>WNMK01000081.1:0-37742 GCA_009819775.1 Phoenicopterus ruber ruber | reverse complement strand
TGGCCTATGGAGGGCAGTGGCAGAGGGGATCCCATGGGGCCACGGTCAGGGCCGCGAGAGCATCCACAGGCCTTCATGTCCCTGACCAGCCTCACCTGCGGCCTCCACCCACACCTCTGTCTGTGGGGCCAGGAGACCATTTAAGCCAGGCCTGAGTTTCAGCCCCAGCCTGATCTGTGCTGTAGGTGTACTGGTCTCCAAACACAGCCATACACATTGCCTTGTCTGCGCATGGACCTTGTTGATTCCGTGTGGTGGTTTAGCCCCAGCCGGCAGCTGAGTACCACGCAGCCACTCGCTCCCTCTCCTCCTCCCTCCCCAGTGGGATGGGGAGGAGAATCGGAAAGAAAGGGAAACTTGTGGGTTGAGATGAAGACAGTTTACTAGGACAGCAAAGGAAAAGATAATAATATTATACATTCATACTGATAGTAATAATAATAAATAATGGTAATAGAATATACAAAACGAATGATGCACAATTTCTCATTGCCCAACAACCTGACGACTGAGTCAGCCCGACCCGAGCAATGATCACAGAGCGAAACCAAGAGCAATCTCGGAACGATCCCAAGCAGCGATCTCGGAACAGCAAGTTCCCACGAGAGAGAGGGTGAGTTAGAGAGAGGGAGGGAACCCTGTCCACTGGCTCACCCCCACTTGTATACTGGGCATGACGTCTAGGGTATGGAATACTTCCTTTGGCCAGTTTGGGTCAACTGCACTGGCCGTAGCCATCCTGGCTTTTTGCACCTGCACATTAGCGAAACCTGGGAAGCTGAAAAAAAGTCCTTGACCTCCGTGGAACAACTAATAACATCAGGGTATTATCAACATTCTTCACATACCAAATCCCATACTAAATCCAAAACCACAGTAGCTACTGGGAATAAAATTAGCTCCATCCCAGCCCAAACCAGGACATTTGGACATGCAGAGTCACCTCCCAGCTTGATGCTTTACGGGAGGTACAATGGCATGACTCTGTGGCTCTCCAAGTGCCAGACTCCAGCTGATTCACAGAGGCCTAGGGCCTTTCTGCTTCCTTTCCTCCCATCACTAGGTCAGGTTTGGGAAGGAGAGGAAGGAAAAGCAGGTGCGTTTTCTGTGTGCCACTGATTGAAATGGGGGAGCAGAGCCACCACATGTGAAAGGATCTAAAGGCCATGCTATTTCAAACCTCTTCTCTTCAGCTCCTTTCTCTGAGGCCTTCAATCTTCAGGAAGAACCTGGAAGTGCTGACATCGCTCCGTCTTCCCCTCTGTTAGAAATGAAATTGGTAGTACCCAAATCCGAGGCTTTCTTTCAATTCTGTTTACAACCTAAAGCACCCCACGCTCTGGAGATGTGCCTGCCGAGAATCTTGCAGCAGAATCACAGTCTTCTGGACAAGAAGTTGGCTGTTCCCAGGAATCTCAGGAGCCATGGCATACCAACAGCGATGTTCGGGGAGCTGGTCAAATGCCTCATCTCCATTACTGTATTGGCGGCTTAGATTTCTGGTTCACATGCAAAGTCTTTTCCCTGGATGCTGACATTTACTGAGCAAGCTGGTCTGACCTCAGAGCTGTCCCTGCTTGGAGCTGGGCGTTGGATTCGAGACCTCCTGAGCTCCCTTCCACTCTGAATTGTCCTATGATGTGGAGACCCTCACCTCCACCTTAGTCTCTTCTCGTATGGCATGTGGCAAGGCACAGGCTCGTGGAAGGCCTGGTGGGAAGGAGATTACTGGGAGGGATCTCTAGTCCAGCCTCCAGGCTGGCTGCAACTTTGCGCAGCTGAACCGTGAAGAGCTCCAAAGGTGGAGATCCCAACAACGCTCCTCCTAGTCCATTTTCTTTCACCTAAGGTTCAGCCTAAAGCTCCCAAGGGGCAGTTTGTGGCTGCTGCCTCTGTCACATCATTGGTGACTGTGAAGACAGGTTGGCTCCGTCATCCCTCCAGGGAGGTGTAGACTCTCACTAGGTGAACCCATGCCTCCACTTCAGCAGGCTAGAGAGAGCCAGTTCCCTCAGACTCTCCTCGCAGCTCACCCTTTAGGCCCCTCACTCCATCTTGGCAGACCTCCTCTGGACCCTCTCCAGTTACTCCACTCTCCTTTCAAAATGTGAGGCCCCCCCGGCTCGTATGGCATTGTCACAGTTCCAAGGCCCTTCTCCTCAGGGCACTCCTTAGTCAGTCAGGTCCCTGCCCATGCTGCTGCATGGAGATGTTTTCGAGCTTTTCCTTCTAAACCTTGAGGTTTCTGCTGGCCAAATGCCAGGTGTGTCAAGGTCCCTCTGGACTGAAGCACCAGCAGTCCAGCTTTTAAAGTGTGTGTGCCGATGCTCATCCTGAGTGATGGTGTCTCTAACAAGATCAGAACGTAAATAGCTGCAGGACACTACAGAGAAGAAAAGAGAACTAGTGTAATGGAGTGGCTAAGCAAGGTAGAAAGCACCGTGGTAACCATCTCAGAGACACCAAAGGCGGGTACAAAGTGAGCGAACACAGGGCCAGCGGGGAAACGGTGAAAAGGAGTTGGCTTTTTAAATGGGGGAAAGGGTAAGGATGATGAAAGAGCAGGAGTTGAGAGGTGGGAAAAGAGTGACAAGGTAATGAAAGGTGAAGCAAAGGAAATGATCGGGTCTGTTTGGGGATACCTGTCAAGCAGCCCCGCATCTGAGCAACACTGCCGGGAGGAGGACAAGAAAGCTGGAGCTGGTCTGAGTATACCAACATCTGGCTTACTTCCATGGTCGCGGGGAACCTGAAAACTTTCCCTCCTGTCATCAAGGGAAGACCCAGAGGGGAAGGAACCACAGCATCATGTTGGTTTCCATCGTCCTGAATGGGACCTCAGGAGGGCTCTGGTCCAAACTCCTGCTCACAGCAGAATCAGCTATGGAGTCAGACCACGTTGCTCAAGGCTTTACCACGTAGGGGCTGGAAAACATCCAAGGACAGAGAGAGCACAGTGGCTCTGGGAAGTCTGCTTCAATGCTTTTTGGCTGTCTCTAATCACCTCCCTCTCTTCCCTATGTTTTGACGTGTCTTCCGGGAGGATCTGCTCCGTGATCTTACATCTGTACTGCACAACCATGGACTTCTGACCTAGTCACTTGGTGTCCCGCCGTGGAGGGATAAACAACCTAGACGAGCAGGGGTGAGAGCCCAGTGCTGGAAATGGTGACTGTTATTGGCTGCTCTGGGATGGTTGAGAGAGGATCTCAGGGTCTCTCCTGAAACAGGAAGACCACGGCCAGGTGAGGGAGGCAGGTGGAAAAGGCTTTGTGCCTCCCCTGCTCAGAGGGGAGCCCCATCACGGCCCTGAAGATGTGCACATACGATATCACAATGAAAACAAAACACCCAAAGTGCATTAATACTGTAACCACAATAAGTCCAACTTCCCTGAGTTAGGAGTCTGAGCAGGAGCGCTTGAGGATCTGGGGGATTTCACAGAAGAACTGGTCCAGGGCGTTGCCCTTGCAGAGGGGGATTGAAAATGTATTGGTCGTGTGCAGCACAGCATAGAGAAACCCACCGCCCCAGGCAGCTGCTGCCATGTGGACACAAGCTCTGCTGCCCAGGAGGGTCCCGTAGTGCAGGGGGTTGCAGATGGCAACGTAGCGGTCGTAGGCCATGATGGTGAGGAGAAAATACTCTGATGACATGAAAAAGGCCAACACAAAGACCTGGGCAGCACATCCCAGGTAGGAGATGGCCTTGGTATCCCGAGGGAATTGATGTGGATCACTATAATATGCTGTATGTCACCATTTCTAGAGTTGTTATATGTCATCTCAAAGGCATTACAGTAAGAATCACCCAGATCAATGAAGAGCAAACTCTGATGAAACTGAGAAAGTGCAGCCGTGATGGAATCAGAAGTGGCTTCAGCAACTGGCGCCCAATCAAGATCAAAATTCAACTCCCCCCCGACCGTGGGCAAGATACACCAGCCGCGCCAGAGCCACCGGCTATAAGATCCAGATGCAGCATGCAACAATCCAACACTGCGCACCATCTCTCCTGCCCTGAAAGACTGTTAAGACAGATGGAACCTCAAATCATGGACTACATGAACTCAACAGATATTCTGGAGGGATGGGCCGTGGACTACGGGAATGATAGCTGTGTATATCAAAGAGAGAAAAAGTGGCAGTGATTAATTGGAAAGTGTGGGACCTGAGCATGACGTAAATGGTACAGAATAAGGGGTGACTACTGGTGCTGGTTTCGGCCGGAATGAAGCTAATTTTCTCCCAGTAGCTGCTGTGTTTTGGATTTGGTATGTGAAGAATGTTGATAATACACTGATAGTTGTCACTAAGCGATCAAGGTTTTTTCACAGCTTCTCCGGGTTTTGCTAATGTGCAGGTGTCAAAAGCTGTGAGGGGTATAGCCAGTACAGTAGACCCAAAGTGGCCAAAGGCAGTATTCCATACCATAGACGGCATGCCCAGGATGTAGTGGAGTTTGGCTTGTAGGCTGAGGGCTTTCATTTTTTTGTTTGTACTTTTGTTCATTTGACTGTTCCTTCCCTTGCTCGCTCTCTCTGGAACTTTCAGCTCTGAGATCGCTGCTCAGGACTGTTCCGAGATCGCTCTCGGTTTCACTCTGTGATTGCTACTCGCGACGGGTTGTATCAGTCATCAGGTTGTTGGGCGGTGAGAAATTGTGCATCATCCGTTTTATATAGTCTATTATCATTATATTTTTATTATTATCATTAATATGGAATATAATTACTATTATCTTTTTCCTTGCTGTCCTGTTGAACAGCTTTTATCTCAACCCATGAGTTTTCCTTTCTTTCTGATTCTCCTCCCCACCCCACTGGGGAGGGGGGAGTGAGTGAGCAGCTGCGTGATAGTGGGTTACCGGCTGGGGTTAAACCACGACAGCAGGGAAGGGAATTTTCATAACAGTCCCTCCTTTACTTGTGACCATTCTATTATCCATTATTTGAGTAGTAAGGCAAGCACGTAAGGTGATACAGCACTGCAAACACACATATACAATTACAAAGCAAAATAAGACAGCAAATACAACCACCAAAATTCTTTTAGTTCACAGGCCTGTACCTAAGGCCGGGAGCCCAGAGGTTATCCGCCCAAACAGATTTAGGGAAACATCCTGTCTTACTTCATGCAATACCTTTGAAGGAGTGCTGTCTTGTTTATATCAGCTTGGAGTTTTCTGCTCTTGATTTACATAAAGCCAGCAGCTATTCTTCCGTAATGCACATACTCTGTCCTTTGCTGCAACAGGTAGTCCAAGGCTAATCGATTCTGTCTTACCAGTTGTGATAATAAGTTGATTTCTTCCTGTGGGGCGATAATAGCTACTGTGCTTTCATTAATGGCATTTTGTAATTCTGGTGACACATTTCCGATCATTCTTTCTGTTCAGCAACCCCTAACTAAGGGATAAAAGCTCTTTCAAACAGGTGGAACACTCTATCAAAGGGTTGCAATGCTTTTTCTCATCTATACCAGTACTTAGGAGCTAGAGAAGCAGAAGAGAGAGTGGTTGTAACCCGTGCGAATAATTAATACACGCATGGTGTTAATGCATCCAGAGCACACTTTTTATTCCACACTGAGGGGAAATAGTTAAATGCTCATTATCCACATCTCTTCCAGCCCCATAGCATCCCTCCCTGCCCCATAGCACCCCTGACCCCTCCCCCATGACTTTAGGAGACCCCCCTGAGCCCCCCCCCACCCCCCAGCACCTTTTGGGGACCCCCTGACCCCCCCAAGAGCATTTTGGGGCCCCCCCAACCCCCCAAACCCCCCCCAGTGCCTTCGGAGACGCCCCCCCCATCATGGCCGTGGCCCCTTGCACCTACAACTCCCATCGCCCCCCGCGCGGCGCCTACATCTCCCATCATGCCCGGCGCCTCCATAGAACCCATTATACCCTGCCGCCGCGACTACAGCTCCCATCATGCACCGCGGCGCCGCAGCCCCCGCCATTGTAACCCCGCCCCGCCGGGACTACAGCTCCCGTCGTGCCCCGCGACGCCACCGCCTTCCCGCGCTTTTCGGCGTCTCTCTTCCTCCGTCTCGTCATGGCGGCGGCGGAGGCGGCGCTGGGCCGCTGGGCCCGGGCCGAGATGGAGCTGCTGCCCGAGGCGGAACCCCCGGGGACGGGGGGGAGGGGGGACTCGCCCCGAGCCCCCCGGCTCCTCAGGGGGAGCCCCGAAATGGACACCCCCCCCCACCGGGGCTGGATTCTTCTCACAGGGATGGGACCCCTCAGGAGCCCCCCCAGGGACCCCACCCCCCTCAGGGACCCCCCCTTCCTCAGGGACCCCCCCCCTCAGGACCCCCCCCCAGGGACCCTCTCTCAGGGCCCCCCGCCCAGGGCCCCCCCCAGAGACCCCCTTCAGGGACCCCCGTCAGTGACCCCTCCCCCTCAAGGACCCCCCCCCTCAGGAACACCCCCGTCAGGACCCCCCCCCAGGAACCCCCCCTCAGCGAATCCCCCCAGGGAACCCCCCCCCAGGGACCCTCCCCCTCTTTCAGTGACCCCCCCATCAAGGACCCCTCCTCAGGGACCTTCCCCCCCTCAGGGACCCGCCCTCAGGGACACCCCCCCCCAGGGACCCCCCCTCAGGGGCCCTCCCCCCCTCGGAGCCCTCCCCCCCTCAGGAACCCCCCCAGGACCCCCCAGAATTGGGGACCCCCCCAGGAGCCCCACCCCCCGGCATCAGGACCTCCCCTCAGAGCCCCCCCCAGGGGCTGCTCCGCACCCCTCAGGGGAGTTTTGGGGTCCCCTTGGGGCGGGGGGGGCCCTGGGGAACTTTTGGGGTCCATTTGGGGTGGGGGGGGTCCCCTTGGGGGGGGCTTGGGGTCTCCTTGGGGGGTGGTTGGGGTCCCCTGGGGGTGGAATGGGGGGCCCTGGGGGGCGGTTGGGGTCCCCTTGGGAGGGTTTTGGGATTCCCCAGGGGGCACAGTGGGGGGGTCCTGGGGGGCTTTTGGGGTTCTCTTGGGGGAGCTTTGGGGTCCCCCTGTGGTGGGAGGGGTCCTGGGGGGGGATTGGGATCCCCTTGGGGGGGCCCAGAGGGTTTTGGGGTGCCCTTGGGGGGGCTCTGGGGTCCCATAAAGGGTGGGGGGGTCCCAGGGGATTTTGGGGTCCCCTTGGGGAGTTTTGGGGTCCCCTTGGGGGGTCCTGGAGGGTTTTGGGGTGCCCTTGGAGGGGCTTTGGGGGTCCCTGAGGGGGGGGGCAGGGGGTTTTGGGGTCCCTGGGGGAAGGATTTGGGGTCCCCTTGACTTTGGGGGGGCAGAGGGTTTTGGGGTGCCCCAGGGGGGCTTTGTGGTCCCCTGAGGGGGTTTTGGGGTGCTGGGGGGTTTTGGGGTGCCCCTGACCCCCCCCCGGCTCTGCTCGGGGCCCTGCGCCCCATCTGGGAGTTCGTCACTCGCCACGCGCGACACCCGCAGTGAGGGGGTCCCCGATATCCGGGGGGGTCCCTGATACCCGGGGGGACCCCAATATCCAGGGGGGTCCCCAGTATTTGGGGGGTGGGGGGTCGTGGGGGGACTCAGGTGTCTGGGGGGGCCTCAAGACTCAAGGAGGTCCCCAGCATCTGGGGGGGGTCATGGGGGGGCCCCAATACTTGGGGGGGGTCATGGGGGGACCCCAATATCTGGGGGGGACCCTGATACCTAGGGCGGTCCCCAATATCCAGGGGTGGGGGGACCCAGGTGTCTGGGGGGGCATGGGGGGGCTGAGGCTTCTGGGAGGGGAACCCCAACATCCGGGGGGGTCCCCAACATCTGGGGGGGTCTCCGATATCCAGGGGGGTTGTGGGGCAGACCCCAATGTCTGGGGGCCTGATCCGGGGGGGGGGGTTGTCCCCGCAGGACTGTGAAGAAGATTCGGGGGAACCTGCTCTGGTATCCGCAGCACCCCAAAACCCGGGGGGGCCCCCAAACCCCCCCCAGGGGCACCCCAAAGCCATGGGGACCCCTCAAAGTTCGGGGGGCATCAAAGGCATCACTGGGGCACCCCAAAGTGTCTGGGGGCCCCCCCTGAAATTTGTGGGGTACCCCAAAGGCTCCCTGGGGGCCCCCTGAAATCTGAGGGGTGCCCCAAAATCCCCAGGAGCACCCTAAAAGGTATAGGGCACCCCAAAATCCCCCCTGAACCCCCCAAAATCCATGAGAACACCCCAAAATTCCCCCCTGGGTATTCTAAAATACATGGAGACACACCAAAAGCCCCCCTGGTGCCCCAAAATCCATGGAGCACCCCAAAATGTCCCCCTGGAACACCCCAAAGTCCATGGGGACACGCCCCCCCGGCACCCCAAAATCCTCCCCTGGAACACCCCAAAGTCCATGGGGACACCCCAAAACTCCCCCTGGGAACCCCAAAATCCATGGGGCACCCCAAAATACCCCTCGGGCACCACAAAATCTATGGAGCATCTCAAAAATGTCTGCCTGAAACACCCCAAAATCTATGAGGATGCCCCAAAATCCCTTCTGGGCAGCCCAAAATCCATGGGGACACCTCAAAATCCCCCATGGCACCCCAAATCCTCCCTGGGACACCCCAAAATCCCCCCATGGCACCCCAAATCCTCCCTGGGACGCCCCAAAATCCATGGGGACAGCCTACCCATCCCCCAGGCACCCCAAAAACCTATGGGGCACCCCAAAATCCCCCCGGGACACTGCAAAATGTACAAGGACACCCCAAAATTCTCTGTGGGTACCCCAAAATGTCCCCCTAGAACACCCTAAAACCTGTAAGGACACCCCAACCCCCCCCAGGCACCCTGAAATCCGTGGGGCACACCAAAATCCCCATCAGGAACACCCCAAGATTTATGGGGTGCCCCAAAATCCCCCCTGGGCACCCCAAAACCTATGGGGCAACCCAAAATACTCCTGGGCACCCCAAAATCTATGAGAACACCCAGATATTCCCCCCAGGAACACCCCAAGCCATGTAGGGACACCCCAAAATCCTTTCTGGACACACTAAAATCCATGGGGCACCCCAAAATCTCCCCATGGCACCCCAAAATCCACAGGGCACCCTAAAATCCCCAGGAGCACCTGAAAATCCATGGGAAGGCCCCAAAATTCCCCCTGGGCACCCCAAAATCCATGGAGTGCCCCAAAGTGCTCCCAGGAGCACGCCAAAAATCTACTGGGACACCCCAAAACTCATCCTGAGGGCACTCCAAAACCCATAGGACACCTCATCTCCCTTAGAGCCCCCCAACCCCCCCGAGGCCCCCCAAACATTCTCAAGCCCCATGGGAGGGGTCCCCCCTTTGCCTTAGGGCCCCCCAAACCCCAGGGCAGGTCCCCCAAACCCTCTGCAATTTGCTCCTTAACTCGGGGTACAGGTACCAGCACCTGGAGGAGATGGAGATGAGGGGGGTATGGGGGGGTCCCCTGGGTTTTGGGGTCTCCAAAGGGGCCGGGAGGGGTTTTGGGGTCCCCCAGAGTCAGAACGCCCCATTTTGGGGGGGAATTGGGGGATTTTGGGGACCCAGCACCTGTTTTGAGGGGGATTTTGGGGTGCAGAGATGGGGGTTGTCAGAGGGGTTTGGGAGTTCCCTGGGGTGGTTTTGGGGTGCTGGGGGGCCCTCAGGGGGTTTGGGGGGGTCCCCAGGAGAGCTAGGGGGGCCCTGAGGGGTTTTTGGGGTTTGGGGGGGCCCTGGACTTTGAGGGTATGGGGGGGCTCTTGGCTTTGGGGAGCCCCTTCAGGCTGGGGGGAGGGGCCCTTTGGGGTCCCCCAATTTGGGGGAGGGGCCAAAATATGGGGGTGATGGGGGGTGGAGCAGCAATTGGGGGGGTCCCCCAATTTTGGGGAGGGTGAAGGGATTTGGGGGGTCTTTAAGCAAAGGGAGGGCCCGGGGGGGTTTGGGGGGGACACCCCACTGACCTTTGACCTCTGGCAGGGGGCGGGGCCGGCCCTGCCCGGGGAGGGGCTGCGGGGGGCCCTGTCCCGCCTGTGGCAGGATCGGGGGGGCTGGGGGGGCCCTCGGGGGGGCCCAGGAGGCGGTGCTGGAGCTGGGTGAGTGGGGGGGACCCCTTTTGGGGGGGTGGGGGTCCCCGAGTCCCCTTTTGGGGGAGTGGGGGGGTCCCCCAGATCCCTGTGTCTCTTCTGGGAGGGCAGGGGAAGCCCCAAGTCCCTTTTTGGGGGGGTGAGGGGTTCCCCCAGACCCCGTATCCATTTTTGGGGGGGGTCCCCAGCTGCCTGGGTCCCTTTTTGGGGGGCTGGGGGCCACCTGCGCCCCCTGACCTCCCTCCCCTCTCTACCCCCACCAGAGGCGGCGCTGGGGGCGGGGCTCGCCCGGCGGGGGGGCGGAGATTCGCCGGGTGATGGAGCTGTGGCTGCTGGGGGGGGCGGCGGCGGGGGAGGGGCAGCGGCTGCGGAGGGGCCGGGAGGCCCTGCGCCACCCCCGGCGTGAGTCAGGGGGTGGGGCTTCCCGTGGGCGGGGCTTCCCCGGGGGGCGGGGCTTCCCCGGGGGTGGGGCTGCCCTGGGGGGAACCAGGTTCCTGGGTTGGGGGGGGGTGGGTGGGGCTTCCCTGCGGGGCGGGATTTCCCCAGGGGGTGGGGCTGCCCTGGGGGAATCAGGTTCCTGGGTATGGGGGTGGGTGGGGCTTCCCAGAGGGGGAGGAGCCTCGTGGAGGGGGTGGGCGGGGCTTGGTGCCTGGCTGGGGGCGGGCCCGCTCTGTCACGGGTAGGTGTGGTTTCTGAGACAGGGGCGGGGCATCCCGGTGTGGGTGGGGCTTGGTGGTAGGCGGGGCTTCCGGGTATGGGTGGGGCTTACTCTGTCGGGGGCGGGGCTCTGGAGTGGGGCAGGGCTTCATCGCAGGGTGGGCATTTCCTTATAGGGGCAAGACTCCATGTTGGGGGTGGAGCTGCCGAGAGGGGCGGGGCTTCCTGGCGTGGGCGGGGCCTCCCAGGGGGTGTGCCTTCCCTGGGGGTGGAGCCGGGGGCGGGGCTTCCTGGCAGGCTGGGGGAGGTCCCCTTGGGGTGGGGTTCTAGGCTGGGGGCGGGCCTTTCTGGCAGGGGTGGGGCCTCTTAGGAGGGGCGGGCCTTCCCGGGAGGGGCGGGGCTTGCCCGTGGGGGCGTGGCCCTTCCCATGATGCCCTGTTCCCGCAGGCAGGGGGAGGCGGGGCCGGAGCTGGAGGCTCAATCATTATCTCCTGCCTGTCACCTGCTGTGAGCCAATCATGTCTTATCTGTCAGTCAGCTGCTGCTTGTCAATCATTTCTGGGCTGTCAATCACTTCTGAGTGCCTGTCAGTTATCTTGTTTCTTTACCCGTCAATCATGTTTGACCTGTCAATCGTTGCTCAGGTGCCAATCGTCTCCCATCTGTCAATTGCTTTCGCTCAGTGTTCTTGTCAATCACTCAGTACCTGTTAATCACTTAACACCTGTCAATCATTGAGCTTCTTCTCAATCACCTCTTTACCTGTTAATCAGCCCCCTACCTGTCAATCACCTAGCTGCCTGTCAATCATTCTTAACCCCTGAATCATATTTCTTAGTTGTTCCTTATCCTGTCAATCATTCCTGACTTCTTAATCATTCCTGGCCTGTCAGTCATTTGTCAGTTACCGGCTGTTGTTTGCCCAGTCGTTCACCTTGATCTGTCAATCATTGCTGACCTGTCAATCATCTTTTTGCTGACTCTGAGCTGTCAATCACTCTGTTGATCACCCTGATTTGTCAGTAATTTGCACCTGTCAATCACCCTGGGCTCTTAAGCACTCTGTTTAGTTGTCCTGTCGGTCACAGTGGCCTGTCAATCACATGAGCTGTCAATCACTGTGTTTGTCAGTCATTTCCCTTATCAATTCCTGGCTTGTCAATCATTATTGCACGTCAGTTGGTGGCTTGTCACTTAGTGGGCCTGTCAATCGCTCTCTTGGTGGTTCACTACAATCTGTCACTCACTGCCCCGTCAATCACTGTCTGTCCTGTCACTCACTCACTGCCCCGTCACTCACTGCCCTGTCACTCACTGTCCCCCAGGACCCACGACCTGATGGAGGCAGCGAGGCAGCGCTGGCTGCAGGCGGCTGAGGTGAGGGGGGGGGGATCCCCAGATGTCTGGGTCCCCTCCCCAGACCCTCTGACCCCCCCTTCGGACCCTGTGGCCCCCCCTGGATGCCTGTGACCCCCCCAGGCCCTGTGGTGCCCCTGGGACCCTCTGACCCCCCCACTGGACCCCGTGACCCCCCCCCGGGCCCTATGACACCCCCCCGGACCCCATGACCCCTCTCCAGACCCTGTGCCGCCCCCCCCAACCCCGACCCCGTGACCCCCCAGACCCCGGGATCCCCCCCGAGCCCCCCCCGCCCCTCTGACCCCCCTCCCCCAACGCGGGGTCCCGCAGGCGGTGCTGAGCCGACACCCCCCCGGGGCGCTGCTGTGGGCCCTGGAGCGCCTGGTGCTGGAGAGCACCTGCCTGCCCCCCCCCGCGGTGGGGGCGGGGGGCGGGGCTTGCGGGGGCGGGGCTCGGGGTGGGCGGGGACTCCGGGGGGCAGGGCCAAAGGGCTGGGGGTGGGGCTGGGGAGCCTGGCCTGACAGCGTATGGGAGTGCGGAGGGGCGTGGTCAAGGCCTAGGGGGCGTGGCTTAGCCATGGG
Source organism: Phoenicopterus ruber ruber (assembly GCA_009819775.1). NCBI lineage: Eukaryota > Metazoa > Chordata > Aves > Phoenicopteriformes > Phoenicopteridae > Phoenicopterus > Phoenicopterus ruber. The sequence goes on along the minus strand of WNMK01000081.1, from coordinate 25,125 downwards.
GGCGGAGCGTGACACTGGGGGCGGGGCTAAAGGGCTGGGGGAGGGGCTGGGGAGCCTGGCCTGGCTGGGTAGGAGGTTGCAGGGGGGCGTGGCCAAGGCCTGGGGGCGGGGCTTAGCCATGGGGCGGGGCTTGGGGGGGCTGGGAGGGGGGTGGGGGGTGTTTTGGGGGGACATTGGGGGGGGCTGGGGCTCTTTGGGGGGGCCGGGGGGTTTTGGGGGGGATCTTGGGGGGTTCAGGGGGGACCAAGGGGCTTTTGGGGGGGGTGGGAGGGCTTTTTGGGGGGCTGGAGGGGTTTGGGGGGGGGAGCGGGAGGAATTTGGGGGCCCCCCCAAGGGAGCCCATAGGGGCTGGGGGCATCTTGGGGGGGTTCAAGAGAGGGCCGGGGGGGGTTGGGGGGCAGGAAGTGATTTGGGGGGGGGGACTGGAGGGGGGACACTATTGGGGGGGCTGGGGGCTCTTTGCGGAGGCTGGAGGAAATTTGGGGGGGCTGGGAGGATCTTGGGGGGCCCGAGGGGGGGCCAGGGGGCTTTTGGGGGGGTTGGGAGGGGTTTTTGGGGGGGCTGGAGGGATTTGGGGGGGGCTGGACGAGGTTGGGGGGGGCGGGGGCAATTTGGGGATCCCCCGAGGGGGCACGGAGGGGCTGGGGGGGGCACTTTGGGGGCACGTAGGGGTCTGAGGGGGGCCGGGGGGGTCCCGGAGGGCCCTCGGGGGGCTCCCCATGGACTTTGGGGTGCCCCCAGGGCTGTTGGGGAGCCGTGGGGGGGGTGTGGGGCCGCCTGCCCCCCCTGGCCGCCCGCCTGCGCCCCCTGAGGCCCCGCCTGGCCCAGCTGCGCCGCCACCTCGCCCAGCGCCTGGGGGGGGACCCCAAAACCCAGCGGGCCGCCAGGTACCGCCCTGCGCCCCAAACCCCCCCGGGCCCCCCCCATACCCCCCCTGCGCCCCAAATCCCCCCTGCACCCCAAAACCCCCACGGGGCCCGCCCCCGTGCCCCAACCCCCCCGCACCCCAAAACGCCCCCGGGGCTCCCCCATACTCCCCCTGCACCCCAGAACTCCCCTGGGGCCCCAAACCCCCCCTGGGCCCCCCCCCACCCCACCCCACCCCCGCACCTCAAAACCCTCCCCTGCGCCCCAAAACCCTCTGAGGGCCCCTGCAACCCCCCCTGTGCCCCAACCCCCCCCCAGGGCCCCCCCACCCCCCCCCGCGCCTCAAACCCCTCCCCTGCGTCCCAAAATCCTCCAGGGCCCCCCCAAACCCCTCCTGCACCCCAAAACCCCCCCGGGGCCTCCCCCAAACGCCCCTGTGCCCCAACCCCCCCCATACCCCACCTCCCCCCCCAGGGCCTCCCCCAATCCCCTTCTGCACCCCAAAACTCTCTCCTGGTTTGGGGGGGCCCGGGGGGGGCTGGGGGGGCATTTGGGGGTTCGGGGGGGATTGGGGGGGGGATAGGGGTGTCTGGGGGGGAATTTTGGGGGTTCTGGGAGGATACTGGGGTGTCTGGGGGGGATTTGGGGGTTTGGGGGGGATATTGGGGTGTCTGGGGGGATTGAGGGGGATATTGGGGTGTCAGGGCATTTGGGGGTTCAGGGGGGACTCTGGGGAGGATATGGGGGGAATTGGGGGTTCAAGGGGGGGGCTGGGGGGGATTTGGGGGTTCAGGGGGGACCCTGGGAGGTTTGGGGGGGTCTTGGGGGGACTGGGGGGTTCAGGGGTGATGAGGGGAGATTGTGGGGGGGTCCTGTGGGAATTTGGGGGCTCGGGGGGACTCTGGGAGATTTGGGGGGTCCTGGGAGGGATTTGGGGGTTCAGAGGGATTTGGGGGTTCAGGGCCAATTAGGGGGGATATTGGGGTGTCATTGGGGTGTCTGGGGGGGATTTGGGGGTTCGGGGGGGACCCTGGGAGGTTTGGGGGGTCTTGGGTGGATTGGGGGGCTGAGGGGGGATATTGGGGGGTCCTGGGGGGATTTGGGGGTTCAGGGGGGATTGGGGGGGATATTGGGGTGTCTGGGGGGGGTGGGGGGTTCAGGGGGTATTTCGGGGTGCTGGGGGGGACTCTGGGAGGTTTGGGGGGTACGTGGGGGGGATTTGGGGGTTTAAGGGGGAGACTTGGGGGGGCTGAAGACTTTGGCGGGGGGTTTGGGGGGGTGAGTAACTTGGGGGGGTCTGGGAGGGATTTGGGGGCCCAGGGGGAGGATTTGGGGGTGCAGGGGGGTTCCCAGGGGTTTGGGGGTGCCTCGGGGGGGTGGTTTTGGGGGGGTTTCCCTGATTTCGGGGTCCCCCCAGGCCCGACGGCAGCGCCGGCTCCGGGCTCTGGCCGGGGCCACCAGGAGCCTCAAAGCGCGATTGCGCTTCCTGCAGGCCGAGGTGAGCGCACCCCAAAACCCGGGGGGGGGGCCCCCAACCCTCCCCGGGCCCCCCCAAACCCGGGAGAACCCCCCAAAACCAAGAGGCCCCCCCAAACCCACAGGGTCTCACCTATGGGGGGACCCCTGGGTGGGGGGAGGGGGGGAATTTGGGGGGACCCCGAGGGTTTGGGGGGGCTCAGGATTGGGGGGACCCCAGGTTTGGGGGGGGGGCCAGGTTTGGGAGGTCCTCGGGGTGGGGGGGCCCTAATTTGGGGGGGGAGGGAGGTTTTAGGGTACCCCCAGGTTTTGGGGTGGGGTTTTGGGGGGTCCCCACTTTTGGGGGTCCCCCCCAGGTTTGGGGGGTGGGGGGGCTTGAAGATTTTGGGGTCCCCTCTCCCAGATGGGGGGTCCCTCAGGTTTGGGGGGGGGCTTTGGGGTTCCCCCATGTTTTGGGGTCCCCCAGAAGGGGGAGGGGGATTTGGCCCCCCCCCAGATTTAGGGGAGGGGCTTTAGGGCCCCCCCCGGTTTTGGGGTCCCCCAGTTTGGGGGGGGGAGGGGGCTTGCGGGCCCCCCCCAAGTTTTCGGGGTTCCTCAGGATGGGGGAGGGGGTTGGGGGCACCCCCAAAGTGGGGGGAGGGGGAGGTTTCGGGGTACCCCAGGCTTGGAAGTGGGAATTTGGGGTGGGGGGGACCCCCAAGTTTGGGGGGGGTGCCCCTAAGCTGGGGGGAGGGGCTTGGGGGTCCCCCAGCTCTTGGCCCCTCCCCCACCATTGGGGGCGGGGCTTGGGGGTGCCCCAGGTTTGGGGTGCCCCTTCCCCTCCCCCCCCCCCCCAGTTTGGGGGGGCCCCCCCTGACCCTGCCCCTCCCCCCAGGTGCGGGGGGCGGCACGGGCCCCCCCGGCGCTGGCGGGGGAGGGGGAGCAGCTGCGCCGGGTACTGGGAGCGCTGGGGGAGCCCCCCCCGGGGTGAGTGGGGGACCCCTGGGGGGGGAGGGGCGCCCAGAGTTGGGGGAGGGGTGTCCCGGACACCGGGGTCCTCTTTGGGGGGAGGGGGGAGGGGGATCTCCCGGAGGCCTGAGGCCCCTAAAGGGCGGGGGGAGGGGTGGCTGAGGGGTGGGGGAGGGGCTCAGCCGGACCCCTGGGTGCTCGGGGCGGGGGGGGGAGGGGAGGGGAGCCCAGAGTGGGGGGAGGGGAGCCCGGAGGGGGGGAGGGGCGTCCCAGACACCTGGGTCCTCTTTGAGTGGGGGAGGGGTGGGCAGAGGGGGTGGGGGAGGGGCTCAGCCAGACATCGGGGTCCTCTGGGGGGGGGGAGAGGTGGCTGGGTGGGGGAGGGGTCCCCTGCGCCGACCCCTCCCCCTGCCCAGCCCTGCCCCGGACCCGCTGCTGCCCATCTGCCACGCCCTGGGGCTGCCGCTCTACCAGGTGGGGGAGGGGCGGGGGCACACATGGGGGGGTGGGGGAGGGGCAACCATGGGTGAGGGAGGGGCACCCACAGCGGGGGGAGGGGCACCCGTGGAGGGAGGGGAGCCGGGCAGGCCGTGGGGGGGGGGGGGGGCGGAGGTGGGGCAGGGGATCACATGGCGGGGGAGGGGCACCCGTGGGGGTGGGGGGAAGGTGGGGTGGGGGAGGCGTGGGTCCCACATGGGGAGGAGGGGCATAAAGGGCACCGGGGGGGGGGGCACCAAGGGGTGGGGGAAGGGATGCTGGGGGGGGGGAGGGGTAGCACCCAAAGGGGGGGAGGAGATGTTTGGGGAAGCCCTTGGCAGGGGGAGGGGCGGTCCAGGGTGGGGGAGGGGCGGAGGGGGCGGGGCCTCACGCCGCGTCCCCCCAGGCCCCCCAGGGGGCGCTGCTGTGCCGGGCAGCGACGCTGTGCCAGGCGCTGCGGGGGCGGGGCCCGGGGGCGTGGCCCGGCGAGGGGGCGGAGCCGCCTGGGCCCCGCCCACCGCCGGGCGGGGCTGGGGGCGGGGCCGGCGCCGAGCTCCTCCCCCGCCTCCGCCTGGTCGCCGCCCAGAGCCGCCGCCGCATCGAGGCTTGGCCCCGCTTCCAGGCCCTCGTCAGCCAATGGTGAGCTGGCACCGCCCCCGGGGGGAGGGGCGAAGCCGGGAGGGGCTGGCCCTGGGGTCGCCACGCCCCCGGGGCGGGGCTTGGCGGGGCCACGCCCCCGGGGAGGGTCTAACGCTTGAGGCCTCGCCCAGGTGGGTGGGGCTGGTTAAGGCCACGCCCACGCTGGGTACAGCCACGGGAGGCCACGTCCCCGTGTGGTGCGGGCCACGCCCCCGGGGAGAGGCTACAGGAGGCCACGCCCCCAGGGAGAGGCTGGTCTCACCTCCCCCTTGGGTGATGTTGGGGAGGCCCCGCCCCCCCCCGGGAGGGGCCACGGGAGGCCACGGCCCCCAGGTGCTACGGGAGGCCACGCCCCCAGGGAGGGGCTTGTCTCACCCCCCCTTGGGTGGTGTGGGGAGGCCCCGCCCCCCCGGGGGGCGGGGCTACGAGAGGCCCCGCCCCCACGCCGTGACGTCACGCGCCCTTGCAGGTGGGAGCAGCCGGCCCAGTGGACCCTGGCCCCGCCCCCGGGCGGCGTCACCTTCTCCCATTGGCTGCAGCGCTGGAGCCGTGCCGCCCAGGCCCTGGGCTGTCCCCGCCCCCTCCCCTCGGCCCCGCCCCCCCGCGCCGCGGAGGGGCGTGGCCAGGGCGAGCCCCGCCCCTGAGGTCGGCCCCGCCTGGCAATAAAGCCCTGGCACAGAGTGGGCGTGGCGTCGGTGGGGGGCGGACCGGGCGGGGGTGGGGCCTAGGGTGGCCACACCCCTCGGCAATCCACTGGGGCCTCCCATAACGCACATGTAAACAAGGTAGGGCCTACAATAACAGCCCCGCCCCTCGGCTGGTTCTGCGCCAGCAACGCGTAAATAACGTAGGGCCTACGAAAACAACACATAAATAACGTAGGGCCTACCAAAAACAACATGTAAATAACGTAGGGCCTACAAAAACAACATGTAAATAACGTAGGACCTACCAAAAACAACATGTAAATAACGTAGGGCCTACAAAAACAACGTGTAAATAACGTTGGGCCTTCAATAACAAACCCCTCAGTAAAGCAGGGCCAGTGATAACAACACGTAAATAAAGTAGGGCCTACGATAACAACATGGAAATAGCGTAGGGCCTTGTATCATAAACCCCCAATAAAGTAGGGCCTACGATAATGATCTGTAAATAACGTAGGGCCTACAGTAACGACCCATAAATAAAGTAGGGCCTACAGTAATAACCCCCCCGATAACGCAGGTCTTACAATAACAAGCTGTAAACAAAGTTGGTCCTACAATAACAACCTGTAAATAAAGTAGGTCCTACAATAACAACCTGTAAATAATGCAGGTCCTATGATAACAACCCCTCCCCCCATCAAGTAGGACCTACAATAACACCCCTGTCCATTATGTAGGACCTACGATAACAACCCATAAATAAAGCAGGTCCTATGATAACAACCCCCCAATAACAACCCGTAAATAACGTAGGGCCTACAATAATGACCTGTAAATAAAGTAGGGCCTACAGTAACAACCCCTCGATAACACAGGTCCTACAATAACAACCTGTAAATAAAGTAGGTCCTGCAATAATAAACCCCCAATAATGTAGGTCCTACAATAAGGACACGTAAATAAAGTAGGTCCTATGATAACAACCTATAAATAATGCAGGGCCTCCAACAACCGCCTGTAAATAAAGTTGGTCCTATGATAACAACCCATAAATAAAGTAGGCCCTACCATAACAACCCCCGAATAATGCAGGGCCTATGATACCCCCCCCATCAAGTAGGACCTACAATAACACCCCTGTCCATTATGTAGGACCTACAATAACAACCCATAAATAAAGCAGGTCCTATAATAACAACCCCCCAGTAACACAGGTCCTACAATAACAAACCCATAAATAAAGTAGGTCCTTCAATAATAAGCCCCCAATAACGTGGGTCCTACAATAAGGACACGTAAACAAAGGAGGGCCTACAGTAACAACCTGGAAATAACGCAGGTCCTACAACAACCACCTGTAAATAAAGAAGGGCCTATGATAACCCATAAATAAAGCAAGTGCTGCAACAACAACCCATAAATAAAGTAGGTCCTACCATAACAACCCCCCCAACGATGCAGGGCCTACAATAACGCCATGTAAACAAAGTAGGGCCTAGAGTAACAACCTGGAGATAAGGTAGGTCCTACAATAACAACCTGTAAATAACGCAGGTCCTACGATAACCCCCTCCATCAAGTAGGACCTACACTAACACCGCTGTCAATTGTGTAGGACCTACAATAACGACCCATAAATAAAGCAGATCCTGGAATAACAACCCCCCAATAACGTAGGTCCTACAATAACCCCATGTAAACAAAGTCGGTCCTACGATAACAACCTGTAAATAACGCGGGTCCTACAACAACCCCCCGTAAATAAAGTAGGCCGTACCATAACACCCCCCCAATAACGCAGGGCCTACAATAACACCACGGAAACAAAGCCTTTATTGTGCCTCCCGGTGCTCCCAGTCGCTCCCAGTCCCTCCCACCCACTCCCAGTCGCTCCCAATCCCCCCCGGCCCCTCCCAGTGCTCCCAGTCCGGCCTCATCACAGGCCCAGCTGCTGCTTCTCCCGCTGCTCCTTCTCCCTCATCCCCAACATCATCTTCGCCGTCAGGCTCACCAAACACTTCTGCCCTGGGGCAGCTGCAGGAACGTAGGACGAGCGAACTCCACGCGATCAAGCGAGCGACCGCCTGGCTCAGCCTCCGGCTGGGGCTAAACCACGAGAACACACCACCAGCACAGAAAAAAACCAAGGGCAAACCAGAAGACACATCATGCACAAACCAGAGGCCCCGATGCAAACCCTGAAGAAAAGGAAGCTAAAAGAGGACTCTCTCCCCTCTGCAAAAGACCACGCCAGGCAAAAATAACAACCCCAGGAAGCCAGGACCAAAAAGCCCAGATCCTGTCCCTAACAATAACAGCCTTTAATCCAATCCCACTTACACGCTGCATCCCGTAACCCTACCAGCCCATAACCCCAGCACGCTGTAACCCCAGAATCTTATAACCCTAGCACCCCACAACCCCAGCGCCCACTCACACCAGCTCTCTGTAACAATAGCGTATAATCCCAGAAAACGTCCCAGCTCCCTCAGCCTTTCCCCACAGCAGAGATGCTCCAGGCCCCTCAGCATCTCTGCACCCTCCGCTGGGCTCTCGCCAGTAGTTCCTGAGCGTCACCAATAGAAGGGCGCAGGACTGGGCCCAGGGCAGGGCTTTTGCAGGCAGCACATATTTCAAGGCTCCCGGTAATGCAGTTCCTGGGCAGCGCTCAAGAAATGGGGGCAACTGACAGGAAGTGATGTTCTGAGTCTGTCTCTCTCTGGCTCTGGCTGCCTATTTTGCACTTGCTCCCTTGCTGCCCTGTAGCTTCTTGCTCTTTTTGTCTTCCTCTTTCTTTCTGCATCTGGCTCCTTGGCCCTACTTTTTAAAATCCCTCTCACTCTCTGCCCTGTAGCCCGCAGCTGTTTTTTCTCTCTCCGTCTCTCTCTCTCTCTGTCGCCCTCTTCCTATTTTTCAATTCCTTCCACTCTGCCCTAAGGCCGGTCACTGTTTTGGCCTTTCTCTGTCCAGCTCCCTCTCTGGATTTTCTAATTCCTCCCTCCGTGTCCCACAGCCCACCCCCACTTGTTTCTTTCCCCACATCTCTCTCCCGCTCCCTCTCCTTCTCTTTTGGCCTGTCGCCGGGTGCTGCTTCCTGGCCTTACCTTGTGCCTCTGTCCTGCAGCCTGGCCCCTCTGTCCTGCCTGTAGCCCCTGCTCAGCTGGCTGGGCCTTCTCTCTCCCCTCCTCCTCCCTGCTCCACCGGGCGCGAGGGCCTGGGCAGCCCCGGGGAGGCGGCCATGGGGCCTGCGGGGCGGCGGGGCCTGGTGTCCCCGCAGCATCAGACAGCAGGAAAAAGCCCCGGGGCATGCCGGGAGCTGTAGTCCTGGGGCATGGGGCTGCCAGGCAGACATGTTGGTTCCTGGGACATGCCGGGAGCTGTAGTCCTGGGGCATGGGGCTGCCAGGCAGACATGTTGGTTCCTGGGGCATGCTGGGAGCTGTAGTCTTGGGGCATGGCGCTGCCAGGTGGTCGTGTTTGTTCCCGGGGCATGCTGGGAGCTGTAGTCGTGGGCATGGGGCTGCCAGGCGGCCATGCTGGTTCCTGGGGCATGCTGGGAGCTGTAGTCCTGGGGCTTGGGTCTGCCAAGCAGCCCTCATGGACCCCAGGGCATGCTGGGAGCTGTAGTCCTGGGGGATGGGACTGCCAGGGAGATATTATGGACCCCAGGGCATGCTGGGAGCTGTAGTCCTGGGACATGGCGCTGACAGGCGGCCATGTTGGCTCCCGGGGCGTACAGAGAGCTGAAGTCCCTAGGCACAGAGCTGCAGGGCGGCCATGTTGATTCCTGGGGCATGCTGGGAGCTGTAGTCCTGGGGCATGGGGCTGCCAGGCAGACATGTTTGTTCCTGGGGCATGCTGGGAGCTGTAGTCCTGGGGCATGGGTCTGCTAGGTGGCCATGTTGCCTCCCGGGGCATGCTGGGAGCTGTAGTCTTGGGGCATGGGTCTGCCAGGCAGACCTGTTGGTTCCTGGGGCATGCTGGGAGCTGTAGTCTTGGGGCATGGTGCTGCCAGGCGGCCATCATGGATACCAGGGCATGCTGGGAGCTGTAGTCTTGTGGCCTGGGGCGCCAGGCGGCCATCATGGACCCCAGGGCATGCTGGGAGCTGTAGTCCTGGGGGATGGGGCTGCCAGGAGGCCATCATGGATACCAGGGCATGCTGGGAGCTGTAGTCCTGGGGGATGGCGCTGCCAGGTGGTCGTGTTTGTTCCTGGGGCATGCTGGGAGCTGTAGTCCTGGGGCATGGGGCTGCCAGGCAGCCATCATGGACCCCAGGGCATGCTGGGAGCTGTAGTCCTGTGGCCTGGGGCTGCCAGGCAGCCATCATGGACCCCAGGGCATGCTGGGAGCTGTAGTCCTGGGGGATGGGACTGCCAGGCAGACATGTTGGTTCCTGGGGCATGCTGGGAGCTGTAGTCTTGGGGCATGGGGCTGCCAGGCAGAGATGTTGGTTCCCCAGGCACGCTGGGAGCTGTAGTCTTGGGTGATGGGGCTGCCAGGCGGCCATGTTGGCTCCCGGGGCATACAGAGAGCTGAAGTCCCTAGGCACAGAGCTGCCAGGCAGACATGTTGGTTCCTGGGGCATGCTGGGAGCTGTAGTCTTGGGGCCTGGGGCTGACAGGTGGCCATGTTGGATCCTGGGGCATGCTGGGAGCTGTAGTCCTGGGGCTTGGGTCTGCCAAGCAGCCATCATGGACCCCAGGGCATGCTGGGAGCTGTAGTCCTGGGGGATGGGACTGCCAGGCAGATATGTTGGTTCCTGGGGCATGCTGGGAGCTGTAGTCTTGGGGCATGGGGCTGCCAGGCAGACATGTTGGTTCCCCAGGCACGCTGGGAGCTGTAGTCCTGGGGCATGGGGCTGCCAGGCGGCCATGTTGGTCCCTGGGGCATGCTGGGAGCTGTAGTCCTGGGGCATGGTGCTGCCAGGTGGCCATGTTGGCTCCCCGGGCATTCTGGGAGCTGTAGTCCTGGGGCATGGGGCTGCCAGGCAGACATGTTGGTTCCTGGGGCGTGCTGGGAGCTGTAGTCTTGGGGCATGGGTCTGCCAGGCAGACATGTTGGTTCCCCAGGCACGCTGGGAGCTGTAGTCCTGGGGCATGGCGCTGACAGGCGGCCATGTTGGCTTCCGGGGCATACAGGGAGCTGAAGTCCCTAGGCACAGAGCTGTCAGGCGGCAATGTTGGATCCTGGGGCATGCTGGGAGCTGTAGTCCTGGGGCATGGGTCTGAAAGCCAGCCGTCATGGACCCCAGGGCATGATGGGAGCTGTAGTCCTACGGCATGGCGCTGACAGGCGGCCATGTTGGCTCGCAGGGCATGCTGGGAGCTGTAGTCCCTAGGCAACGAGCTGCCAGGCGGCCATGTTGGAACCCCAGGCACGCTGGGAGCTGTAGTCTTGGGGCATGGGTCTGCCAGGCAGACATGTTGGCTCCCAGGGCATTCTGGGATCTGTAGTCCTGGGGGATGGGGCTGCCAGGCGGCCATGTTGGTTCCTGGGGCATGCTGGCAGCTGTAGTCGTGGGGCATGGTGCTGCCAGGCGGCCATTATGGACCCCAGGGCATTCTGGGATCTGTAGTCTTGGGGCATGGGTCTGCCAGGCAGACCTGTTGGTTCCTGGGGCATGCTGGGAGCTGTAGTCCTGGGGCATGGGGCTGCCAGGCAGACATGTTGGTTCCTGGGGCATGCTGGGAGCTGTAGTCTTGGGGCATGGTGCTGCCAGGCGGCCATCATGGATACCAGGGCATGCTGGGAGCTCTAGTCTTGTGGCCTGGGGCTGCCAGGCGGCCATCATGGACCCCAGGGCGTGCTGGGAGCTGTAGTCCTGGGGGATGGGGCTGCCAGGCGGCCATCATGGACCCCAGGGCATGCTGGGAGCTGTAGTCCTGGGGGATGGGGCTGCCAGGCAGACTTGTTGGTTCCTGGGGCATTCTGGGAGCTGTGGTCCTGTGGCCTGGGGCTGCCAGGCAGCCATCATGGACCCCAGGGCATGCTGGGAGCTGTAGTCCTGGGGCATGGGGCTGCCAGGCAGACATCATGGACACCAGGGCATGCTGGGAGCTGTAGTCCTGGGGGATGGGACTGCCAGGCAGACATGTTGGTTCCTGGGGCATGCTGGGAGCTGTAGTCTTGGGGCATGGGGCTGCCAGGCAGACATGTTGGTTCCCCAGGCACGCTGGGAGCTGTAGTCTTGGGGCATGGGGCTGCCAGGCGGCCATGTTGGCTACCGGGGCATACAGAGAGCTGAAGTCCCTAGGCACAGAGCTGCCAGGCAGACCTGTTGGTTCCTGGGGCATGCTGGGAGCTGTAGTCCTGGGGCATGGGCCTGACAGGCAGACATGTTGGATCCTGGGGCATGCTGGGAGCTGTAGTCCTGGGGCATGGGGCTGCCAGGCGGCCATGCTGGTTCCTGGGGCATGCTGGGAGCTGTAGTCCTGGGGCATGGGTCTGCCAGGCAGCATCATGTGGATCCGGGGCATGCTGGGAGCTGTAGTCCTGGGGCATGGGGCTGCCAGGCAGACATGTTGGTTCCCGGAGCATGCATGAATATGTATGATTCATTCCAAGAATTTTAAGGACTATGTATAGACTAGAATGACATAAGTCTCTACTCTCACGACTTACGGAATGCACGAGAGGTGGAGTGATCCCCGTGCATCCGGCGCTGTAATGAAGAATGCCTGCCTTCTCCAACTTAAAAGGAAGTGTTAGTGGGCCCTCTATTTAAGCCATTTTTCCGGTATCAAGCCCATTGCAAGGAGCAGAAGGACAGCCCCCCCGCTGAAGAAGAGAGGATCCCCCTGGAGTACCCGGCTCACGCCACCATCCCAGCCCCTCCGACACCTCTGTGAAACCCTCCCTTTCTCCGGCATCAGAGAGAAACTGCATCATGACCCCACACTACTGGTACCGGCACCACTTCCTCCACAGTTGGGAGGAGCAGTTGCCAGCCGGGGCAGAGAGGGGCAGGACAAAAAAAACCCCAAAGCGCCCCAGCACCCCCATCCACACCACCGGGACGGGATGGGGCAGCACGCACATGTCGGCATCGCAGGGCCACCGGTGCCGGCCCCATCCCTTCCCCTTGCACAGGAAATTCACCTCTCCCCCCAAATCACCCTGGGGATGGGAAAGGGTGGGGATGGGAGGCCGTTGGCATAGGAAACCATCGCGGGGCTGAGAAATCATCGCTGGGCTGGGAAACCATCCCGGGGATGGGACACCAGGGTGGGGATGGGAAACCATCATTCGGGACAGGAAATCAGCAGCAGGCCGGGAAATCATTCAGATGGGAAGCTGTGGTGGTGTGAAAAATCCCCCCCCTCGCCAGACTGGCTGAAGCAGGTGCCGGCGGAATGATTGCCATGGGGACGGAGACTGTTTGCCCCCACCAAAGCCCACACTGGCCAACCGCCATGGCAGGTACAGCAGCAGGCTCCCGCTCCTCCTGGTGCTCCTGCCCTCCAGGTAACCCCCCAGCCGGCTCTGCCCGCCCATAGCTCACCCCATCACCCCTCTTCGCTTCCCCCAACAGAGAGGTTCCCTCTGCGGCTGCCGATGGCATCGGAGGTGCCCGGCCTGAGCTTCAGCGCCCCGGCCATGCCGCCACCGGTCACTGCCTGCGTGCTGCCCTCCAGTCCCGGGGGGGCCGCCAGGCTCCTCTGAGCCTGCCCAGGTCCACCCCATCAGCCAGCAGCTGGCGCAGGCCAGCGTCTGGCAGGGGGTGCCAGGGCCCCTGGGGGCCCCGCGGCAGCTGGTGCAGCTCCCTCAGGAGGTGCAGCTCCCCCATGGGGTGCAGCTTCCCTCTGAGGTGCAGCTCCCGCATGGGGTGCAGCTCCCCTGGGGGGTGCAGCTCCCTTGTGGAGGGCAGCTCCCCCGTGGGGTGCAGCTCCCCTGTGGGGTGCAGCTCCCTTGTGGAGGACAGCTCCCCCGTGGGGTGCAGCTCCCCCCCGTGGCGCAGCTCCCACAGGGGGGTGCAGCTCCCCCACGGACCTGCTCCCTGTCCCCCTGCCTACGGCTGGGGAGAGCAGCTGCTGATGGCCACGCTGCTGCCCCACCTGCGTATAATCCCAGAAAACGTCCCAGCTCCCTCAGCCTTTCCCCACAGCAGAGATGCTCCAGGCCCCTCAGCATCTCTGCACCCTCCGCTGGGCTCTCGCCAGTAGTTCCTGAGCGTCACCAATAGAAGGGCGCAGGACTGGGCCCAGGGCAGGGCTTTTGCAGGCAGCACATATTTCAAGGCTGCCGGTAATGCAGTTCCTGGGCAGCGCTCAAGAAATGGGGGCAACTGACAGGAAGTGATGTTCTGAGTCTGTCTCTCTCTGGCTCTGGCTGCCTATTTTGCACTTGCTCCCTTGCTGCCCTGTAGCTTCTTGCTCTTTTTGTCTTCCTCTTTCTTTCTGCATCTGGCTCCTTGGCCCTACTTTTTAAAATCCCTCTCGCTCTCTGCCCTGTAGCCCGCAGCTGTTTTTTCTCTCTCCGTCTCTCTCTCTCTCTGTTGCCCTCTTCCTATTTTTCAATTCCTTCCACTCTGCCCTAAGGCCCCTCACTGTTTTGGCCTTTCTCTGTCCAGCTCCCTCTCTGGATTTTCTAATTCCTCCCTCCGTGTCCCACAGCCCACCCCCACTTGTTTCTTTCCCCACATCTCTCTCCCGCTCCCTCTCCTTCTCTTTTGGCCTGTCGCCGGGTGCTGCTTCCTGGCCTTACCTTGTGCCTCTGTCCTGCAGCCTGGCCCCTCTGTCCTGCCTGTAGCCCCTGCTCAGCTGGCTGGGCCTTCTCTCTCCCCTCCTCCTCCCTGCTCCACTGGGCCCGAGGGCCTGGGCAGCCCCGGGGAGGCGGCCATGGGGCCTGCGGGGCGGCGGGGCCTGCTGTCCCCGCAGCATCAGACAGCAGGAAAAAGCCCCGGGGCATGCCGGGAGCTGTAGTCCTGGGGCATGGGGCTGCCAGGCGGCCATGCTGGTTCCTGGGGCATGCTGGGAGCTGTAGTCTTGGGGCATGGGGCTGCCAGGCAGACATTATGGACCCCAGGGCATTCTGGGAGCGGTAGTCCTGGGGGATGGGTCTGCCAGGCGGCCATGTTGGTTCCTGGGGCGTGCTGGGAGCTGTAGTCTTGGGGCATGGCGCTGACAGGCAGCCATCATGGACCCCAGCGCATGCTGGGAGCTGTAGTCCTGGGGCATGGGGCTGCCAGGCGGCCATGCTGGTTCCTGGGGCATGCTGGGAGCTGTAGTCTTGGGGCATGGGGCTGCCAGGCAGACATGTTGGTTCCCCAGGCCCGCTGGGAGCTGTAGTCTTGGGTGATGGGGCTGCCAGGCGGCCATGTTGGTTACCGGGGCATACAGAGAGCTGAAGTCCCTAGGCACAGAGCTGCCAGGCAGACATGTTGGTTCCTGGGGCATGCTGGGAGCTGTAGTCCTGGGGCTTGGGTCTTCCAAGCATCCATCATGGACCCCAGGGCATGCTGGGAGCTGTAGTCCTGGGGGATGGGACTGCCAGGCAGACATGTTGGTTCCTGGGGCATGCTGGCAGCTGTAGTCTTGGGGCCTGTGCCTGACAGGTGGCCATGTTGGATCCTGGGGCATGCTGGGAGCTGTAGTCCTGGGGCATGGGGCTGCCAGGCGGCCATGCTGGTTCCTGGGGCATGCTGGGAGCTGTAGTCCTGGGGCTTGGGTCTGCCAAGCAGCCATCATGGACCCCAGGGCATGCTGGGAGCTGTAGTCCTGGGGGATGGGACTGCCAGGCAGATATGTTGGTTCCTGGGGCATGCTGGGAGCTGTAGTCTTGGGGCATGGGGCTGCCAGGCAGACCTGTTGGTTCCTGGGGCATGCTGGCAGCTGTAGTCTTTGGGCATGGTGCTGCCAGGCGGCCATCATGGATACCAGGGCATGCTGGGAGCTCTAGTCTTGTGGCCTGGGGCTGCCAGGCGGCCATCATGGACCCCAGGGCGTGCTGGGAGCTGTAGTCCTGGGGGATGGGGCTGCCAGGCGGCCATCATGGACCCCAGGGCGTGCTGGGAGCTGTAGTCCTGGGGGATGGGGCTGCCAGGCAGACATGTTGGTTCCTGGGGCATTCTGGGAGCTGTGGTCCTGTGGCCTGGGGCTACCAGGCAGCCATCATGGACCCCAGGGCATGCTGGGAGCTGTAGTCCTGGGGCATGGGACTTCCAGGCAGACATGTTGGCTCCCAGGGCATGCTGGGAGCTGTAGTCCTGGGGGATGGGACTGCCAGGCAGACATGTTGGTTCCTGGGGCATGCTGGGAGCTGTAGTCTTGGGTGATGGGGCTGTCAGGCGGCCATGTTGGTTCCTGGGTCATGCTGGGAGCTGTAGTCCTGGGGCATGGTGCTGCCAGGCGGCTATGTTGGATGCCCAGGCATCCTGGGAGCTGTAGTCCTGGGGCATGGGGCTGCCAGGCAGACATGTTGGTTCCTGAGGCGTGCTGGGAGCTGTAGTCTTGGGGCATGGGGCTGCCAGGCGGCCATCATGGACCCCAGGGCATGCTGGGAGCTGTAGTCTCTAGGCGTGGGGCTGCCAGGCGGCCATCATGGACCCCAGGGCGTGCTGGGAGCTGTAGTCCTGGGGGATGGGGCTGCCAGGCAGCCATGTTGGTTCCCGGAGCATGCATGAATATGTATGATCATTCCAAGAATTTTAAGGACTATGTATAGACTAGAATGACATAAGTCTCTACTCTCACGACTTACGGAATGCACGAGAGGTGGAGTGATCCCCCGTGCATCCGGCGCTGTAATGAAGAATGCCTGCCTTCTCCAACTTAAAAGGAAGTGTTAGTGGGCCCTCTATTTAAGCCATTTTTCCGGTATCAAGCCCATTGCAAGGAGCAGAAGGACAGCCCCCCCGCTGAAGAAGAGAGGATCCCCCTGGAGTACCCGGCTCACGCCACCATCCCAGCCCCTCCGACACCTCTGTGAAACCCTCCCTTTCTCCGGCATCGGAGAGAGAAACTGCATCATGACCCCACACTACTGGTACCGGCACCACTTCCTCCACAGTTGGGAGGAGCAGTTGCCAGCCGGGGCAGAGAGGGGCAGGACAAAAAAAACCCCAAAAGCGCCCCAGCACCCCCATCCACACCACCGGGACGGGATGGGGCAGCACGCACATGTCGGCATCGCAGGGCCACCGGTGCCGGCCCCATCCCTTCCCCTTGCACAGGAAATTCACCTCTCCCCCCAAATCACCCTGGGGATGGGAAAGGGTGGGGATGGGAGGCCGTTGGCATAGGAAACCATCGCGGGGCTGAGAAATCATCGCTGGGCTGGGAAACCATCCCGGGGATGGGACACCAGGGTGGGGATGGGAAACCATCATTCGGGACAGGAAATCAGCAGCAGGCCGGGAAATCATTCAGATGGGAAGCTGTGGTGGTGTGAAAAATCCCCCCCCTCGCCAGACTGGCTGAAGCAGGTGCTGGCGGAATGATTGCCATGGGGACGGAGACTGTTTGCCCCCACCAAAGCCCACACTGGCCAACCGCCATGGCAGGTACAGCAGCAGGCTCCCGCTCCTCCTGGTGCTCCTGCCCTCCAGGTAACCCCCCAGCCGGCTCTGCCCGCCCATAGCTCACCCCATCACCCCTCTTCGCTTCCCCCAACAGAGAGGTTCCCTCTGCGGCTGCCGATGGCATCGGAAGTGCCCGGCCTGAGCTTCAGCGCCCCGGCCATGCCGCCACCGGTCACTGCCTGCGTGCTGCCCTCCATCCCGGGGGGGCCGCCAGGCTCCTCTGAGCCTGCCCAGGTCCACCCCATCAGCCAGCAGCTGGCGCAGGCCAGCGTCTGGCAGGGGGTGCCAGGGCCCCTGGGGGCCCCGCGGCAGCTGGTGCAGCTCCCTCAGGAGGTGCAGCTCCCCCATGGGGTGCAGCTCCCCTGTGGGGTGCAGCTCCCTTGTGGAGGACAGCTCCCCCGTGGGGTGCAGCTCCCCCCGTGGCGCAGCTCCCACAGGGGGGTGCAGCTCCCCCACGGACCTGCTCCCTGTCCCCCTGCCTACGGCTGGGGAGAGCAGCTGCTGATGGCCACGCTGCTGCCCCACCTGCGTATAATCCCAGAAAACGTCCCAGCTCCCTCAGCCTTACCCCACAGCAGAGATGCTCCAGGCCCCTCAGCATCTCTGCACCCTCCGCTGGGCTCTCGCCAGTAGTTCCTGAGCGTCACCAATAGAAGGGCGCAGGACTGGGCCCAGGGCAGGGCTTTTGCAGGCAGCACATATTTCAAGGCTGCCGGTAATGCAGTTCCTGGGCAGCGCTCAAGAAATGGGGGCAACTGACAGGAAGTGATGTTCTGAGTCTGTCTCTCTCTGGCTCTGGCTGCCTATTTTGCACTTGCTCCCTTGCTGCCCTGTAGCTTCTTGCTCTTTTTGTCTTCCTCTTTCTTTCTGCATCTGGCTCCTTGGCCCTACTTTTTAAAATCCCTCTCACTCTCTGCCCTGTAGCCCGCAGCTGTTTTTTCTCTCTCCGTCTCTCTCTCTCTGTCGCCCTCTTCCTATTTTTCAATTCCTTCCACTCTGCCCTAAGGCCGGTCACTGTTTTGGCCTTTCTCTGTCCAGCTCCCTCTCTGGATTTTCTAATTCCTCCCTCCGTGTCCCACAGCCCACCCCCACTTGTTTCTTTCCCCACATCTCTCTCCCGCTCCCTCTCCTTCTCTTTTGGCCTGTCGCCGGGTGCTGCTTCCTGGCCTTACCTTGTGCCTCTGTCCTGCAGCCTGGCCCCTCTGTCCTGCCTGTAGCCCCTGCTCAGCTGGCTGGGCCTTCTCTCTCCCCTCCTCCTCCCTGCTCCACCGGGCGCGAGGGCCTGGGCAGCCCCGGGGAGGCGGCCATGGGGCCTGCGGGGCGGCGGGGCCTGGTGTCCCCGCAGCATCAGACAGCAGGAAAAAGCCCCGGGGCATGCCGGGAGCTGTAGTCCTGGGGCATGGGGCTGCCAGGCAGGCCATGCTGGTTCCTGGGGCATGCTGGGAGCTGTAGTCTTGGGGCATGGGGCTGCCAGGCAGACATTATGGTACCCATGGGCATTCTGGGAGCGGTAGTCCTGGGGATGGGTCTGCCAGGCAGCCATGTTGGTTCCTGGGGCGTGCTGGGAGCTGTAGTCTTGGGGCATGGCGCTGACAGGCAGCCATCATGGACCCCAGGGCATGCTGGGAGCTGTAGTCCTGGGGCATGGCGTCTGCTAGGTGGCCATGTTGCCTCCCGGGGCATGCTGGGAGCTGTAGTCTTGGGGCATGGGGCTGCCAGGCAGACATGTTAGTTCCTGGGGCATGCTGGGAGCTGTAGTCTTGGGGCATGGGGCTGCCAGGCAGACATGTTGGTTCCCCAGGCACGCTGGGAGCTGTAGTCCTGGGGCATGGCGCTGACAGGCGGCCATGTTGGCTTCCGGGGGCATACAGGGAGCTGAAGTCCCTAGGCACAGAGCTGCCAGGTGGCAATGTTGGATCCTGGGGCATGCTGGGAGCTGTAGTCCTGGGGCATGGGTCTGAGAGCCAGCCATCATGGACCCCAGGGCATGCTGGGAGCTGTAGTCCTGGGGGATAGGACTGCCAGGCAGACATGTTGGTTCCTGGGGCGTGCTGGGAGCTGTAGTCCTGGGGCATGGGGCTGCCAGGCAGACATTATGGACCCCAGGGCATTCTGGGAGCGGTAGTCCTGGGGGATGGGTCTGCCAGGCAGACATGTTGGTTCCTGGGGCATGCTGGGAGCTGTAGTCCTGGGGCATGGGGCTGCCAGGCAGCCATCATGGACCCCAGGGCATGCTGGGAGCTGTAGTCCTGTGGCCTGGGGCTGCCAGGCAGCCATCATGGACCCCAGGGCATGCTGGGAGCTGTAGTCCTGGGGGATGGGACTGCCAGGCAGACATGTTGGTTCCTGGGGCATGCTGGGAGCTGTAGTCTTGGGGCATGGGGCTGCCAGGCAGACATGTTGGTTCCCCAGGCACGCTGGGAGCTGTAGTCTTGGGTGATGGGGCTGCCAGGCGGCCATGTTGGCTCCCGGGGCATACAGAGAGCTGAAGTCCCTAGGCACAGAGCTGCCAGGCAGACATGTTGGTTCCTGGGGCATGCTGGGAGCTGTAGTCTTGGGGCCTGTGCCTGACAGGTGGCCATGTTGGATCCTGGGGCATGCTGGGAGCTGTAGTCCTGGGGCTTGGGTCTGCCAAGCAGCCATCATGGACCCCAGGGCATGCTGGGAGCTGTAGTCCTGGGGGATGGGACTGCCAGGCAGATATGTTGGTTCCTGGGGCATGCTGGGAGCTGTAGTCTTGGGGCATGGGGCTGCCAGGCAGACATGTTGGTTCCCCAGGCACGCTGGGAGCTGTAGTCTTGGGTGATGGGGCTGCCAGGCGGCCATGTTGGTCCCTGGGGCATGCTGGGAGCTGTAGTCCTGGGGCATGGTGCTGCCAGGTGGCCATGTTGGCTCCCCGGGCATTCTGGGAGCTGTAGTCTTGGGGCATGGGGCTGCCAGGCAGACATGTTGGTTCCTGGGGCGTGCTGGGAGCTGTAGTCTTGGGGCATGGGTCTGCCAGGCAGACATGTTGGTTCCCCAGGCACGCTGGGAGCTGTAGTCCTGGGGCATGGCGCTGACAGGCGGCCATGTTGGCTTCCGGGACATACAGGGAGCTGAAGTCCCTAGGCACAGAGCTGCCAGGCGGCAATGTTGGATCCTGGGGCATGCTGGGAGCTGTAGTCCTGGGGCATGGGTCTGAGAGCCAGCCGTCATGGACCCCAGGGCATGATGGGAGCTGTAGTCCTACGGCATGGCGCTGACAGGCGGCCATGTTGGCTCGCAGGGCATGCTGGGAGCTGTAGTCCCTAGGCAACGAGCTGCCAGGCGGCCATGTTGGAACCCCAGGCACGCTGGGAGCTGTAGTCTTGGGGCATGGGTCTGCCAGGCAGACATGTTGGCTCCCAGGGCATTCTGGGATCTGTAGTCTTGGGGCATAGGTCTGCCAGGCAGACCTGTTGGTTCCTGGGGCATGCTGGCAGCTGTAGTTGTGGGGCATGGTGCTGCCAGGCAGCCATTATGGACCCCAGGGCATTCTGGGATCTGTAGTCTTGGGGCATGGGTCTGCCAGGCAGACCTGTTGGTTCCTGGGGCATGCTGGGAGCTGTAGTCCTGGGGCATGGGGCTGCCAGGCAGACATGTTGGTTCCTGGGGCATGCTGGCAGCTGTAGTCTTTGGGCATGGTGCTGCCAGGCGGCCATCATGGATACCAGGGCATGCTGGGAGGTCTAGTCTTGTGGCCTGGGGCTGCCAGGCGGCCATCATGGACCCCAGGGCGTGCTGGGAGCTGTAGTCCTGGGGGATGGGGCTGCCAGGCGGCCATCATGGACCCCAGGGCGTGCTGGGAGCTGTAGTCCTGGGGGATGGGGCTGCCAGGCAGACTTGTTGGTTCCTGGGGCATTCTGGGAGCTGTGGTCCTGTGGCCTGGGGCTGCCAGGCAGCCATCATGGACCCCAGGGCATGCTGGGAGCTGTAGTCCTGGGGCATGGGGCTGCCAGGCAGACATCATGGACACCAGGGCATGCTGGGAGCTGTAGTCCTGGGGGATGGGACTGCCAGGCAGACATGTTGGTTCCTGGGGCATGCTGGGAGCTGTAGTCTTGGGGCATGGGGCTGCCAGGCAGACATGTTGGTTCCTGGGGCACGCTGGGAGCTGTAGTCTTGGGTGATGGGGCTGCCAGGCGGCCATGTTGGCTACCGGGGCATACAGAGAGCTGAAGTCCCTAGGCACAGAGCTGCCAGGCAGACCTGTTGGTTCCTGGGGCATGCTGGGAGCTGTAGTCTTGGGGCCTGTGCCTGACAGGTGGCCATGTTGGATCCTGGGGCATGCTGGGAGCTGTAGTCCTGGGGCATGGGGCTGCCAGGCGGCCATGCTGGTTCCTGGGGCATGCTGGGAGCTGTAGTCCTGGGGCTTGGGTCTGCCAAGCAGCCATCATGGATACCAGGGCATGCTGGGAGCTATAGTCCTGGGGGATGGGGCTGCCAGGCAGACATGTTGGTTCCCGGAGCATGCATGAATATGTATGATCATTCCAAGAATTTTAAGGACTATGTATAGACTAGAATGACATAAGTCTCTACTCTCACGACTTACGGAATGCACGAGAGGTGGAGTGATCCCGCGTGCATCCGGCGCTGTAATGAAGAATGCCTGCCTTCTCCAACTTAAAAGGAAGTGTTAGTGGGCCCTCTATTTAAGCCATTTTTCCGGTATCAAGCCCATTGCAAGGAGCAGAAGGACAGCCCCCCCGCTGAAGAAGAGAGGATCCCCCTGGAGTACCCGGCTCACGCCACCATCCCAGCCCCTCCGACACCTCTGTGAAACCCTCCCTTTCTCCGGCATCAGAGAGAGAAACTGCATCATGACCCCACACTACTGGTACCGGCACCACTTCCTCCACAGTTGGGAGGAGCAGTTGCCAGCCGGGGCAGAGAGGGGCAGGACAAAAAAACCCCCCAAAGCGCCCCAGCACCCCCATCCACACCACCGGGACGGGATGGGGCAGCACGCACATGTCGGCATCGCAGGGCCACCGGTGCCGGCCCCATCCCTTCCCCTTGCACAGGAAATTCACCTCTCCCCCCAAATCACCCTGGGGATGGGAAAGGGTGGGGATGGGAGGACCGTTGGCATAGGAAACCATCGCGGGGCTGAGAAATCATCGCTGGGCTGGGAAACCATCCCGGGGATGGGACACCAGGGTGGGGATGGGAAACCATCATTCGGGACAGGAAATCAGCAGCAGGCCGGGAAATCATTCAGATGGGAAGCTGTGGTGGTGTGAAAAATCCCCCCCCTCGCCAGACTGGCTGAAGCAGGTGCTGGCGGAATGATTGCCATGGGGACGGAGACTGTTTGCCCCCACCAAAGCCCACACTGGCCAACCGCCATGGCAGGTACAGCAGCAGGCTCCCGCTCCTCCTGGTGCTCCTGCCCTCCAGGTAACCCCCCAGCCGGCTCTGCCCGCCCATAGCTCACCCCATCACCCCTCTTCGCTTCCCCCAACAGAGAGGTTCCCTCTGCGGCTGCCGATGGCATCGGAAGTGCCCGGCCTGAGCTTCAGCGCCCCGGCCATGCCGCCACCGGTCACTGCCTGCGTGCTGCCCTCCATCCCGGGGGGGGCCGCCAGGCTCCTCTGAGCCTGCCCAGGTCCACCCCATCAGCCAGCAGCTGGCGCAGGCCAGCGTCTGGCAGGGGGTGCCAGGGCCCCTGGGGGCCCCGCGGCAGCTGGTGCAGCTCCCTCAGGAGGTGCAGCTCCCCCATGGGGTGCAGCTTCCCTCTGAGGTGCAGCTCCCGCATGGGGTGCAGCTCCCCTGGGGGGTGCAGCTCCCTTGTGGAGGGCAGCTCCCCCGTGGGGTGCAGCTCCCCTGTGGGGTGCAGCTCCCACAGGGGGGTGCAGCTCCCCCACGGACCTGCTCCCTGTCCCCCTGCCTACGGCTGGGGAGAGCAGCTGCTGATGGCCACGCTGCTGCCCCACCTGCGTATAATCCCAGAAAACGTCCCAGCTCCCTCAGCCTTTCCCCACAGCAGAGATGCTCCAGGCCCCTCAGCATCTCTGCACCCTCCGCTGGGCTCTCGCCAGTAGTTCCTGAGCGTCACCAATAGAAGGGCGCAGGACTGGGCCCAGGGCAGGGCTTTTGCAGGCAGCACATATTTCAAGGCTGCCGGTAATGCAGTTCCTGGGCAGCGCTCAAGAAATGGGGGCAACTGACAGGAAGTGATGTTCTGAGTCTGTCTCTCTCTGGCTCTGGCTGCCTATTTTGCACTTGCTCCCTTGCTGCCCTGTAGCTTCTTGCTCTTTTTGTCTTCCTCTTTCTTTCTGCATCTGGCTCCTTGGCCCTACTTTTTAAAATCCCTCTCACTCTCTGCCCTGTAGCCCGCAGCTGTTTTTTCTCTCTCCGTCTCTCTCTCTCTCTGTCGCCCTCTTCCTATTTTTCAATTCCTTCCACTCTGCCCTAAGGCCGGTCACTGTTTTGGCCTTTCTCTGTCCAGCTCCCTCTCTGGATTTTCTAATTCCTCCCTCCGTGTCCCACAGCCCACCCCCACTTGTTTCTTTCCCCACATCTCTCTCCCGCTCCCTCTCCTTCTCTTTTGGCCTGTCGCCGGGTGCTGCTTCCTGGCCTTACCTTGTGCCTCTGTCCTGCAGCCTGGCCCCTCTGTCCTGCCTGTAGCCCCTGCTCAGCTGGCTGGGCCTTCTCTCTCCCCTCCTCCTCCCTGCTGCACCGGGCCCGAGGGCCTGGGCAGCCCCGGGGAGGCGGCCATGGGGCCTGCGGGGCGGCGGGGCCTGGTGTCCCCGCAGCATCAGACAGCAGGAAAAAGCCCCGGGGCATGCCGGGAGCTGTAGTCCTGGGGCATGGGGCTGCCAGGCGGCCATGCTGGTTCCTGGGGCATGCTGGGAGCTGTAGTCTTGGGGCATGGGGCTGCCAGGCAGACATTATGGACCCCAGGGCATTCTGGGAGCGGTAGTCCTGGGGGATGGGTCTGCCAGGCGGCCATGTTGGTTCCTGGGGCGTGCTGGGAGCTGTAGTCTTGGGGCATGGCGCTGACAGGCAGCCATCATGGACCCCAGGGCATGCTGGGAGCTGTAGTCCTGGGGCATGCGTCTGCTAGGTGGCCATGTTGCCTCCCGGGGCATGCTGGGAGCTGTAGTCTTGGGGCATGGGTCTGCCAGGCAGACATGTTAGTTCCTGGGGCATGCTGGGAGCTGTAGTCTTGGGGCATGGGGCTGCCAGGCAGACATGTTGGTTCCCCAGGCACGCTGGGAGCTGTAGTCCTGGGGCATGGCGCTGACAGGCGGCCATGTTGGCTTCCGGGGCATACAGGGAGCTGAAGTCCCTAGGCACAGAGCTGCCAGGTGGCAATGTTGGATCCTGGGGCATGCTGGGAGCTGTAGTCCTGGGGCATGGGTCTGAGAGCCAGCCATCATGGACCCCAGGGCATGCTGGGAGCTGTAGTCCTGGGGGATAGGACTGCCAGGCAGACATGTTGGTTCCTGGGGCGTGCTGGGAGCTGTAGTCCTGGGGCATGGGGCTGCCAGGCAGACATTATGGACCCCAGGGCATTCTGGGAGCGGTAGTCCTGGGGGATGGGTCTGCCAGGCAGACATGTTGGTTCCTGGGGCATGCTGGGAGCTGTAGTCCTGGGGCATGGGGCTGCCAGGCGGCCATGCTGGTTCCTGGGGCATGCTGGGAGCTGTAGTCTT
Organism: Phoenicopterus ruber ruber; assembly: GCA_009819775.1. Lineage (NCBI taxonomy): Eukaryota > Metazoa > Chordata > Aves > Phoenicopteriformes > Phoenicopteridae > Phoenicopterus > Phoenicopterus ruber. The sequence goes on along the minus strand of WNMK01000081.1, from coordinate 866 downwards.
GGGGCATGGCGCTGACAGGCAGCCATCATGGACCCCAGGGCATCCTGGGAACTGTAGTCCTGGGGCATGGAGCTGACAGGCGGCCATGTTGGCTCCCGGGGCATACAGAGAGCTGAAGTCCCTAGGCACAGAGCTGCCAGTCGGCCATGTTGGTTCCTGGGGCATGCTGGGAGCTGTAGGCCTGGGGCATGGTGCTGCCAGGTGGCCATGTTGGATGCCCAGGCATCCTGGGAGCTGTAGTCCTGGGGCATGGGGCTGCCAGGCAGACATGTTGGTTCCTGGGGCGTGCTGGGAGCTGTAGTCTTGGGGCATGGGGCTGCCAGGCAGCCATCATGGACCCCAGGGCATGCTGGGAGCTGTAGTCCTGGGGGATGGGACTGCCAGGCAGACATGTTGGTTCCCCAGGCACGCTGGGAGCTGTAGTCCTGGGACATGGCGCTGACAGGCGGCCATGTTGGCTCCCGGGGCGTACAGAGAGCTGAAGTCCCTAGGCACAGAGCTGCAGGGCGGCCATGTTGGTTCCTGGGGCATGCTGGGAGCTGTATTCTTGGGGCATGGGGCTCCCAGGCGGCCATCATGGATACCAGGGCATGCTGGGAGCTGTAGTCCTGGGGGATGGGGCTCCCAGGCAGACATGTTGGCTCCCAGGCTATTCTGGGAGCTGTAGTCTTGGGGCATGGGTGTGCCAGGCAGACATGTTTGTTCCTGGGGCATGCTGGGAGCTGTAGTCCTGGGGCATGGGGCTGCCAGGCAGACATGTTTGTTCCTGGGGCATGCTGGGAGCTGTAGTCTTGGGGCATGGGGCTGCCAGGCGGCCATCATGGACCCCAGGGCATGCTGGGAGCTGTAGTCCTGGGGGATGGGGC
>WNMK01000080.1:0-40922 GCA_009819775.1 Phoenicopterus ruber ruber | reverse complement strand
TTGGATAATAGCAGAAAATTTAAAAGTGCCCTATTAAACAACAGCCGGGAAGGAATGAAAAACTAAGGATAGGCCTGTTGCTACAAGTGGTCACGGAAAGAAAATTTAAAAGCCATGGTGTACGGGACGGACGGGAAAAATCTACAAGAGGGACCCCAAGTAGATAAAAGCGGACGTAGAAACAACATTTTAAAAGCCCGGGGATGAAGAGACGAAAAGACTAAAAATAGGAACGGTGAACTAGAAAGGAGAGACAGAAATAAAATTTTGTAAAAGGCGAGTGCTAAGGAAGGATGAGAAATAATTGAAAACTAAAGACATCAAGCAGGATAAAAGTAGACCTAGAACATTTTAAAAGCAACAATGACTAGGAGAAGTAAAGGAAAAAAAAAAAAAGAAAGAATAGGGATGACAAACTAAAGAAACGGAGGACATACCAAGCAAACTTTGAAAGCGACAGGGTACGTGACAGGCGGAAACGATTCAAGAATAGGGCTAGGGAGCTTGGCAAAAGTAGGCGTAGAAGGAAAATTTAGAAGCGATGAGGTACAGGACAGACAGGAAAGAAGTCAAAATAGAGAGGGCAAAGTAGACGAAAGTAGATGCAGAAGCAATGTTTTAAAAGCCAAGGGATGAAGAGAGAAGAATCCAACAATATAGATAGCAAATGCAAATGCAGACATAGAAATTTTAAAAGCAGGGGCGCTAAGGAAAGATGAGAAATAATGAAGAAATTAAAACAGCGAACTGGAGTAAAGGTAGAAAGATAGATGGATGAAGGAAATAAGGGAAAAATAAAAAATAGCAAAGGCAAATTAAAACGGAGATGTAGAAAGAAAATCTCAAAAGAAACAGCCCTAAGACAAGACATGAACTCATTTAAAAAAACCAGCAAAGGGAATAAAAGTAGGCGTAGAAAGAACATTTAAAAAGCGATAGGATTAGGGAAATAAAGGAAAAAAATTATGAAATAGGGATGGTGAACTAAACCGGAGACGTAGAAAGAATTTAAAAACCGATGGTGCTAAGTGTAAGAGACTGAGGGGCTGAAAGAGTTAATGTCTCAAACATTCGGCAAAGAAGGACCTTGAAGAAACTGAGAAGTTGAAAGAGTTATTGTCTCCAACACTGGGAGGACTGGGTGTGACCACACTAATGAGATAAGGTGCAGCTGGAAGGGAGGATCTTGCAGAGGCAGGATAGCACTTGCTTGGCCTTATCTTGAGTAATTGCTACAAAGCCTGAGACAGCATTGGCCCCTGCATTTCTGACAGGAAGGAGGGGGGGCAGCACTAGCCTCAAACCCCCCGACCCATTTTGAGAAGGGTTCGAGAACAACAGACTACGCATGCGAAGTAATTAGCAGATGCAGTGGGGACTAGTCAATAAGCGGCGCAACTCAGAGAGGCTGGGCGCGCGCGCCCACCACCCAACGGAACCGGACCAGAGACATCGCTGGAACCTAGGGTGGTGATCTTTCCTTTACCTCTATTTTTCCTGTGTCTCTATCTTTTAATTTAGACATGATCTACTCCTTTAGACATAAACCGTTGACCAAGTCTGAGACTAGGACGGGACTCAGCCGCACCTAGACTCCTCTCTGAGAAGGAGTTTAGAAAGCAAGGGGGTCCTTTCTGAACCTCATGACTCAATGGGAGGGCCTCCCTGACCACTGACCAGAGACCCCCGTTGGCTGGACCAATGCTGGACCCTGGACTGATGATTGATTGATTCCTCCCTCCCTCTCCTTCTCTCTTCCTTTTTACTGAAAGGCGGGATTAGCAATTAGTGAACTTTCTGTTATTCAATGATAACTTGTATGCCCAGATATTGAATGACAACTTGTACGCCTAGTCACTGAATGAATAAATTGGCATAGTAACCCGAGTCACTCGTCCCTCTTCTCTGTCACTAACTGCTTATGACCCATAGCTGGGGTGCAGCATCGCTGCGGGCAGGGAAAGTTGGGATGTGACATTGAATCTGAATTGTGAACCTTAGCACCGTCGGTGCTCAATTCCAACAAAGTAGATCAGCGAACCTGAGTCACTCCTCCCTCTTCTCTGCCACCAATTGCTTATGACCCATAGCTGGGGTGCAGCATCGCTGCGGGCAGAAAGTTGGGCCGTGACACTAAGAAATGCCAAGAAAAAATTTAAAAAAACGGCCAAGGGAATAAAAGTGAGCATAGAAAGAACATTTAACAAGCAAGAGGGATTAAGGAAATAAAGGGCAAAAAATAGAAAATACAGACAGCGAACTAAGACGCAGAAAGAATTTAAAAAGCAAGGGCGCTAACGTAAGAAATAATTAAATGAGAGAAAATCTAAAAAGAGATGGGACAGAAGCAAGAGAAGAAAAAATGTTAAAAAGACAGCAAAGGGGATAAAAGTAGGCGTAGAAAGAACTTCTAAAAAGCAAGGGAGGTTAGGGAAATAAATGGAAAAAATGAAAACAAAGCGACGGCAAACTAAAATGGTGACATAGAAAAAAATTTAAAAGCGATGGTACTAAGGAAAAACAAGAAACAAACTTAAAAAATACTGTCAGCAAACAAGATAAAAGTAGAAAATTTTAAAAATGATGGAGATGAAGGAAATAAAGGGGAAAAATTGAAAATAGAGACAGCGAACTAAGACATAGAAAGCAAAATCTATAAAGCGAGGGCACTAAGGAAAGAGGAGAACTTTTTTTAAAAATAACAGCAAAATAAAGACAGCAAAACAGGATAAATGTGCAACATTTAGAAAGCGGTGAGGATTAGAGAAATAAATGAAAAAAATTAAAAAGAACTGACAGCAAACTAAAACAGAGACGTAGAAAGAAAATTTACAAAGCGGTGGCACTGAGGATAACCAAGAAAAAAGAATTGAAAAATAAAGACAGCAAACTAGATAAAAGTAGAAAATTCTAAATGCCAAGGGATTAAGAGAGGCAAGAACTGCAAAATAACAGCAAACTAAAATGCAGACATAGACAGAAAATTTAAAAAGCGACAGCACTAAGGAAAGAGAAGAAATGATTAAAAAATGAAGACAGTGAACAGGAAGAAAGGTACACAGAAGATTTTAAAAGCAATGGGGATTAGGGAAATAAAGGAAAAAAAATTTAAAAATAGGGACTGCAAATTAAAACAGACATATGGAAAGAAAATTTAAAAAGCGATGGCAGTAATGAAAGAAGAACAATGAACATATCAACACAGCAAACGGGCTAAAAGTAGACAGAAAGAACATTTCAAAAGCAACAGCGATGAGGGAAATAAAATTTTAAAAGCAACAGGGTACATGACTGACAAAGCAACTAAAAATTGGGATTGGCAGCTTCCTAAAAATAGACATAGAAAGAGAATGTTAAACGCAATGGAGTAAGGGAGAGGCAGGAAAAAGATAAAAGAGAGGGTCAGCAAACTAACTAAATGAAGACATGGAAACAAAATTTAAAAAGTGGTGAAGTAGAGGACAGGATGGAAGAAATAAAACACACAGATGGGGAATTGGAGAAATGCAGACAGAGAAAATTGAGAAAGCAACGGGGTACCGGCTGAACGGGTGAGAAGTTCGGTATCAGGAGAGGGAGCCAGCCAGCCAGCCTCAGGGAAAGGACACGGGAAGAGCGACGGGGTGCAGAGCAGAGGGAGGCACTGCAAACGGAGACAGGTCACTGGGTAGAGGGAGACCTAGAAATGCTGTTTGCACAAGCAAGGAGGAAGAAGGCAGCCTGGGAAGAATGAAATACTAGCAGGTGGGGAGCCGGAAAGGAAGAGGCATAGAAAGGAAATGTAGAAGGTGACGGGGTAGGGGGCAGTGCCAGCAGAAGAGCAAACAGCTCTGGGGAGCCAGACAAGCCTGAGAGGAAGACAGAGGTAGGGACAGGTAAGGAGGCAGGCAGAGATCTGGAGAAGCACAGCAGGGATGGGCCCAGACACAAGCAAGGGGATGTGCGACTCACCACACCTCCTGGCGCTGGCAGGAGACCTTCACTGCCCCGAGGCTTCTCCCTCTGCCTCTACCCCTTCCTCCTCCACAGTGCCGGCTGTGTGACGCTCGCCCACCTAGGAGCAGCGGCGGGTGCCTCGAAGCTCCTGTCCCATGAGGCTTCCCAGATGTATGGTGGCTCACACCTGCAGCCAACAGAGGCACTGAGCTCCTGGTGGTGCGCTCTGTCAGGGATGGCTGGGGGCGGGGAATCCTTCTTCTCTGCGGGGTCTGGCTGTTCCTTGCTGGAGGCAGCTGCCTGGGGAAGCCCCTTTGTTTCACTCCTCAGCCAGCTCCCACAGGCAGGCATGCCCAGGTAGAGCCATCTCCAGCCAGAGCCCCTTGGCACAGCAGGGCCAGCCCCATCATTAGCCTCACCAGCTGCACCTGGGGCTGCCCCAGCCCATCTCCACCTGCAGCCTTTTTAAAACCTTGTCCCAGCCCCATCCTTACCTCACAGGTCCCACCTGGGCTGCCCCAGCCCACAGCTGGAGCCCATTGGGAACAGAAGGCCAGCAGCCCAGCCCTGCAGCACATCACCCCCTCCCCTGGACTCAACCCCAGCAGCTGGAAACACATCCAGGAGTGCAAAGAAGGCAGTGAAGGTTTGTTCACAGAATCGCAGAATGCATGAGGTTGGAAGGCGCCTCTGGAGGGCATCTAGTCCAACCCCCCTGCTCAAGCAGGGTCACCTAGAGCAGGTTGCACAGGATCATGTCCAGGCAGGTGTTCCTTCTTGCACATCAGAAATCCTGTCAGTGAGTTAGCGACAAGGCTCAGTGCCCAAAGGCAGTAGGATAGAGGGAAAAGAGGGAAGAGGCAAGCAGGAGGGAGGACAGAGGGAGGTAGAAAAGAGGTGAGGAATAGGAAGCCAGAAAATGGGATACTGGGAGCAAAAGAGGGATGGGGAGCTGCACAAGGGTGTCGAGAGAGAGAAATAGTGGAGCGCGCAGTGAGGAGGAGGAGGAGGAGGAGTGGAGCACGAGAACCACAGGAATGGAGAGATGGAGCAATAAATAAGAGGGGGAGGGAGCAGGGGAGAGAGATGGAAGGGACCAAGCAGGACAACAGGAACAGCAGAGAGAATGAGGCACACAGACAGGGGAGGGGGGGCGGGACAGACAGATTTGACAATAACAGGGAACTGGCTAGAGGGAGACAGGAAACTCCAAAAGAGGAAGAAAGCAGAAAGAATTCTAAAAACAACGTACAGGAAGCCAGATAAAGGCACTCCTAGAGCAACTGAAAAGCGACAAATACAGGAAAGAATGAAAAATTAGAGAACGTAAGAGAGAGCGAGCGAGAACTAGAAAGGGAACAGGACAGAGAGGCAGGTAATTTAAAAATTGTTCAAGTGAGCTGTGTAGAGGGAGATTCGGAAGCGAAAATCAAAAGCGATGGGCTACAGGAGGCCCAGGCAAGAAAAAAATGGGATGGGGAACTAGATAAACGGAGACATAGAAATAAAATTGTAAAAGCAACATGGTACCCAACAAGAAAGAATGAAAAACAAGGGCAAGGGAACTAGATAAATGGAGACCTAAAAAGAAAATTTAAAAAGCGACAGGCTAAGGAAAAGGGAAGAAAATTTTTAAAAGGGAGAGCAAAGTGGAGAAAAGATGAGGGAGAAAGAAAAATTCAAAAGCGACGGGGTACATAACAGACAGGAAAGAATTAAAAAATAGGGATAGGGAGCTTGATAAAAGTAGCCATAGAAGGAAAGTTGAAAATGCAGAGAGGTGCAGGACAGTCAGCAGAGAAGTAAAAACGGAGACAGCAAATTCGGTTGCCAGTACCTATAGAAACAAAATTTTAAAAGCCAAGGGATTAAGAGAGGACAAAGTTAAACAACAGAGACAGCAATCCAAATAAACAAAGACGTACGAAGAAAACTTTGGAAGTGAAGTGCAGGCTGCGGGACAGACAGGAAAGAGTTAACAAATTAAAAAACGGCATAGAAAAACTGAAAAGCCCCAGCTATTAGGAAAGACGAGGAAAACCTAAAAAATAAGGAAAGAGTGACAGAGAGAGACATACAAAGTAAATTGAAAAAGGAACTGCCTACACGACAGACCGAAAGCTCTTAAGAAATAACGATGGGGAGCTTGATCAAAGTAGACAGAGAAAAAAAATTTCTAAAGCAACCAGGTAGAGGACAAAGAAGGAAAAATTAAAAAACAGAGAGAGCAAACCAGATAAAAGTAGACATACAAACCCAAATTTTTAAAGCCACGGGACTAAGAGAGGAAAAAATTTAAAATAGCGATGGCGAGCTAAAACGAAGATGTAGAAAGAAAATTTAAAAAGCGAGGACTCTAAGGAAAAACAATAAATAACTAAAAATAAAGACCGAGAAGGGAAAAAAAAGTAGGCATAGAAAGACCATTTGAAAAGCGCTAGGCATTAGGGAAATCAAGGAACAAATTACGAAATAGGGGCAGCGAACTGAAACGGAGACGTAGAAAGAAAATTTTAAAAGCGACGGCACTGAGGCGAGGCAAGAAATTATAAAAAGACAAGACAGCAAAATACAAACAGCGAACGGGAGAAGAGTAGACGCAATGTTAAAAAGCAACGGTGATGAAGGAAATAAGGAAAAACCTTACAAACAGTGGTGGCGAACTAAACCAGAGATGTAGAAAGAAAATCTAAAAAGTGACGGCAAAGAAGCAAGAGAAGAAAGAACTTTTAAAAGACAGCGAAGGGAAAAAAAGTAGGCATAGAAAGAACTTTTCAAAAGCAAGGGCAATTAGGGAAACAAAGGGCAAAAATAAAAAATAGGGACCGTCAACTAAAAGGGAGACATAGAAGGAAAGTTTTAAAAGTGAGGGCACTCAGGATAAGAGAGAAAATAATTCTAAAAAAATTACATCAAAGGTAAAAAAGGTAGGCGTAGAAAGACCACTTTAAAGCAAGAAGCATTAGGGAAATAAAGGAAAAAATGACGAAATAAGGACAGCAAACGAAAACAGAAGTAGAAAGAACATTTAAAAAAGCAACGTCACTAAGGAAAGACAAGAAAGAATTAAAAAATAAAGACAACGAACAGGCTAAAAGTAGACAGAAAATGTTAAAAGCAATGTTGATTAAGGAAATAAGGAAAAATTTAAAAATAGCGATGGCAAACTAAAATGGAGACGTAGAAAGAAAATGTAAAAAGCGAGGGCCCTAAAGAAAGGGAAGAAATAATTAAAAATAAAGACATTGAAGGGAAGAAAAGTAGGATAGAAAATACATTTAAAAAGCAATGGGAATTAGGGAAATAAGGGGGGGAAAATTAAATAGGGACAGCAAACTAAAACAGATGTAGAAAGAAAAAAGGCGATGACATTAAGGAAAGACAAGAAAGAATTCAAAAATAAAGGTAGGCAAATAAAGACACCGAACAGGATAAAAGTCGACTGAAAATTTTAAAAGCAACTGTGATTAAGGAAATGAAGAAATAATAAAGGCTGAATACGTTAAAGTAAACATAGAGAGAAAATGTGAAAAGCGACAGGGTACACAGTCGCCAGGAAAGAATTAAAATACAGCAATAGGCAGCTTCATAAGAGTAGATACAGCATCATGGTTTAACCCCAGCTGGCAACTAAGCACCATACAGCTGCTCGCTTGCTCCCCCGCAGTTGGATGGGGGGAGAATTGGAAGGGTAAACGTGAGAAAGAAACTTGTGGGTTGACGTAAAAACAGTTTAATAATGAAAAAGAATTTAAAAAAAAAAAAAAAAGGAACGAGGGGGGAAAAAACCACACCACAACAAAGAGAGAGGAAAATAAAATCCAAGAAAAACAAGCAATGCAAATGAAAACAATTGCTCGCCACCAACCAACCAATGCCCAGCCAGTCCCAAGCAGCGCCCGCACCCCCCCTCCCCCAACCTCCACCCCAGTTTTATGGCTGAGCATGACATGAAATGGTCTGGAATAGCCCTTTGGTCAGTTGGGGTCAGCTGTCCTGGCTGTGTCCCCTCCCAACTCCTTGTGCACCCCATCGCAGACCGAGTGGTGCACTTCACTCATTGTTAATCAGTGGTCAGGGAGACCCTCCCATTGAGTCATGAGGTTCGGAAAGGACTCCCTTGCTTTCTAAACTCCTTCTCAGAGAGGAATCTAGGTGCGGCTGAGTCCCGTCCTAGTCCCAGACTTGGCCACCGGTTTGTGTCTAAAGGAGTAGATCATGTCCTGGGAGACTCACTTGGAGATAACCGATGTTCGGGATACCCTTGGGCTAAATTAAGGTGACTTAACACCAAACAAGCAATAGAAAAGTTTTATTGATGGCAGAAACTATGTAAACCTTGAATCATATAAAGGGATAAGCTATTTAAACCTGGAATTGTAGAAAGGGCTGTAACAGCTTGTAACATATGGAAAAAAAAGAGAGAGAGTAAGCTAGAAAGAGAGAGACAACGGAAAGATAAAGGTAAAGGAAAGATCACCACCCTGGGTTCCAGCAATGTCTCTGGTCCGGTTCCATCGAACGGTGGGCACGCGCACCCAGCCCCTCTGAGTTGCGCTATTTATAGACTAGTCCCACAGCATCTGCTAATTACTTCGCATGCGTAGCCTGTTGTTCTTGAACCTTCTCGAAAGGGGTTGGGGGGTTTGAGGGGTTCAGGGATTTTTGTTGCCCCGCCCCGTCAGGGATGCAGGGGCGATGCTGTCTCAAGCTGGTTTGTTTTTGAAGCAATTACTCAAGATAAAGCCCAGAAAAGCGCTATCCTGCCTCCGCAAGATGCTCCCTTCCAGCTACACCTTATCTCATTAGTGCGATAACATCCTTCACACCAGGTCCTCCTTTGCCCAGTGTTTGAGTCAGTAACTCTTTGAGCTTCTCAGTTTCTTCCACCACCCTGTGGCTCAAACAGTCGGTCGAATCTTGTTCCTGTAGAGTTCCTCTTCTTCTAGGGTAGTGATCCGTACATAGTGAACAGAGGTGGGGGGGGAGGCGGGGGGGAGAGAGAGAGAGAGAAGAAAGGAAAGGAAAGGAAAAAGGAAGCTGAAGAGTGGAAATGGTTAATCATATACCACACTATTGCTAAGCCAATCATCAAAAATAAAAATCCCCATGACAGTATTAGTCCCGTATTCAGCAGCCCCTTTCCCCATCCGGGGAGTCCCAATGAACTCAGGAGAGATTTGAGCCAAGGAGTTGGGCTCCATTTGCTGCCTTCAGCTGCATAGCATAGAATAGTTCTCCAGATTGGTCAGCAATTTCCTTCATTTTAGTGTGAGCTTCTTCAATCAAGGTAGCGGCCTTAGGGATTGTAACACAGCATTCTTCTTCAGTATGATTTAACACACCACAAACTCCACGCTCCTTTAAGAGCAACATACCTAAGGCTAACCTATTTTGTAATGTCCTTTTAGATCTAAGACAAACGGGTGTCTTTTAAGGGTTACATACGGGGTAAATATATACCATCCTCCTTTGCTGTCCCGTTACAACGTGGATCCGAGTTTTTAAATCCCATAGAGAGATACCCCCAGCACGTGCACATATCTCCAGTGAGAAGTCCAAGTTCCGTGAGGTAGCATGTCTCTGGGGGATCCCCAGGGCCATGGGTACAGTTGATAACCCTCGTGTTTAATTTCGTTTAACTTGGTGTCCTGGTTGCGGCTGGGATAGGGTTAATTTTCACCAGAAGCTGGCCGGGGTCCATTCTATACCATGTGACCGTCACGCTCACTATTTAGAGGGGGGGTTGACTGGAGGGGTGAGGATCGCTGCTCGGGAGCGGGCTGGGCGTCGGGCGAGCTGTCCGGAAAGCACCGCTAAGTACACGCTGTTGTTGTTATTGTTGGGGTTTCTTGTTTGTTTGTTCTCTCTCCCTTTGTTGTTCGGTTAAACTGTTGTTGTTAAGCCACGAGTTTTTGCTTTTCTTCGTCCCAATTCTGTCCCCGTCCCACCGGGAGGGGGGGGGTGAGCGAGCGACCGCGTGGCTCAGCCTCCGGCTGGGGCTAAACCACGACAGTCCCTTTTTGGCGCCCAACGTGGGGCACAACAGCAGCACTTTTGTATTAAGTGTGCTCTAACTGTAGTAGTTACTAAGTGACAAGCTCCTGCATTGGTCAAAAAAGTTTGCTGGCTGCACTGTTTCTCTCTTCACTTTTGGCAACATGTTAATGCGAATATGCTTTGTCCTGGCACTGACGGTCTCAATGTCCTGGGGAGCTATCTGGTGGAGAAGATGAGGGAATACATCATCTCCCTCTCCCTACCCGGGATTAATGTGGACAGGTTTATTACACAGGCTCCTGAGGTCCTTACTCACCCTTGTGTGAACTGCTTAGGACTACTTATTAATGTTGTTGGCATATTATGGGGTTTGTGGAATCTGGTCTCGTCCTGGTGGAAGAGAAGACAACTTTTGGGTGAGGCTATATTGAAGCGTGACCTGAGGCAGCCGGTCCCAGGGTGGCAGGGTGTGTGGAAGGACTTGGGCAGGTTCCTAGGGCGGTTAACACCTCCCATAGCCTGGGACTTTACTCCTGAACAGGTGAGCAACCCTAGCAAACTGACACGCCACCTGATGGAAGGGTGCCTTGCCTATCCCAATGAGAACCACCAGCTTCTAGTGCTGTACTGGGGCCTGGCTTGTGCCTATCGAGCCGCAGTTCAGCATTCCCAGAGGACTCCGGTTGAGGCAGGGACCCAAACTGCACCTGAGGACATCATGGTTGAGATAGGGACCCAAACACCACCACCAACTACAGTAATTGCCCCAGTAGTTAAAAAGAAACAATGGACAAGGAGGACAACAGGTCCATATCCTCGATTAGTAAGGGAAAAGGAAGAAGAGGAAGGGTTGGATCACGAAGCCGGTCCTTTGACAAGGACATCGGAGGAAGGAGTGAGAGAATTCCAACAGGAAGCAGAAACTACCCGGTCCCTGACCTCAGCAGAACTTCGAGACATGCGGAAAGATTACAGCCGCCAGCCAGGTGAGCGGATTGCTGCCTGGCTGCTCCGATGCTGGGATAGCGGGGCCGACAGTCAGCACTTGGAAGGCAAGGAAGCCCAACAGCTGGGATCCCTTGCTAGGAACCAGGGAATTGAGAGAGGGATTGGAAAAGAGGCAGCAATTTGCAGTCTCTGGAGACGGCTCCTCTCAAGTGTGAGGGCAAGGTATCCATTCAAGGAAGATGTTGTGAACTCCCCAGGGAAGTGGACCACTGCAGATGAAGGCATCCAGTACCTGAGAGAATTAGCGGTACTGGAAGTCATCTACAGGGATCTAGACAATGATGAGGTCTCCAAAGATCCAGACAATGTCCTGTGCACACGGGCTATGTGGAGAAAGGTGATTCAGAATGCCCCAGCGTCATATTCTAGCAGCCTGGCAGCGATGTATTGCCCGGATATTGATACGCCAACTGTGGAGAGAGTGTCGTCTTGGCTCCAAAACTTTGAAGAAAATCTCTGTACCGCCTCATCCCTACGGGCCAGTGCCTTGGCTATCAGGAGTGCCCCAAGAAATCAGTCCTCTCCTGCCTCGGTCGGAGGGAAAGGGAGTCCCAGACGCACGCCGCGTGGAGCACTCTGGTTCTTCCTGTGTGACCGGGGGAGGACATGAGGAAGTGGGATGGTGAACCCACCTTTAAGCTGGAAGCCCGTGTACGTGAACTGAGAGGGAAGACAGCTCTTAAGAAGGGGCCACCCAGGAAGTCTGTCAGTAGAGTTGCTGTAGAGACGCACGAAGGCAATCAGCGATTTCCCAAACAGAGAAGAACTGAAATCACCTCCCTTGATCCTGAGGAGGGGCCTTCTGGTCTGGCGCTGCAAGGTTCAGACAGGGAACACTCTGACGAGGAACAGGAATAGAGGGTCCCTGCCTTTGGCCAGGAGGAGGAAAGGGATGACCGTGTATACTGGACTGTGTGGGTTCGATGGCCTGGCACATCAGACCCACAGAAGTATAGGGCTTTGGTGGACACCGGTGCACAGTGTAGTCTGATGCCATCAGAACATAGGGGCACGAAACCCATCTGGATCTCTGGAGTGACAGGGGGATGCCAAGAATTGTCAGTATTGGAGGCTGAGGTGAGCTTAACAGGGGACAAGTGGGAAAAGCACCCCATTGTGCCTGGCCCAGAGGCCCCTCGTATCCTTGGCATAGACTACCTCAGGAAAGGGTACTTCAAGGACCCAAAGGGATACCGATGGGCTTTTGGTGTAGCCACGGTGAATGCAGAGAAGACCAAACAGCTATCTACCCTGCCTGGCCTCTCAGAAGATCCCTGCGTTGTGGGATTGCTGCGAGCTGAAGAACAGAAGGTACCAATTGCTACCAGGACGGTGCACCGGCGGCAATATCGCACCAACAGAGACTCCCTGGCTCCCATCCGTGAGCTGATTCATCAACTGGAGAGCCAAGGAGTCATCAGTAAGACTCATTCACCTTTTAATAGTCCTATATGGCCAGTGCGGAAATCTAACGGGGAATGGAGACTAACAGTGGACTATCGTGGCCTGAATGAAGTCACGCCACCACTGAGTGCTGCCATGCCGGACATGCTAGAACTTCAGTATGAACTGGAGTCCAAGGCAGCCAAGTGGTATGCCACCATTGATATCGCCAATGCGTTCTTCTCCATCCCTTTGGCAGCAGAGTGCAGGCCACAGTTTGCTTTTACTTGGAGGGGTGTCCAGTACACCTGGAATCGACTGCCCCAGGGGTGGAAACACAGCCCCACCCTTTGCCATGAGCTGATCCAGACTGCACTGGAAAAGGGTGGAGCTCCAGAACACCTGCAATACATTGATGACACCATTGTGTGGGGCAACACAGCAGAAGAGGTTTTTGAGAAAGGGGAGAAAATAATTCAAATTCTTCTGAGAGCTGGCTTTGCCATAAAACGAGGGAAGGTCAAAGGACCTGCACAGGAGATCCAGTTCCTAGGAATAAAATGGCAAGATGGACGTCGTCAGATTCTGACAGATGCGATCAACAAAATAGCAGCTATGTCTCCACCAGCTAACAAAAAGGAGACCCAAGCTTTCTTAGGCGTTGTGGGTTTCTGGAGAATGCATATTCCAAACTACAGTTTCATTGTAAGCCCTCTCTATCACGTGACCCGAAAGAAGAATGATTTCACATGGGGCCCTGAGCAACGACAAGCCTTTGAACAAATTGAACAGGAGATAGTTCATGCAGTAGCCCTTGGGCCAGTCCGGGCAGGGCAAGATGTTAAAAATGTGCTCTACACCGCAGCCGGGGAGAACGGCCCTACCTGGAGCCTCTGGCAGAGAGCACCAGGGGAGACTCGAGGTCGACCCCTGGGGTTTTGGAGCTGGGGATACAGAGGATCTGAGGCCCGCTACACTCCAACTGAAAAAGAGATTTTGGCATCGTATGAAGGGGTTCGAGCTGCTTCGGAGGTGGTTGGTACTGAGGCACAGCTCCTCCTGGCACCCCGACTGCTGGTGCTGGGCTGGATGTTCAAAGGGAGCGTCCCCTCTACACATCATGCAACTGATGCCCCATGGAGCAAGTGGGTCGCAGTGATCACACAACGAGCTCGAATAGGAAACCCCAGTCGCCCAGGAATCTTGGAAGTGATCACGGACTGGCCAGAAGGCAAAGATTTTGGAATGTCGACAGAGGAAGAGGTGACACGTGCTGAAGAGGCCCCACCATATAATGAACTACCAGAAAATGAGAAGGAATATGGCCTGTTCACTGATGGGTCCTGTCGTATTGTGGGAAAGCATCGAAGGTGGAAAGCTGCTGTGTGGAGTCCTACATGATGAGTTGCAGAAGCCACTGAAGGACAAGGTGAATCGAGTCAGTTTGCAGAGGTGAAAGCCATCCAGCTGACTTTAGATATTGCTGAGCGAGAAAAGTGGCCAAAGCTCTACCTGTGTACTGACTCACGGATGGTGGCGAATGCCCTGTGGGAGTGGTTACAGCAATGGAAGCAGAGCAACTGGCAGCGCAGAGGCAAACCTATCTGGGCTGCCAAATTGTGGCAAGATATTGCTGCCCGGCTAGAGAAGCTGGTTATAAAAGTACGCCACGTAAATGCCCACGTACCTAAGAGTGGGGCCACTGAGGAACATCAAAACAACCAGCAGGTGGATCAGGCTGCTAGGATTGAAGTGGCGCAGGTGGCAACATAATGGTGAATTATTCCTAGCTCGGTGGGCCCATGACACATAAGGCCATCAGGGAAGAGATGCAACATATAGATGGGCTCGTGACCGAGGGGTGGACTTGACCATAGACACTATCGCACAGGTTATCCATGAGTGTGAAACATGTGCTGCAATCAAGCAAGCCAAGCGGTCAAAGCCTCTTTGGTTTGGAGGACGATGGCTGAAATAGAAATACGGGGAGGCCTGGCAGATTGACTATATCACACTCCCACAAACCCGCCAAGGCAAGCGCCATGTGCTTACAATGGTGGAAGCAACCACCGGGTGGCTGGAAACTTATCCTGTGCCCCATGCCACCACCCGGAACACTATCCTGGGCCTTGAAAAGCAAGTCTTATGGCGACATGGCACCCCAGAAAGGATTGAGTCAGACAACAGGACTCATTTCCGAAACAACCTCATAGACACCTGGGCCAAAGAGCATGGCATTGAGTGGGTGTATCACATCCCCTATCATGCACCAGCCTCCGGGAAAATCGAAAGGTACAATGGACTACTAAAAACTACACTGAGAGCAATGGGTGGCGGAACCTACGAAAACTGGGTACACATTTAGCAAAAGTCACCTGGTTAGTCAACAGATACACCAATTTGGGGTTAAACCGAAGCAAAATGTCCTTGGTGGTACAGCAGCCACTTTATGTCTTTAATATATACACAGATACCATCCCCTTAGTCTATGGACATCCCTCCAGCATGTCTAGTCAGTTCGTTTAGTCCACGATCCTGGGTTGCATCTGTCTTAACAGTCTTTCAGGGCAGGAGAGATGGTGTCGGATTGTTGCATGCTGCATCTGGAACTTACAGCTGGTGTATCTGGCACGGCTGGTGTAGCTTGTCCGCAGTCGGCAGGTCGAAGGTGTTGAGCTCGACTGTGCGCCAGTTGTTGAAGTCAGTCCATCACTGCCGCACTTTGCTCGGTTTCATCAGAGGTCGCTCTTCATTGAGTCGGGTGATTCTTGCTGTAATACCTTCGATATAGAACACAACTATAGAAATGATTATATACATGATTATATACAATATATTCATAATATAAATTACTATATGCAGTATATTATAGCAATTAACATCATACAGTTCAGACTATTGGCTATTTTCACCTAAAATCAGATCTCCATGAGGTACACTTCGGACTTCTCCATCTTCCTGCATTACTCACCAAGTGCATCCAGGCCCTTGAGCGAAAGCAATCCCATGGATGGGTTTGCCTTTGCCCGAGGCAGGAATAACCCAGACTGTCTTCCCCAGCATGTTTTTTACATGCACCACAGGAACTTTATCTCCTTCTACAGTACGTAAAGGTTTTGACTGGGCAGGGCCAGCCCGATTGGTGGATCCTCTAGTGTTGACTAACCAGGTGGCTTTGGCTAAATGTGTATCCCAGTTTTTTGTAGGTCCCACCACCCATTGTCCTCAGTATAGTTTTCAGTAGTCCGTTGTACCTTTCGATTTTCCCGGAGGCTGGTGCATGATAGGGGATGTGACACACCCACTCACTGCCATGCTCTTTGGCCCAGGTGTCTATGAGGTTGTTTCGGAAATGAGTCCTGTTGTCTGACTCAATCCTTTCTGGGGTGCCATGTCGCCATAAGATTTGCTTTTCAAGGCCCAGGATAGTGTTCCGGGCGGTGGCATGGGGCACGGAATATGTTTCCAGCCATCCGGTGGTTGCTTCCACCATTGTAAGCACATGGCGCTTGCCTTGGCGGGTCTGTGGCAGTGTGATATAATCAATCTGCCAGGCCTCCCCATATTTCTATTTCAGCCATCGTCCCCATACCAGAGAGGCTTTAATCGCTTGGCTTGCTTGATTGCAGCACATGTTTCACACTCATGAATAACTTGTGCGATAGTGTCCATAGTTAAGTCCACCCCTCGATCACGAGCCCATCTATATGTCGCATCTCTTCCCTGATGGCCTTATGTGTCATGGGCCCACCGAGCTAAGAATAGTTCACCCTTGCGTTGCCAGTCCAAGTCCACTTCAGCCACTTCAATTTTAGCAGCCTTATCCACTTGCTGGTTGTTTTGATGTTCCTCAGTGGCTCGACTCTTGGGTACATGAGCATCTACATGACGTACTTTTACAACAAGCTTCTCTACACAGGCATCAATAGCTTGCCACAGTTCGGCAGCCCAAATAGGTTTACCTCTGCGCTGCCAGTTGCTCTGCTTCCATTGCTGTAACCACCCGCACAGGGCATTTGCCACCATCCAGGAGTCGGTAGAGAGGTAGAGCACTGGCCACTTCTCTCGCTCAGCAATATCTAAAGCCAGCTGGATGGCTTTCACCTCTGCAAACTGACTCCATTCACCTTGTCCTTCAGTGGCTTCCGCAACTCTTCGTGTAGGATGCCACACAGCAGCTTTCCACCTTCGATGTTTTCCTACAATACGACAGGCTCCATCAGTGAACAGGGCATATTGCTTTTCATCTTCTGGCAGTTTATTATGCGGTGGGGCTTCTTCAGCACGCGTCACCTCCTCCTCTGGTGACATTCCGAAATCTTTGCCTTCTGGCCAGTCCGTGATCACTTCCAAGATTCCTGGGCGACTGGGGTTTCCTATTCGAGCTCGTTGTGTGATCACTGCGACCCACTTGCTCCATGGGGCATCGGTGGCATGATGTGTAGAGGGGACGCTCCCTTTGAACATCCAGCCCAGCACCGGCAGTCGGGGTGCCAGGAGGAGCTGTGCCTCAGTACCAACCACCTCTGAAGCAGCTCGAACCCCTTCATACGATGCCAAAAAAATCTCTTTTTCAGTTGGAGTGTAGCGGGCCTCAGATCCTCTGTATCCCCGGCTCCAAAACCCCAGGGGTCGACCTCGAGTCTCCCCTGGTGCTCTCTGCCAGAGGCTCCAGGTAGGGCCATTCTCCCCGGCTGTGGTGTAGAGCACATTTTTAACATCTTGTCCTGCCCGAACTGGCCCAAGGGCTACTGCATGAACTATCTCCTGTTCAATTTGTTCAAAGGCTTGTCGTTGCTCAGGGCCCCATGTGAAATCGTTCTTCTTTCAGGTCACTTGATAGAGAGGGCTTACAATAGAACTGTAGTTTGGAATATGCATTCTCCAGAAACCCACAACGCCTAAGAAAGTTTGGGTCTCCTTTTTGCTAGTTGGTGGAGACATAGCTGCTGTTTTCTTGATCACATCTTTCAGGATCTGACGACATGCATCTTGCCATTTTATTCCTAGGAACTGGATCTCCTGTGCAGGTCCTTTGACCTTCCCTCGTTTTATGGCAAAGCCAGCTCTCAGAAGGATTTGGATTATTTTCTCCCCTTTCTCAAAAACTTCTTCTGCTGTGTTGCCCCACACAATGATGTCATCGATGTATTGCAGGTGTTCTGGAGCTCCACCCTTTTCCAGTGCAGTCTGGATCAGTCCATGGCAAATGGTAGGGCTGTGTTTCCACCCCTGGGGCAGTGGATTCCAGGTGTATTGGATGCCCCTCCAAGTAAAAGCAAACTGTGGCCTGCACTCTGCTGCCAAAGGGATTGAGAAAAAAGCATTAGCAATGTCAATGTTAGCATACCACTTGGCTGCCTTGGACTCCAGTTCGTACTGAAGTTCTAGCATGTCCGGCATGGCAGCGCTCAGTGGTGGCGTGACTTCATTCAGGCCACGATAGTCCACTGTTAATCTCCATTCCCCGTTAGATTTCCGCACTGGCCATATAGGACTATTAAAGGGTGAGCGAGTCTTGCTGATCACTCCCTGGCTTGCCAGTCGACGAATCAGTTTATGGATGGGGGGGTCAGGGAGTCTCTGTTGGTGCGATATTGCCGTCGGTGCACCGTTGTGGTAGCAATTGGTACCTGTTGCTCTTTGACCCTCAGCAACCCCACAACGGAAGGCTCCTCTGAAAGACCGGGCAAGGTGGACAGCTGCTTAATGTCCTCTGTCTCCACAGCAGCTATACCAAAAGCCCACCAGTACCCTTTTTGGTCCTTGAAATACCCTCTCCTTAGGTAGTCTATGCCAAGGATGCACGGAGCATCTGGGCCAGTCAGAACGGGGTGCCTCTGCCACTTGTTCCCAGTTAGGCTCACTTCGGCCTCCAGTAAAGTTAACTCTTGGGACCCCCCTGTTGCTCCAGAAATAGAAATGCGTTCAGCCCCTCTATAGTTCGATGGCATTAGGGTGCACTGTGCACCAGTGTCCACTAGAGCCTTGTACTTCTGGGGGGGCTGATGTGCCAGGCCATCGAATCCACACAGTCCAGTAAACTCGGTTATCCCTCTCCTCCACCTGGCTGGAGGCAGGGCCCCTCTAACTCTGTTTATAATACCCGCTGTCAACAAATGGGTTCGTGTGGGACGCATGGGGTTGAATCTCATCCCTGTTTCTCATTTCTTGTAAGTACGAATCAGAAGCCCTTCTACCCCATCTGGGGAACTGCCCACTGGAGACTGGAGCAGCACTTTTCCTGGTATAGCCCTTATTTGTAGCTGTTTTCTTTTTCAACTCACGTACCCTTGCCTCTAGGGTCGAGGTGGGTTTTCCATCCCACTTTCTCATGTCCTCTCCATGGTCACGGAGGTAAAAACCACAGAGTACTTCACCGTGTGTACCGTCTCTCTTGAGCAGGGGAAAATTTTCTCCTAACAGCTGAGATTCTGGTCCGTACAGGTGGCAAGTAGGCCCTTTCCTCTTTGAGTTGCCGAAACTCCTGGCACATTCTTTCGGCCAGTTTTTCCACAGCCGAGACACAGGCCCGTATGGAGGAAGAGCTATTGTCCTCATACTGTCGGAGTTGGTTAGCCACTGCACGCACCAGTGGTGCCTCATCGTCTTTCCAACTCATTGTTGCCAATGACTTGGCATACGATGATAGTGCCCTATGTAAAAACTTCCTCAACATGGCTCGGGTACTTTGGACCTCATCTGGATCTACGGGCGTCTGCAGGTCATCCAGGTCATGGTAAATCAATTCCCGCACAGCTAATTCCCTCAGAAAGTGAATACCTCCCTCCATATTGGTCCACTTCTTTGGGTGGCATATAATGTCTTCCTTAAAGAAATACCTCTCCCGCACACCTGACAGGAGTCTCCTCCAGAGACTGCGGGCTTCTGGCTCTCTTCCAATTGCCCTGTCAGTGGCTGCTTCCTTAGACAAGGATCCCAGCTGCCTGGCTTCCCTGCCCTCTAGTTCCAGGCTACTGGCCCCGTTGTCCCAGCATCGGAGCAGCCAGGTGACGAGCTGCTCACCTTGATTACGGCTGTAATCTTTCCGGCTATCTCGCAGCTCAGTCAGGGATAGGGGTCGGGTGATTATCTCTGCTTCTGCCTCTCCCTGTTCCTGTGATGTCCCTGCTTCATCCTCACATTTCGGAACGCGAGCTGATTTCTTTGTGCTTCTCTTCTTTTGTATACGGGCAACTGATAAAGGCACAGCAGCCACGGTGCACATAGCTGGGGCTTGAACGGCCGCGGTGCCCATGGCAGGGGTTGAGACGGCCGCGGGAGTGGAGCAGTTGCAGCGCCCATGGCCTGTAGCAGCGATTGAGGCAGCAGCGGTGGCCGCGGAGGGAGTATAGCAGCGGCGGCAGGGGCTGGCACAGCCTCAGCGGGGGCTGGAGCAGCCGAGATGCCAATAGCAGGGGTGGAGCGGCCGCTGCGCCCGTGGCGGGGGACGGCGCGGCCGCGGGGGCTGTAGCAGGGAACCAGGGTGGCCCTGAGCCTACGCCTGCACCGGCTTCTAAGCAAAATTAGACACAAATTCATTCCTAGTGATAGGAGTAGCAAGTCGGTCCGAATATCCCAAAAGTACTCCAAGTTCTCAGAAACTCCGTAACTAACCAGGAGAGCAACGAGAAATCAAAGGAAGGCATTTTTACCCAGGAGGGGAAAAAAGCGAAGGAGGAAGTTTCCCCCTGTTGACCCCCCCGGGAAGGAAAAGATAAAGGAATAATTAGTGATAGTCCCCACCACATTGCTCCCGAAGTACGAAGCTGTAACTGTTGGTGACGCTTCATTCTGCACATGGCTTTCCCCCAATGTATATGAATACAGGTAGTAAACTGGTCTAAACACCGATGATTTTACCATGCCATAAGCCAGTGCTAAACGACACACTGAATCAATAAACCTAATCAAAAGGCCAGAGGTAACAGACCACACATAAACAGTGACAACCAGAATACAGCAAGGTGATGCACGATACAGCTCTGAGAAGCACTCTGTAAACAACTCAAACAACATTGTGACCAGCAGCAATTAAAGTAATACAACAGATGCTTATAAAATTGTTTTAACACAGTCTTGTCAAGTCTGTTGTTATCTCGACCCTTTGAGCCTGATCGGGGCTTTAAACCCTGGACTCTCAATCTGATGCTCTCTCAGCTGAGCTAGCCAGACCCTTCTCGAGCACCACGTTGTGCGCCAAAAGGGACTGTCGTGGTTTAACCCCAAATTGAAACCCAATACCACACAGCTGCTCGCTCACTCCCCCCCGTTAGGTTGGGGACGAGAATTGGAGAGAAAGGAAAACTCGTGGGTTGAGATAAAAGAAGTTCACCAGGAGAGCAAAGAAAAAAAATATTAATAATGATAATATATAAAAGGATAATAGAATATATAAAACAAACGATACACAAATTCTCACCACCCGACGACAGATACAGCCCGTCCCGAGCAGCAGTCAGGGAGCAGGGGTATCCCCCCAGCTACCACAGAACAGCAAGTTCCAGGGAAAGCGGGCAAAGGAACGAACGAAAAACAAAAACGTTAAAATTGGGAAACAAAAAGCAACCCGAAGGGAAGCTTAAGGATTAAGGCAAGTTAAAGATCTCCAAAAGCCCCAAAGAGCAAAAAAGATCTAGAAAAAACCAAAAACTAGTGGCCCAACGACAGCCCCTCGCTTATATAGGGCATGACGTCTTTGGTATGGCATACTCTCTTTGGCCAGTTTGGATCAACTATCCTGTCTTTACCCCTCCCAAGTTTTGCGTCTCCACGTTAGCAGAACCTGGAAAATAGCAAAATGTCCATGGTGGTTCAGCAGCAACATCAGTGTGCTATCACTGTTCTTCTCACACTAAAGCCAAAACACAGGAGCTGCCGAAAACAATACTAGCTCCATCCCGGCCTAAACCAGGACAACATGCTAAGGACATGTTAAGAACATGCTAAGAACATGTGACCCAGAGGCCTCCCGGGGGTTCCCGTGGGGCTGGGGAGGTGCCAAGATATCGGCCGGGGCCTGGGGGGATCCTGCCTGTGGGTTGGGAGTGAACACACTAAGCACACGCTAAGCACACGCTAAGGACATGCTAAGCACATGCTAAGGGCACGTGACCCAGAGGCCTCCGGGGGGGGGTCCCGTGGGGCTGGGGAGGGGCCAAGATGGCGGCCGGGGCCCGGGGGGGGGTCCTAGCAGTGGTTCTCTGATGAACATTCTAAGAACATGCTAAGAACATGCTAAGAACACGTGACCCAGAGGCCTCCCTGGGGGCTCCCAGGGGGCTGGGGAGGGGCCAAGATGGCGGCCGGGGACCGGGCAGTCCTGCCTGTGGATTGGGGGTGAACACGCTAAGCGCACGCCAAGCACACGCTAAGCACATGCTAAGCACATGCTAAGGACACGTGACCCAGAGGCGTCCCGGGGGTTCCCGTGGGGCTGGGGAGGGACCAAGATAGCGGCCGGGACCCGCGGGTGTCCTAGCGGTGGTTTTCTGATGAACATGCTAAGGACATGCTAAGAACATGTGACCCAGAGGCCTCCCAGGGGGCTCCCATGGGGCTGGGGAGGGGCCAAGATGGCGGCCGGGGCCCGGTGGGGGTCCTAGCGGTGGTTCTCTGATGAACATGCTAAGCACATGCTAAGCACATGCTAAGGACACGTGACCCAGAGGCCTCCCGGGGGGGGTTCCCGTGGGGCTGGGGAGGGGCCAAGATGGCGGCCGGGGCCCGGGGGGGGTGTCCTAGCGGTGGTTTTCTGATGAACATGCCAAGGACATGCTAAGAACATGTGACCCAGAGGCCTCCCAGGGGGCTCCCATGGGGCTGGGGAGGGGCCAAGATGGCGGCCTGAGCCCGGGGGGCGTCCTAGCGGTGGTTTTGTGATGAACATGCTAAGGACATGCTAAGAACATGCTAAGAACACGTGACCCAGAGGCCTCCCAGGGGGCTCCCAGGGGGCTGGGGAGGGACCAAGATGGCGGCCGGGGCCCGGGGGGGGTCCTAGAGGTGGTTCTCTGATAAACATGCTAAGGACATGCTAAGAACATGTGACCCAGAGGCCTCCCGGGGGTTCCCGTGGGGCTGGGGAGGGACCAAGATGGCGGCCGGGGCCCGGGGAGTCCTGCCTGTGGGTTGGGGGTGAACACGCTAAGCACACGCTAAGCACAAGCTAAGCACATGCTAAGCACATGCTAAGGACACGTGACTCAGAGGCATCCCGGGGGTTCCGGTGGGGCTGGGGAGGGGCCAAGATGGCGGCCGGGGCCCGCGGGGGGGGTCCTAGCGGTGGTTCTCTGATGAACATGCTAAGAACATGCTAAGAACATGCTAAGAACACGTGACCCAGAGGCCTCCGGGGGGGGCTCCCATGGGGCTGGGGAGGGTCCAAGATGGCGGCCGGGGCCCGTGGGCGGTCCCAGCGGTGGTTCTCTGATGAACATGCTAAGAACATGCTAAGAACATACTAAGAACACGTGACCCAGAGGCCTCCCAGGGGGCTCTCAGGGGTCTGGGGAAGAACCAAGATGGCGGCCAGGGCCCGGTGGGGTCCTGCCTGTGGGTTGGGGGTGAACACGCTAAGCACACGCTAAGCACACGCTAACCACATGCTAAGCACATGCTAAGGACACGTGAGCCAGAGGCCTCCCGGGGGGGGTTCCCGTGGGGCTGGGGAGGGACCAAGATGTCAGCCGGGGCCCGGGGGCGTCCTGCCTGTGGGTTCGGAGTGCACACGCTAAGCACACGCTAAGCACACGCTAAGCACATGCTAAGGACACGTGAGCCAGAGGCCTCCCGGGGGGCTCCCATGGGGCTGGGGAGGGGCCAAGATGGCGGCCGGGGCCCGCGGGGGGTCCTAGCTGTGGTTCTCTGATGAACATGCTAAGAACATGGTAAGAACATACTAAGAACACGTGACCCAGAGGCCTCCCAGGGGGCTCCCAGGGGGCTGGGGAGGGATTAAGATGGCGGCCGGGGCCCGGGGGGGTCCTGCCTGTGGGTTGGGGGTGAAGATGCTAAGCACACGTGAAGCACACGCTAAGCACATGCTAAGCACATGCTAAGGACACGTGAGCCAGAGGCCTCCCGGGGTTTCCGGTGGGGCTGGGGAGGGGCCAAGATGGCGGCCGGGGACCGCGGGGGGTCCTAGCAGTGGTTTTTGGATGAACATGCTAAGGACATGCGAAGAACATGTGAACCAGAGGCCTCCCGGGGGGGGTTCCCGTGGGGCTGGGGAGGGGCCAAGATGGCGGCCGGGGCCTGGGGGGGGTCCTAGCGGTGGTTCTCTAATGAACATGCTAAGCACACGTGACCCAGAGGCCTCCCAGGGGGCTCCCATGGGGCTGGGGAGGGACCAAGATGGCGGCCGGGGCCCACGGGGGGTCCTGCCTGTGGGTTGGGGGTGAACACGCTAAGCACACGCTAAGCACACGCTAAGCACATGCTAAGCACATGCTAAGGATACGTGACCCAGAGGCCTCCCGGGGGTTATGGTGGGGCTGGGGAGGGACCAAGATGGCGGCCAGGGCCCGGGGGGGGTCCTAGTGGTGGTTCTCTAATGAACATGCTAAGGACATGCTAAGAACATGCTAAGAAGACGTGACCCAGAGGCCTCCCAGGGGGCTCCCAGGGGGCTGTGGACGGGCCAAGATGGCGGCCGGGGCCCAGGCGGTCCTGCCTGTGGGTTGGGGGTGAACACGCTAAGCGCATGCTAAGCACACGCTAAGCACATGCTAAGCACATGCTAAGGACACGTGACCCAGAGGTGCCCCGGGGGTTCCCGTGGGGCTGGGGAGGGGCCAAGATGGCGGCCGGGGCCCGGGGGCGGTCCTAGCGGTGGTTCTCTGATGAACATGCTAGGAAGATGCTAAGAACATGCTAAGAAGACGTGACCCAGAGGCCTCCCGAGGGGGCTCCCAGGGGGCTGGGGAGGGACCAAGATGGCGGCCGGGGCCCGGTGGGGTCCTGCCTGTGTAATGGGGGTGAACACGCTAAGCACACGCTAAGCACATGCTACGGACACGTGACCCAGAGGCCTCCCAGGGGGTTCCCGTGGGGTTGGGGAGGGGCCAAGATGGCGGCCGGGGCCCGGGGGGGGGTCCTAGCGGTGGTTCTCTGATGAACATGCTAAGAACATGGTAAGAACATGCTAAGAAGACGTGACCCAGAGGCCTCCCAGGGGGCTCCCAGGGGGCTGGGGAGGGGCCAAGATGGCGTCCGGGGGCCGGGGGGGGTCCTAGCGGTGGTTCTCTGATGAACATGCTAAGAACATGCTAAGAACACGTGACCCAGAGGCCTCCCAGGGGGCTCCCAGGGGGCTGGGGAGGGACCAAGATGGCGGCTGGGGCCCGGGGGGTCCTGGTTGTGGGTTGGGGGTGAACACGCCAAGCACACGCCAAGCATACGCTAAGCGCACGCTAAGCACACGCTAAGCACATGCTAAGCGCATGCTAAGGACACGTGACCCAGAGGCCACCCACGGGGTTCCCGTGGTGCTGGGGAGGGGCCAAGATGGCGGCCGGGGGCCGGAGGGGGGAAGGGGCCGCGCACGCTAAGCACACGCCGCGTTCCGCGCCCAGGCCGAGGGCCCCGCCCCCCCGACCCGGAGGCCCCGCCCACCTTGCGTGAAGGCGATGGCGTCCAGGTCGCGGGGGCGGAGCCGGGCGTCGGCCAGGGTTTTCAGCCACCAGCCCCACCAGCGCCACCCGGTGGTGCCGCCTCGTCGTGCGGGGGGCGAAGCCTGGAGGGGGGCGGGGCGAAGATTTCACAGGGAGGGATGACATCACGGGGAAGCGGGGGGGATGGCGTAGGGGGGCGTGCCCGGGGTGAGTGATGTCATGGGGGGCATGGGGTGGGGGTGATGTCACAGGGGAAGTGAGGTCATGGGGAGCGGCCACTGGGGCGGATGACATCATGGGGGGGGCGTGTCCCAGGAGAGTGACGTCACAGGGGAGGGAAGTGATGTCACGGGGGGAAGCGATGTCATGGGGGGGAGTGATGTCACAGGGCGGGGAGTGATGTCACGGGGCACAATGACATCACAGGGGCTGGGGCTCCCAGGCAATGCGGTGTTGTGGGAGTGTGACATCATGGGGCAGGGCTGGCAGGAGGGAAGTGATGTCACAGGGCGGGTAGGAGTGATGTCATGGGGGGTGATGTCACGGGGGGGGTGATGTCACGGGGGAGTGATGTCACGGGGGGCTCCAAGGGCTGAGTGAGGTCATGGGGAGGAGGCTCCAGGGGAACAATGAGATCACAGGAGGGGGGCGGCCGGGAGAAGTGATGTCACGGGGGGGGTGACGTCATTGGGGGGGAGCGTGACATTCCGGGGGGGTCAAAAGGTGGAGGGACGTCACGCGGGGGGGGGTGGGGGAAGGGGTTGGGGAGGAGTGAGGTCATAGAGGGGAGAGGACAGGGGAGGTGACATCACAGGGGGGGCATGAGGGGGAGTGATGTCACGGGAGGGTCGGGAAGGGGAGACTGACGTCACGGTGGGTTCTGGGGGACGGGAATGACGACAGTGAGGGGGCCCACGTGAGAAAAGGGGGTGGGAGGGGGGAGGGAGGGGGCGGCGCCGGGCGTGTGGCCGTGATGTCAGGCGCCTCACCGTGGCCGGGCGGCGTGACGTAGGTGGCGCGGCGGTTGCTGAGGATGATGCCATCGCGCACCACCCCCGCCCCCACCTTGTTGGCAGAGCCCTCCAGCCCCAGCACCATCGGCATGGCGTCACCGTGACGTCAGCGCCGCCTCCTCCCCGCCGCTGTTACCGTTTCCCGCCGCCACCACGCGCTGCCGCACGGTGCCGCGCGACGCGTCAGTTCCGGCCGCGGTGCGCGGGAAGTGACGCACGGCACCGCCCGGCGCTCCCGCCCCGCCCCCGCCCCCATCCCATGACGAGACGCAGCTTCTGCTTCCGGTCCCGCCCCCTCGCG
Source organism: Phoenicopterus ruber ruber (assembly GCA_009819775.1). Lineage (NCBI taxonomy): Eukaryota > Metazoa > Chordata > Aves > Phoenicopteriformes > Phoenicopteridae > Phoenicopterus > Phoenicopterus ruber. Next base: position 14,667 of record WNMK01000080.1, on the reverse strand, counting down.
GCCTGCACGCGGAGCTGCCCCGCCGCATGCGCCGCCGCCGCTGATTGGTCCCAGGAAGCGCCAGTCAGGCAGTGCCAAAGGGTACGGCGGGTGCTGATTGGCTGCGGGGGGAGGGACGAGGGCAGCGGCGATTGGGCGGGGGTGGCTGGGGGCGGTGGAACGGTGGGGGGGGGTGAGTGCTGATTGGCTCCGGTTTGGGACCCGGCAGGCGCTGATTGGCTCCGGTTTGGGCCCCCATCGACGCTGATTGGCTCCGGTTTGGGTCCCGGCGGGTGCCGATTGGCTCCGGTTTAGGTCCTGGCGGGCGCTGATTGGCCGCCACGTGGCTATGGCGGCTGCTGATTGGCTGCAGCACGCCTGTGCCGCCCGCTGATTGGCCGATTCAAGCCAGGCGGCTCGCTGCTTGGCTGGCTGGCCGGGGGGAAGGGGGGGAGGTGCTCCCTGATTGGCTGAGCCTTAGTGGGGGGCGGGCTTCCAGTGGGAACGCGCTCTGATTGGTGGTGGGCTGCGGAGGGGGCGGGGCCTGCGCTGATGCCTGTGTCCTGTTTGCAGGGGTGGAGCTTGAGCCCGAGGGGCGGAGCCTGAGCCTCAGGGGGCGGGGTCAGAGCCCCCAGTGGGCGGGGCCTGAGCCCGGGGCGGGGCCCCGGGGTGACACCTCGGTCCGAGGGGGCGGGGCCTGAGCCCCCGAGTGGGCGGAGTCAGAGCCCGGAGGGACGGGGTCGGAGCCAAAGGGGGCGGGGCCAGGGTCGGAGGGGGCGTGGCCGGGGGCGATGCCCAAGCGCAGTAAGCAGGAGGCGGCCGAGGGCGACGGGGAGGAGACGGGTGAGTCGGCACCAATACGGACCGATATGGGCCAGTATAGACCAGTATGGGCCAGTATAGACCAGTACGGGCCGGTAGGGGGCGCCAGAGACCGGGGGGGCGGGCACAGACCGGTACGGTGGGTGTAAACCAGTATAATCCCGGGCAGAGCTCCCAGTGCCTCCCAGTATGGCCCAGTAACCTCCCAGCGCCTCCCAGTATGGCCCAGTAACCTCCCAGTAACCTCCCAGTGCTTCCCAGTGCCTCCAAGTCTGCTCCCAGTGCTTCCCAGTCCCCTCCCAGTCCCTCCCAGTGCCCCCAGTAACATCCCAGTAACATTCCAATTCCCTCCCAGTGCCCCCCAGTCCCCTCCCAGTGCCCCCAAATCCACTCCCAGTGCCTCCCAGTCCCCTCCCAGTGCCCCCCAATCCCCTCCCAGTGCCTCCCAGTCCATCCCAGTCTGCTCCCAGTGCTTCCCAGTTCCCTCCCAGTGCCTCCCAGTGCCTCCCAGTGCCCCCAAATCCCCTCCCAGTCCCCCCCAGTGCCCCCAGTAACCCCAGTCCCCCCGCAGGGCAGCGCCCCCCGAAGGCGGGGCGGGGAGGGGGGGGCGGGGTGCCCTACAAGGACCCCCCCGCCCGGGAGGCGACGCTGGGGGGGCGACGCTTCACCCTCAAGGTGACGTCGTGGAACGTGGCTGGGCTGCAGGCCTGGGTGCGCAAGGGGGGGCTCCAGGTAAGGGGGGGCCCCCCCGGGGGGGTGCCCCGAGAGCCGCGGGGGGCACCCGCCCCGTGGGGGGGGGCCGGGGGGCGCGGGGAGGGGGCACCCCAAAAAAAACGCCAAAAAAGGGCACCCGGGAGGCACCAAATTGCCCTGAAATGGCCCCGAAAAGGGGAGCCTGAGATTTGGGGGAGGACCCCGAGATCCGGGGAGGGGGGGACACCCCAAAACCCCCCTAAAAAGGAACCCAGGTGTCCCGGGGGGACCCCGAGATGTGAGGGAGGGGCCCCAGGTGTCTGGGGAGGGGGGGGACACACCCCAAAACCCCCCAAAATGGGACTCAGAGACCAGGGGAGGGGGGGGGACACCCCAAAACCCCTCTAAAAGGGGTCCCAGGTGTCCGGGGGGGACCCCAAGATCTGGGGGAGGGGCCCCAGGTGTCCGGGCAGTGGGGGGGACACCCCAAAACCCCCCACAAAGGGGACCCCGAGACCCGGGGGGGGGGGACGACACCCCGAAACCCCCCAAAATGGGGCCCCGGGTGTCCAGGGAGGGGGGGGGACACCCCAAAAATGGGTCCCGGGTGGCTAGGAAGTGGTGGGCACACCCCAAAACCCCCCAAAGAGGGGACCCAAGTGGCTGGGAGGGACCCTGGGATCTGGGGGGGGACCCCAGGTGTCTGGGGATGGGGGGGACACCCCAAACCCCCCCCCAAAAAGGGGACCCAGGTGGTCAGGGAGGACCCCGAGATCTGGGGGGGGACCCCGAGACCCGGAGAGTGGGGGGACACCCCGAAACCCCCCTAAAAGGGGCCCCAGAGACCCGGGGAGGGGGGGGACACGCCAAAACCCCCCAAAAAGGGGACCCCGAGACCCAGGGAGGGGGGGCACCCCAAAACCCCCCAAAAAGGGGACCTGGGTGGTTGGGGGGGAACCCGAGATCTGGGGGGGGGGACCCCAAGACATGGGGAAGGGGGGGAACACCCCAACCCCCCCCAAAATGGGGCCCCGGGTGTCCAGGGGGGACCCCAAGATCTGGAGGAGGGGCCCCAGGTGTCTGGGGAGGGGGGAGACACACCGAAACCCCCCAAAATGGGGCCCCGGGTGTCCGGGGAGGGGGGGGACACCCCAAAACCCCCCCAAAAAGGGCCCCAGAGACCCGGGGAGGGGGGGGACACCCCAAAACCCCCCAAAAAGGAGCCCTGGGGATCCAGGGAGGGGGGGACACCCCGAAAACCCCCAAAAATGGGCCCCAGGTGTCCGGGGAGGGGGGGATACAGCCCAAAACCCCCCCAAAAAGGGGACCTGGGTAGCCGGGGGGGACCCCGAGATCTGGGGGAGGGGCCCCAGGTGTCCAGGGAGGGGGGGGCACCCCAAAACCCCCCTAAAAGGGGCCCCCTGAAACCCGGGGAGGGGGGGGGACACACCCCAAACCCCCCCTAAAAGGAGCCCTGGGGATCCGGGGAGGGGGGGACACCCCGAAACCCCCCAAAGAGGGGACTCAGGTGGCTGGGAGGGACCCTGGGATCTGGGGGGGGACCCCAGGTGTCCGGGGAGGGGGGGGACACCCCAAAACCCCCCCAAAAAGGGGACCCTGAGACCTGGGGAGGGTGGGACACCCCAAAAAGGGGTCCCGGGTGGCCGGGGAGGGGGGGGAGACACCCAAACCCCCCCCAAAATGGGACCCCAGAGACCAGGGGAGGGGGGGACACCCCAAAACCCCCCAAAATGGGACCCCAGAGACCCGGGGAGGGGGGCAGACACCCCAAAACCCCCCTAAAAAGGGCCCCAGGCATCCGGGGAGTGGGGGGGACACCCCAAACCACCCCTAAAAGGGGACCGTGAGGTCTGGGGAGGGGGGAGACACCCCAAAAATGGGCCCCGGGTGGCCGGGGAGGGGGGGAGACACCCCAAAACCCCTCTAAAAGGGGCCCCAGAGACCCAGGGAGGGGGGGGACACCCCGAAACCCGCCCAAAATGGGACCCCAGAGACCTGGGGAGGGGACGGGACACCCCAAAACCCCCCAAAAAGGGGACCTGGGTGGTTGGGGGGAACCCGAGATCTGGGGGGGGGGGACCCCAAGACCTGGGGAGGGGGGGGACACCCCAAAACCCCTCTAAAAGGGGTCCCAGGTGTCCGGAGGGGACCCCAAGATCTGGGGGAGGGGCCCCAGGTGTCCGGGCAGTAGGGGGGACACCCCAAAACCCCCCACAAAGGGGACCCCGAGACCTGGGGGGGGGGGGACGACACCCCGAAACCCCCCAAAATGGGGCCCCGGGTGTCCGGGGAGGGGGGGACACCCCAAAAATGGGTCCCGGGTGGCTAGGAAGTGGTGGGCACACCCCAAAACCCACCAAAAAGGGGACCCAGGTGTCCAGGGGGGACCCCAAGATCTGGGGGAGGGGCCCCAGGCGTCCGGGGAGGGGGGGACACACCCCAAAACCCCCCCAAAAAGGGCCCCAGAGACCCAGGGAGGGGGGGGGACACCCCAAAACCCCCCAAAAAGGAGCCCTGGGGATCCAGGGAGGGGGGGACACCCCAAAACCCCCCAAAAACGGGCCCCAGGTGTCCGGGGAGGGGGGGATACAGCCCAAAACCCTCCCAAAAAGGGGACCTGGGTAGCCGGGGGGACCCCGAGATCTGGGGGAGGGGCCCCAGGTGTCCAGGGGGGGGGGGCACCCCAAAACCCCCCAAAATGGGACCCAGAGACCCGGGGAGGGGGGGGGACACCCCAAAACCCCCCGAAAAGGGGACCCCGAGACCCGGGGAGGGGGGGGACACCGCGAAACCCCCCAAAATGGGGCCCCAGGTGTCTGGGGAGGGGGGACACACCCCAAAACCCCCCTAGAAGGGGCCCCCCAGGTGTCCAGGGGGGACCCCAAGATGTGGGGGAGGGGACCCAGGTACCCGGGGAGGGGGGAGGACACCCCAAACCCCCCCAAAATGGGACCACGAGACCCGGGGAGGGAGGGGCCACCGCAAAACCCCCCAAAAAGGGGCCCCAGGTGTCTGGGGAGGGGGGGGACACCCCGAAACCCCCCAAAAAGGGGACCTGGGTGGTTGGGGGGAACCCGAGATCTGGGGGGGGACCCCAAGAGCTGGGGAGGGGGGGGCACCCCAAAACCCCTCTAAAAGGGGTCCCAGGTGTCCGGGGGGGACCCCAAGATCTGGGGGAGGGGCCCCAGGTGTCCGGGCAGTGGGGGGGACACCCCAAAACCCCCCACAAAGGGGACCCCGAGACCTGGGGGGGGACGACGACACCCCGAAACCCCCCAAAATGGGGCCCCGGGTGTCCGGGGAGGGGGGGGGGACACCCCAAAAATGGGTCCCGGGTGGCTAGGAAGTGGTGGGCACACCCCAAAACCCCCCAAAGAGGGGACCCAGGTGGCTGGGAGGGACCCTGGGATCTGGGGGGGGACCCCAGGTGTCTGGGGATGGGGGGGACACCCCAAACCCCCCCCAAAAAAGGGGACCCAGGTGGTCAGGGAGGACCCCGAGATCTGGGGGGGGACCCCGAGACCCGGAGAGTGGGGGGACACCCCGAAACCCCCCTAAAAGGGGCCCCAGAGACCCGGGGAGGGGGGGGACACGCCAAAACCCCCCAAAAAGGGGACCCCAGAGACCCAGGGAGGGGGGGCACCCCAAAACCCCCCAAAAAGGGGACCTGGGTGGTTGGGGGGGAACCCGAGATCTGGGGGGGGGACCCCAAGACATGGGGAAGGGGGGGAACACCCCAACCCCCCCCAAAATGGGGCCCCGGGTGTCCAGGGGGGACCCCAAGATCTGGAGGAGGGGCCCCAGGCGTCCGGGGAGGGGGGGGACACACCCCAAAACCCCCCCAAAAAGGGGCCCCAGGTGTCCGGGGAGGGGGGGGACACCTCGACCCCCCCCTGCAAAGGGGGTGCCGGGGGGGGTGGGGCAGCGGGGTGCCCTGCGCTCTCCCCTCCCCCGCAGTGGGTGCAGGAGGAGGCCCCCGACGTGCTGTGTCTGCAGGAGACCAAGTGCGGGGGAGGGGTGGTGCCCCCCAAGGTCTGGGCCCTCCCCCACCTCCCCCACCAGTTCTGGGCCAGCTCCGAAGGGCGACCGGGCTACAGCGGCGTGGGGCTGCTCGCCCGGCACGAGCCCCTCAGCGTCACCTACGGCATTGGTGAGACCCCCCCGGGACCCACAAGTGACCCCCAAGTCCCCCCCGGGCCTTCAAATCCTCCTTGAAGGACCCAAAACCTTCAGGAACGGCCCCAAAATGCAGCTGAATTGCCCCAAAATCCACTCAGGGGACCCCCAAATATCTCTCTGTGACCCATAAGTGACCCCCCGGGACCCATAAGTACGTCCTGGGACCCACAAGTGACCCCCAAGTCCCCCCCAGGCCTTCAAAACCCTCCTTGAAGCACTCAAAACCTTCAGGAATGACCCCAAAATGCAGCTAAATTACCCCAAAATCCCTCTCTGTGACCCATAAGTGACCCCCAGGACCCATAAGTACGTCCCAGGACCCATAAGTGACCCCCTGGGACCCACAAGTGACCCCTGGGCCTTCAAATCCCTCCTTGAAGGACCCAAAACCTTCAGGAATGACCCCAAAATGCTGCTAAATTGCCCCAAAATCCACTCAGGGGACCCCCAAGTGACCCCTGGGACCCATAAGTGACCCCCGGGACCCACAAGTGGCCCCCAAGTCCCCCCCGGGCCTTCAAATCCTCCTTGAAGGACCCAAAACCTTCAGGAATGACCCCAAAATGCAGCTGAATTGCCCCAAAATCCACTCAGGGGACCCCCAAATATCTCTCTGTGACCCATAAATGACCCCTGGGACCCATAAGTACGTCCCGGGACCCATAAGTGACCCCCAAGACCCCCAAGTGACCCCCAAGTCCCCCCCGGACCTTCAAATCGTCCTTGAAGGACTCAAAACCTTCAGGAATGACCCCAAAATGCAGCTGAATTGCCCCAAAATCCCTCTCTGTGACCCATAAGTGACCCCTGGGACCCATAAGTGACTCTTGGGACCCATAAGTACGTCCCAGGACCCATAAGTGACCCCCCGGGACCCACAAGTCCACCCTGGGCCTTCAAATCCCTCCTTGAAGGACCCAAAACCTTCAGGAATGGCCCCAAAATGCAGCTAAATTGCCCCAAAATCCACTCTGGGGACCCCCAAATCCCTCTCTATGACCCGTAAGTGACCCCCAGGACCCATAAGTACATCCCAGGACCCATAAGTGCCCCCCCCTGGGACCCACAAGTGACCCCTTGGACTTCATATCCTCCTTGAAGGACCCAAAACCTTCAGGAACGGCCCCAGAATGCTCCTAAATTGACCCAAAATCCACTCAGGGGACCCCCAAGTGATGCCCAGGACCCATAAGTGACCCCCAAGTCCCCCCTGGGCCTTCAAATCCCTCCTTGAAGGACTCAAAACCTTCAGGAACGGCCCCAAAATGCAGCTAAATTGCCCCAAAATCCACTCAGGGGACCCCCAAGTGACCCAGTTGCCCCCTAATTGCCCCCATTGACTCCCAGTTGCCCCAGTTGACTCCCAGTTGACCCCCACTTGCCCCAGTTGACCCCCCCATTGCCCCAATTGACCCCCCCATTGCCCCAGTTGACCTCCAATTGCCCCAGTCACCCCCCACTTGCCCCCTAATTGCCCCAGTTGCCCCCCAGTTGACTCCCACTAGCCCCAGTTGCCCCCCATTGCCCCAGTTGACCCCTAATTGCCCCAGTCGCCCCCCACTTGCCCCCAATTGCCCCAGTTACCCCCCACTTGCCCCCCACTTGCCCCAGTTGACCCCCAATTGCCCCCCACTCGCCCCCACTTGCCTCCTAATTGCCCCAGTTGCCCCCCAGTTGCCCCCCCCATTGCCCCAGTTGACTCCCGGTTGCCCCCATTGACCCCCATTGACCCCCCATTGCCCCAGTTGCCCCCCACTTGCCCCCACTCGCCCCTTAATTGCCCCAGTTGCCCCCCAGTTGCCCCCCACTCACCCCAGTTGCCCCCCACTTGCCCCCTAATTGCCCCAGTCGCCCGCCACTTGCCCCAGTTGACCCCCACTTGCCCCCAATTGCCCCCATTGACCCCTAATTGCCCCAGTTGACTCCCACTTGCCCCAGTTGCCCCCCACTTGTCCCAGTTGACCCCCAATTGCCCCCAATTGCCCCCATTGACCCCTAATTGCCCCCGTTGACCCCCAATTGCCCCAGTTGCCCCCCAGTTGACTCCCACTTGCCCCAGTTGACCCCCAATTGCCCCCCAGTTGCCCCCCAGTTACCCCGGTTGCCCCCCTCTTGCCCCCGCCGCGCCCTCACCCCCCCTCCCCCCCCCCCCGCAGCCGAGGAGGAGCACGACGCCAAAGGCCGGGTGGTGATGGCCGAGTTCCCGGCCCTCTACGTGGTGGCCGCCTACATGCCCAACGCCGGGTGGGGCCTGACGCGCCTCGACTACTGGTGCCGCTGGGACGCCGCCTTCCGCACCTTCCTCACCCGCCTGGACGCCCGCAAGCCCGTGGCCCTCTGCGGTGACCTCAATGTGGCCCACGGCGAGCTCGACCTGCGCCACACCCGCGCCAACCGCCGCTCGCCCGGCTTCACCCCTGAGGCGCGCCGGGGCTTCGGGGAGCTGCTGGATGCCGGGTTTTTCGACTCTTTCCGGAAGCTTTATCCCGATGTTCCGTACACATACACTTTCTGGACCTACCTGGGGGGGGCGCGGGAGCGGAACGTGGGCTGGCGCCTCGACTACTTCGTCCTCTCGCGGCGCCTGGAGGGGGCCCTGTGAGACAGCAAGATCCGCTCCCGCATCCTGGGCAGCGACCACTGCCCCATCACCCTCTACCTCGCCCTCGAGCCGCCCCCCCCGAGGCCACCCCCTAGGTGATGTCACCGCGGCCGGCGTAGGGTCGCGAGGGTCTCGTCGACCTCTCCTTGGCCATGAATCCCCCCTAAATGGCCTAAAATCAGGTTTAGGTGACGTCATCGTGGGTTAATGTGGGGTTACGATGGTGGCATCAACCTCTACTTGGCCATAAATCCCCCCTAAATGTCCTAAAATTGGGTTTAGGTGATGTCATCATGGTCTGTGCAGGGTCACAATGGTCTCATCAAGCTCTATTTGGCCAGAAATCCACCCTAAATGTCCTAAAATTGCGTTTAGATGATGTCACCGTGGTCTGTGTAGGGTCGGGAGGGTCTCATTGACCTCTATTTGGCCATGAATCCCCCCTAAATGGCCTAAAATGGGGTTTAGATGATGTCATCATGGTCTGTGTAGGGTCACGATGGTGTCATCTACCACTATTTGGTCATAAATCCGCCCTAAATGTCCTAAAATTGGGTTTACATGACATCATCGTGGGTTAATATGGGGTCACAACAGTGTCATCAACCTCTATTTGGTCATAAATCCACTCTAAATGTCCTAAAATTGGGTTTAGATGATGTCAGCGTGGTCTATATGACATCATGATGGTCTCATCGACCTCTCCTTGGCCATAAATCCCCCCTAAATGTTCTAAAATCGGGTTTAGATGATGTCATCATGGGTTAACATGGGGTCACAATGGCGACATCTCCTTGGCCATAAATTGACCCTAAATGCCCCAAAATTGGCTTTAGATGATGTCATCATGGACCATATGGCATCACGATGGTGTCATTGACCCCTCCTTGGCCATAAATCCCCCCTAAACGTCCTAAAATCGGGTTTAGGTGATGTCATCGTGGACCATACGGGGTCACGGTGATGTCAGCGACCTCCCCTTGGCCGTAGGTCCCCCCACGAGGCCCCGAACGGGGGGTTCTGTGATGTCATCGCGGCCTCTGTGGCCTCGCGCTGGCCCCGCCCCCTCGGCCCTAGACGAGCTGCGGCCGCCCGGGAGCCGCGTGCGCGTGATGTCATCGGGCTCCATATGGCCTCGTCGTGGCCCCACCGAGCTCTCCTTGGCCCTATAAGGCACTCTATAGCTCCATAGGTTGGGTCTATACGTGACCCTGGTGGCCCCACTGACCTCTGGTTGACCCTATAGACACCCTATAGCTCCATAGGTTGGGTCTATATGAGCCCATCACAGTCTATACGTGACCCTGGTGGCCCCATCAGCCTCTGGTTGACCCTATAGACACCCTATAGCTCCATAGGTTGGGTCTATACGAGCCCACCGCAGTCTATAGGGGTTCATGGTGGCCCTGTCAGCCCCTATGGAGGACCATAGTTGCCCCCTATAGACATTTCGTGGGCCGTACACCCCCTCCGACAGCCCCTATAGGGGTATATAGGGGGTTACCCCCCCCCCCCCCCCGGGGTCACCATGGGCCCACCAGCTCCTCCCTGGCCCTATAGCCGCCATACAGCCCCATACGGTTCCCCCCTATACGTGATGAGCTTCTTGCTGAGGTCACCCTATAGCCAGGGGCCCTATAGCCGCCGTAGCACACCCCCCCCCATCAGCCCCTCCTATAGGGCTGGAGGAGCTATAGGTGCCCCATAGGGCCAGGGGAGGGGCCTTTCGGTGCTACGTGGCCCCATGAGCCCCCCGGCCCCATCCCCCCCTCCCCGTGACCCCCTATAGATCCCCCCTGGACCTATAGAGACCCCCCCCCCAACTCCTATAGACCCTCTCCCTGCCGCTATAGGCCCCCCCCTCAATCCCTACAGATCCCACTCAACCCCTATAGGTCCTCCAGACCCCTATAGGTTCCCTGGACCCCTACAGACCCCACTGACCCCTACCCCTATAGATCTTCCAGACCCCTATAGGTCCTCTGGACCCCTATAGAGCCCACTGACCCCTACCCCTATAGGTCCTCCAGGCTTCTATCGGTCCTCCAGACCCCTATAGATCCTGCTGACCCCTACCCCTATAGCTCCTCTAGACCCCCCTGATCCCTACAGCCCCTCCCAACCCCTATAGACCCCGCCTGACCTCTAGCGATCCCCCCAGCCCCTCTAGACCCCCCCACCCCTATAGACCCCCCTGCCCTTATAGATCCCCCCCAGCCCCTATAACCACCCCCATAGACCCCCCAGCCCCTATAGACCCCCCCCAGCCCTTATAGATCCCCCCAGCCCCTATAGACCCCCCCAGCCCTTATAGACCCCCCCCAGCCCCTATAGATCCCCCCCCATAGATCCCCATACTTCCTCGCGACCCCCCCCCCCCCCCCCCCAGGACCTATAGGCGCGTCCCCCGCCCCATAGGTCCTCCCGGCCCCCTATAGCCCCCATAGGGCCCGGCGCAACCCTCAGGGATCCTCCCCTCCCCCCCATATTTTTACCCCTCCCCCTCCGGGGGGGGGAGGGGCCAATAAAAGCTGTTGGTGAAGCGGCCGCTGTTGGGGGGACCCTGGCGTGCAGGGGAGGGGGGACCCCGGCAGCCGGGGCTTTATTTCCAGCCCCGCCCCTCCCCCGCCGGGCCTGGGGGGAGGGGCGGCTCCTTAAATAGTTCTATACAGAGGGCGGGGCTTATGTACAGCAAAGGGCAGGGGGGGGCGAGTGCATTATGGGAAACGTGTGTCCCCCCCCACCTCCGGGGGCAGGGTGCATGCTGGGAAGGAGGGGAGGGGCCTCGCCGCAAGGAGGGCAGGGCCAGGCGCATGCTGGGAGGGGGCGGGAGGCTGGCCAAGATGGCTGCCGCGCCGGAGGAGTCGATCCAAGATGGCCGCTGCCCTGGAGGGGCAGTCCAAGATGGCTGCCACGCCGGAGGAGTCGATCCAAGATGGCCACCACGCTGGAAGGATGCACACAAGATGGCCGCCGCCATGGAGGGTGGATCCAAGATGGCCGCCACACCAGAAGAGTCAATCCAAGATGGCCGCCGCCCCCTGCGTCATTAGCGTGTCACAAGTGTGTCCAGTGACATCACGGGCATGGCGGCGCAGGGTCACGTGACCCCTGCGAGGAGGGGCTGGGGGGGCGTTGCATGACGCAGGTGTGTGCGAGGCGTGTGACATCATCCGGGCGTGGCGGAGGCATGTCACATGATGTAAGCATGTCTGGAGCGTGTCCCGTGACACAAGCGCATCCAATGTGTGTCACATGATGCAGGCGTGTTCCAGACGTGTCACATGATGTAGGCGTGTCCCATGCATGTCACGTGACCTAAACACGTACGAAGCCGTGTCGTGTGACAGCAGCGCGTCTGACGCGTGTCACGGGATGGAGGCGTGTCCCGTGACGCAGGCGTGTCCCATGACCTAAGTGTGTCTGAAGCCACGTCACATGACGGCAGCAGGGCTGATGGGTGTCACATGATGCAGGCGTGTCCCAGGCATGTCCCAGGCATGTCACATGACACAGGCGTGTGCCAGGGATATCCCATGACGCAGGCGTGTCCCAGGTGTATCACATGACACAGGCATGTCCCAGGCGTGTCCCATGATGCAGGAGTGTCCAGGGCGTGTCCCGTTGCCATGGGTGCCTCCAGGCGCTCCCCCCCTGCTGGGGGGCGTGGCTGGGGGGGCGCGGCTCGGGGGGGCGTGGTCAGGCGCGGGGGGGGAGGGGCTGGCTGACGTGGACGCAGCCCCAATAGGCCGCCTGCAGCAGACACGCCCCCGCCCCCGCCCCCAGCAGGGCCCCGCCCCCAGCAGGACTGCACCCGCCAGGCGGGGCCCCACGTGCCCACCTGCAGGGGGAGGGGCGGTGTCGGCGGGGGGGAGGGGCACCGCCCCGCCCCCACCCCCAACGCTCCGCCCCCACCCGCCCGGGGCCCCGCCCCCCCACGGGCCTCCCCATATAGACCCCCCCCATAGACCCCCCATGGGCCCCCAAGCCCCGCCCCCTTTAAACCCCGCCCCCTCCCAGCCCCACCCCACAGACCCTTCCTGGGCAGCTGGGTCTGTCCCCTTTAAGCCCCACCCCCTTTAAGTCCCGCCCCGTTAAGCCCCACCCCCTGCAAGCTCCCACCCCTCAATGCCCAGCTCCCCAAGCCCCGCCCCCTTCAGGCCCCGCCCCCTTCAGGCCCTGCCCTCCTCGGCCCACCCCCTTGATGTCTGGCTCCCCAAGCCCCGCCCCCTTTAAACCCCGCCCCCTCCCAGCCCCACCCCACAGACCCTTCCTGGGCAGCTGGGTCTGTCCCCTTTAAGCCCCGCCCCCTTTAAACCCCGACCCTTTAAGCCCCACCACCCCAGATGCCTGGATTCCCCTTAGCCCCGCCCCTCAAAGCCCCGCCCCTCAGGCCCCACCCCTTCATCCCTACCCATAAAGCCCCGCTGCCCCGCCCTCCAAGCCCCACCCTCCCCGCAAGCCCCGCCCCTCAGGCGCCCTCCCACACACCTGGGTCCCCCCAGCCCCGCCCCCGGAGGCCCCGCCCCGCAAACCCCGCCCCCAGGCCCCGCCCCCTCAGGCTCCTCCCCGGAGGCCCTGCCCCCTCGAGGCCTGGCCCCTTCAGTCTTCCTCCCAGACCCCTGGGGCCCCCCCAGCCCTGACCCCCAGAGGCCCCGCCCCCGAGGCCTCGCCCCGAGACCCCGCCCCCTCAGGCCCCGCCCCAAGCCCCGCCCCAGGCCCCGCCCCTCACCGCCAGCCTGGCAGCCGCCCCGGCCATCAGCAGCGCCAGCAGGAGGCAGCAGAGGCAGCATCGCCCCCTTTAAGCCCCACACCCCACCCCCCTCCCCTGGCGCCTCAATCCCCCCTCTAAGCCCCTCCCCCTCTAGGCACCGCCCCTTTAAGCCCCGCCCTCATGCCCGAGCCCACACCCCCTACCCCCACAAGCCCCTCCCCCCACAAGCCCTGCCCCCTCACCCCCCAGGTCCCCTCCCCACACCCTCAGGTCCCCCCAAGCCCCGCCCCCTCAGGCCCCGCCCCCCGGCCCCGCCCCCTCACCGTGGCCTCCCTGCAGCCCTGGCACTTCACCACGTCTTGGTGGGTTTTCCCCTCCACGCTGATTGGCCGCTGGCAGACGCGGCACGTGACCGCTGGCCCCGCCCCACCCTCCAGGCTGCCCAATGGCGAGTAAGGGGGCGGGGCCTCCCCAGAAGCACTGCCAGCCCCGCCCCCACGGCACCTGGCAACAGGGGGTGGGGGGAAGTGAGCAGTGCCGTTGCTAGGCGCCGTAGCCACGCCCCCTCCTGTGGCCACACCCCCTCCCTGCAGGCGTTGCTAGGCGCCATGGCCACGCCCCCCCCGCCGTTGCTAGGCGCCGGGCTGGGCCATGGCAACTGCCCAGAGGTAGCCCATAAGCCCCGCCTGCTCCTCGTAGCCCCGCCCCTTTTCCTAAGCCCCACCCATCTTAGCCCTGCCACCAAGTCCCGCCCCTTTAAGCCCCGCCCCAGCCCCTTCCCTTAAGCCCCACCCACGAGTGCCCTCAGACCCCGGCCCTCAAGCCCCACCCCTTTCCTCAAGCCCCGCCCACTTTGCCCCTTGCAGGCTCCGCCTCTCCCCTCTGCAAGCCCCACCCCCTAAGCTCCACCCCCCCATAGGCCCCTCATGTGCTCCGCCCCATCCCCGAGGCCCCGCCCACCAGTCCCTGCCTCACCCATCACCTTAAGCCCCACCCACCGCTAGGCCCCACCCATTCCCTTAAGCCCCTCCCCTCAACTCCCACCCACCCCCGCCCCTCCCAAAGCCCCCCCACGCCTTTAGCCCCACCCCTTCAAGCCCCGCCCCTTCCCTTAGGCCCCACCCCTTCCATAAACCCCACCCATTTCCTTAAGCCCCTCCCCTTGCCAAAGCCCCGCCCATTGCCCCGGCCCCTCCCACTGGCTTTCTAGGCCCCGCCCCAACCTCGCCCCGCCCATTTAAGCCCCGCCCCTTCCACAAGCCCCGCCCCTTCCCCCCTCAAAGCCCCTTAACCCCACCCCCTCCGGCCCCGCCCTGCAGCCCTCTGCCTCCCCTCAAGCCCCGCCCCTCCCCCGGTAAGCCCCGCCCCTCCCGGCCAGGCCCTGCCCCACTCACCCGCCGCCGAGGCCCCCCCTGGGCCACCCCCCGCTCCCGGGCCTGGCCCCGCATCGGCCGGCAGCAACGGCGAGCGCTCCCTGTCCGCCATGTCAGCGCCGCCCCGCCCCTTGCCTGCCCATTGGCCCGCCTGCCTCACGTGACCACTCCCCTCTCCCTCCCCCCCATCAGCGGGCAACCCCCCGCCCCTCCGCTCCCTCTGCGCGCTCCCATTGGTCCACGTTCCTCACGTGACGCCCCTACCCCGTTGCCAAGCGACCAGC
>WNMK01000079.1:0-42277 GCA_009819775.1 Phoenicopterus ruber ruber | reverse complement strand
GGGGTCCAGCGGGGTGGTCCCAATGCAGTGGGGCTGGGGGGGGGTCACAACAGGGGGGCTGGGGGGTTCCCAATGCATTGGAGCTGGGGCCATGGGGCTGGGGGGGTCCCAGCAGGGGGCTGGGGGGGTCCCAATGCAGTGGGGCTGGGGGCTGGGGGGGGGTCACAACAGGGGGCTGGGGGGGGGTCCCAACGCAGTGGGGCTGGGGGCTGTGGGGTCCCAACAGGGGGGCTGGGGGGGTCCCAATGCAGCGGGTGGGGCTCTGGGGGGGGGCCCTGGGGCTGAGATGCCCAGGACAGCGGGGTGGGGGCCGAGGTGGGGTGGGGGGCACCCTCCCACCCCCGCTCGAGGGGGTGGGGAGGGTGGGGGGCGCGGCCCCCCCGTACCTCGCCGGGGCGCCCCGGGCTTGACGAAGTAGGGGAGGCTCTTCATGGCCCCCCGCAGCTCCTGCTTGAGGGCCAGCATGTACTCGCCCTCCTCCCCCCCCGGCAGCGGGGCCGCCCGGTGCTCCAGCGGCTGCGCCACACGTGCAGCGAGCGCGTCAGGGCTCAGCCGGTCGCCAGGGATGGGGGGACCCCCCCCTGCACCCCCCCAAAGGACTTACCGGGAAGAGGGGGGAGGGCTGGAGGGTGGGGGGGGGCAGCGCGTCCCCCTTCCCGATGCCCACCGCCTCCACGTTGAAGGTCATCTGCCCGCGGCCCCGGCCCCGGCCTCGGCCCGCCATGGCTGGGGGGGCCGGGGGGCGCTGGGGGGGGGGGTCAAGGGGGGGCCCGGGGCAGCCCCCCCTCGCTCGGGGGGGGGGGGCAGCCCCCCCTGCGCTGGGGAGGTTGGGGGGGGTTAAGGGACCCCCCCGGGGGTGAGGGGGCAGCAGGGGCGTGGGGCAGCACCGGGGGGGTCGGGGAGCTATGGGGCAGCCCCCCACCCGGGACACGAGGGGATGGGGGGGCACGGGGCAGCCCCCCGGGACACGGGGGGACATGGGGGGAGACACGGCACGGGGCAGCCCCCCCCCGGGACACGAGGGGACGCGGAGGGGCACACGGCACGGGGCAGCCCCACGGGACACGGGGGGACGTGCAGGGGGACACGGCACGGGGGGACGTGGAGGGGGACACGGCACGGGGCAGCCCCCCCCCCGGAACACGAGGGGATGGGGGGGACACGGCACGGGGCAGCCCCCCCCGGGACACGAGGGGACGTGGGGGGGGACACGGCACGGGGCAGCCCCCCCCGGGACACGAGGGGACGCGGAGGGGCACACGGCACGGGGCAGCCCCACGGGACACGGCGGGACGTGCAGGGGGACACGGCACGGGGCAGCCCCCCCGGGACACGAGGGGACGTGGGGGGGGACACGGCACGGGGGGACGTGGAGGGGGACACGGCACGGGGCAGCCCCCCCGGGACACGAGGGGACGTGGGGGGGGACACGGCACGGGGGGACGTGGAGGGGGACACGGCACGGGGCAGCCCCCCCCGGGACACGAGGGGACGTGGGGGGAACTCGGGGCAGCCTCCCCGGGAAACGGGAGGGCGTGGGGGGGACATGGCGCAGCCACGCGGGACACGGGGGGACACGGGGCCGCCCACCCAGCCCCCGGTCCCGCCCCCCCGGCCGGCGCTGCCCCCCCGCTCCCTCCCGCTCCCGGTGCCCCCCCCCGCCCCGGTACTCACGCCGCGCATGCGCAGCCGCTCCACGTGCGTCCGGGGCCGCTGCGGATACGCACCGTTCGAAAGGGGCGGGGCGTGCGCGCCAGCGCCTCGCTGATTTGCTGGCGTCGGAGCCAGTCAGAGGGGAGGAGGTGGAGGGGCGGGGCGAGGGGCGGGGCGGAGGGAAGGCATGAATGAGTGAATGGGGCTGGGGCGGGATGAATGGGGCGGGGGGCGGCAGCGGGGGCCGGGGCCGGGGATCAGAGCACTGGGAAGGGAAACTGGGGTGCAGAGGCTCCCCGCCCCATGGCCCCCGCCCCACGGCCCCCGCCCCGCTGCCCTGGGGCGTCTCAGCCCGCCAGCACCGTGGCCTCGCTGACCCACGGCCCCCCCTGCCCGTGGCCCCCCGCCCCACTGCCCTGCGGCCCCTGACACCGCTCTGGTGTGGCCCCCCAGCCCCAGTGCGCCGGGACCCCCAACCCCATTGCGTCGTGACCCCCAGCCTCGCCGCCCCGTGGCCCCCAGCCCCGCTGCGGTGTGACGCCTCAGCCCCACTGTGTCGGGACCCCCAGCGCCCCTGCACTGGGACGCCCAACCCCCCTGCACTGTGACCCCCAGCCCCCCTGCCCCATGGCCCCCAGCCCCCCTGCCCCGTGGCCCCCAGCTCCACTGCACTGTGATCCCCAGCCTCGCCGCACTGTGACCCCCAGCCCCCCTGCGCTGTGACCCCCAGGCCCCCTGCCCCGTGGCCCCCAGCCTTGCTGTGCTGTGACCCCCAGCCCCCCTGCGCTGTGACCCTCAGCCCCCCTGTGCTGTGACCCCCAGCCCCACTGCCCCATGGCCCCCAGCCTCGCCACACTGTGACCCCCAGCCCCACTGCGTTGTGACCCCCAACCCCCCTGTGCTGTGACCCCCAGCCCCACTGCCCCATGGCCCTCAGCCTCGCCACACTGTGACCCCCAGCCCCACTGCGTTGTGACCCCCAACCCCCCTGCGCTGTGACCCTCAGCCCCACTGCCCCGTGGCCCCCAGCCCCCCTGCGTTGTGACCCCCAACCCCCCTGCACTGTGACCCCCAGCCCCACTGCCCCGTGGCCCCCAGCCCCACTGTGTTGTGACCCCCAGCCCCCCTGCGCTGTGACCCCCAGCCCCACTGCCCCATGGCCCCCAGCCCCCCTGCGCTGTGACCCCCAGCCTCGCCGCACTGTGACCCCCAGCCCCACTGTGTTGTGACCCCCAGCCCCCCTGTGCTGTGACCCCCAGCCCCACCGCCCCATGGCCCGCAGCCTCGCCGCGCCAGGCCCCACGGCGGCCCTCTCCCGCGCACCCCCGCGCAGGCTGCTCGGCGCAGCGGGTTCGTTGCCGGCTGCGCCGCCGGGTGATTCATCCCGCTCCAGCCCTCCCCGCGCCAGCAGCTGCCAAAAATAGCGATGCAGGGGGGGGACAAACCCTCCAAATAACCTCCCCTGCCTTCCCTCCCGCTACGCCGGCAGCGGGCCGGGATGGCGGCCACCGGGCGATGCCCCCGCCACCGCCATCCCCGGGGCATCTGGGACCGGGACCCGTCGCCGGGGGATGCCATGCTCCGGTTACCACGGTAACAGAGGAAGGGAGGGATGGGGGGGCCCCTCTCTGGGGGGTGCCCCCTACCCAGGGGGGGACGGTGCAGCCCCGAGCGCCAGGCCCGGGCCCGGTGGCAGCCGGCGTCTTGCTGGGGGGGGCAGGCGCCAGCGGGGCTGGAGAACTGGGGGGAATGGGAGGGTTGGCGGCTTCTCCCCCATTTTCCCGGCTGGTCAGAGAGTGGAGGAGCAGGATGAGCTGCGGTCGCCATGGGAACCGTGCAGGCAGGGGATGCAGGAGGGGATGGGGGTACAGGCAGGGGATGGGGGGGGGGGGGGTACGGGCAGGGGAGGCAGGGGGGGATGCAGGAAGGGATTGGGGTGCAGGCAGGGGATATGGGAGGAGATGGGGGTACAGGCAGGGGATGCAGGATGGGGTGGGGGTACAGGCAGGGGATGCAGGAGGGGATGGGGGTACAGGCAGGGGATGCAGGAGGGGTACAGGAGGGGGATACAGGCAGGGGTACAGGCAGGGGGATGAGGAGTACGAGGAGGGGGTGCAGGAAGGGGATTTGGGGGAGTACGGGAGGGGCTGGGGCCGGGTGGGGTTCGGGGGTGCGGGCAGGGGGTGCAGGAGCGGGGAACAGGCAGCGGGACGGGGATGTGGAAGGGGGACGCAGGCACGGGCCGGTGCAGGCAGGTGGGCGCAGCCCAGAGGCAGCGGCAGAGGGGCCCCGGGGGACCGGCACAACGGGCTGCGCCGGGCCGGCTGGTGGTGGCCGCGGGGACCGTCCCCCCGTGGCACCCAGCTGGGGAAACTGAGGCAGGGACCTGGGACCGCCCCGGCCCGGGGGGGCTTCAACGCGCGCCGTGTCCCGTTGCAGTGAGCAGGCGACGCTCCCGGCCCGGCGCAGCCACCCGCCGTCCCCGCTGCCGTAAGCGCCGCGATGCCCAGCCCCGTCCGCCGCCCTCCCGGTGCCGCCGGGCCGCCCGGTTTGACCATGTTACCGGCGGACGGGTCGGCGCTGCTGCGAGCCGTGGCGCAGGGCAAATTTCGTCTCACCCGGCTCTTGTTGGAAGGGGGAGCCTACATCAACGAGGGCAACGCAGCCGGGCAGACGCCGTTGATGGCCGCGTGCCGGGCCGGCTACGCCGACCCGCTGGAGCAGCCCCGTATGGTGCGGTACCTCCTGGAAAACGGCGCCGATCCCAACATCCCCGACAAAACGGGCAAGACGGCGTTGATGCACGCCTGCGCCGAATGCGCCGGCCCGGCGGTAGCCGCCGTTTTGTTGGCTCACGGCGCCGATCCCAGCGCCCGCGATTACGCCGGAGCCTCCGCTTTGGTTTACGCCATTAACCGGGGGGACCGGGAGACGCTGCAGGTGCTGTTGGATGCCTGCAAAGCCCGAGGGAAGGAGGTGATCATCATCACCACCGACACCTCGCCCTCGGGCACCAAAACCACGCGGCAATACCTCAACTCGCCGCCTTCGCCGGGGCTGGAGGAGAAACGCTCGCCGGCGCTTTGCATGTCGCCCTCCGACATCGAGGTGCGGACGGCGGCTTCGCCGGCCGGCAGCGAGAAAGAAGAGGAGAGGGACGTCTTCTGCTTCCCCCCGCCGCCGCCGCCGCCACCGGCCGCCGCCGCCGCCCCGGAGTCGTCCCACGCCCGCGGGCGGCCGCTGAAGCGCCTCAACTCGGAGCCCTGGGGGTTGGTGGCCCCGGGGCCGGAGGGGCCGCGGGGTCCCCCCGAGCGCTTGGTGGCGGGGATGGAGGGGCTGAGCCTGGGCGGGCGCCCGCGGCGGCACAGCGTGGAGGGCCGGGAGGCGGCGGGGCTGCCGGGGGCCGCCTGGGCCGAGCGGGTGCCCCCCGCTTGCCCGCAGCCGCTGGCACGCCGCAACACGGCCCCCGAAACGGCGCGGGTCAAACCGCCTCGCCGGGAGCCCCCCGAAATGGAGGGGCGGCCCTGGGCCGGCTCGCCGCCCCCGTCGCCGGGGCGAGGCCGGCGCTGCGCCGCGTCGGCCATGCCGCTGCCGGCTGCCGAGTCCCCCCCGGGCACCCGCTGGCGCCCACCCGGTTTGCTGGAGCGTCGCGGCTCCGGCACCCTCCTGCTGGAGCCCTTGGCGCCGGGGAGGGCCGGCTTCCTGCCCCCCCTGCACCCCGGCCCGCACCCCCCCGGCCCCCGCGGCCCCCCGGCCCCCGGCTCGCCCAAGGGGCGCCGCAAGCTGCTGCGCCGGCACTCCATGCAGACGGAGGAGATGCGGCAGCTGGCCAACTTCCAGAGCAGCGTGGCCCCGGAGCCGGGCAGTTAGGGACCCCCCGCGTCCCCCCCACACCTGGAGCGGCGCCCAGACGCCTGGGTCCCACTCCCGGCATCCTCGGGGACCCCCCCATGAAGGGACCACCCCGGGCGGCTGCTCTGTCCCTGCCCGGCTGCTCTCATGCCAGCGTGGGGCCTCCTTGTGCAGGCGGTGGCAACGTTCACTCTGAACCCTACTGATGACTGCGGGCACATGACAATTCTTCCATTGCTGCCATTGGCAGAAACTTTGCACGACCCCAAATTCCTTCAGGAGCCGGCGTTGTGTCCCCCCCCGGCTCCCCTGTTTCTTCCTCCCGCTCCCTCCTCATCCTCCCAGCAGCGCTTTTCCCTACGGACCTCGGCAGCCGCCGCCGACTGCCCGACCTGCCCCACATTTGGGGGTCCCCATGTCCCCGCCGGTGCCAGGCGCTGCTTGGGGGCTGGGTGCTGTGAGCAATAACAGCCGCCGGACGCCCGTGTCCCCCGGCGGTGCCTCCCCAGGGGGTTCCCCCCCCCGTTTTGGGGCGCAGGGTCCCAGCGAGGGGGTGCCAGGGTGGGGGCGGGCGGGGGGGGCACACGCTGTCGGCGTCTCGGTGAATAAAGGCCCCAGCACCATCAGCCCGTCTCCGAGTGTCGGGGGGCCGGGGGGGGGCCGCTCGCCCTGGGCATGGGGCCCAGCACATCTGGGTACATCTGGGTGCCTGAGGATGGGCACATCTGGGCACCGGCACATCTGGATGCCAGGGTGCACATGGAATAGCACATCTGGGTGCCAGAGTGCATGAGGGCTGACACATCTGGGTGTCAGCACAGCTGGGCACCGGGGTGCACAGGGACCGGCACATCTGGGTGCCAGCACAGCTGGGCACCGGGGTGCACAAGGACTGGCACATCTGGGTGCGGCACACCTGGAAACTGCGTGCATACGGACCGGCACCTCTGGGTACTAAAACATCTGGGCGCCAGGGTGCACGCGGAATGGCACATCTGGGTGCCAGGGCACATGGGGACGGGCACATCTGGGCGTCAGCACATCTGGGCACTGTGTGCCTGTGGACTGGCACATCTGGGTGCTAAAACATCTGGGCACCAGAGTGCACGGGGGCTGGCACATCTGGGCACGGGGGTGTATGTGGACTGGCACATCTGGGTGCCAGCACATCTGGATTCTGGGAAGCAAGGGGTCCGGCACATCTGGATGCCAGCGTATCTGGGTGCCGGCACATCTGGGCACTGTGTGCCTGTGGACTGGCACATCTGGGTGCTAAAACATCTGGGCACCAGGGTGCATGGGGGCTGGCATATCCGGGCACGGCGGTGTATGTGGACTGGCACATCTGGGTGCTGGCACATCTGGGTGTTGGCACATCTGGGCACCGGGGTGCAAGGGGTCTGGCACATCTGGATGCCAGACTATCTGGGTGCCGGCACATCTGGGCACTGGGGTGCACGAGGGCTGCCACATCTGGGCACCGGGGTGCACAGGCCGGCACATCTGGGCCCCGGCACATCTGGGCCCCGGCACATCTGGGCGAGGAGCCCCTGCCGGGTCTCGCTGGCAGAGCGGGGGGGGGGGGGGAGGCTGCAGATGGGGGGGGCCGCGGCGTGGCCGTGGGAAGGGGTGGCCCGGCCCCCCGGGCTCCCTTGGCCCCCCCGGGGGGGCCCGTCCCGGGGCGGCGGGGGGGTGCGGGTGGGGCCCGGCAGCCCCCGCAGCGCTGCGCGCGGGCGTGGGGGGCCCGCGGGCTCCGGCGGGGCCGAGGCCGAGGCCGGGCCGGTGCCGCAGCGGGAGGCTGGGCCGGGCTGGGCCGGGCCGGGCCCGCGGCAACCGGCTGCGGCAGGAGCGGCGGGCGTGACTGGGAGGAGCGGTACCGCGGGCGGGCGGGGCCCGCTGCCCGGGGCTGGGACACGGAGCCCGTGTGTGTCGGCGCCGGGGGGACACCGATAGGGAGGCTGGGGTGACGACTAGGTCTGGGGGACAACGGCTGGGGGGGCACTAGGCTGCTGCTTGGGGACGGGTTGGGGCTGGGGGACACTGGCCCGGGCTGGGACACTGCTGGGGGCTGGGGGACACTGCTGGGGCTCGGGGACACTGCTGGGGGGGCACTGCTGCTGCTTGGGGACGGGGTTGGGGCTGGGGGACACCGATAGAGCTGGGGGACACGGCTGGGGGACACGGCTGGGGGGCACTGCTGCTGCTTGGGGACACTGCCGGGGCTGGGACACTGCTGGGGCTCGGGGACACTGCTGGGGGGCACTGCTGCTGCTTGGGGACGGGGTTGGGGCTGGGGGACACTGCTGGGGGGCACTGCCGGGGCTGGGGGACACTGCTGGGGCTGGGGGACACGGCTGGGGGGCACTGCTGCTGCTTGGGGACACTGCCGGGGCTGGGGGGCACTGCTGGGGCTGGGGGACACTGCTGGGGCTCGGGGACACTGCTGGGGGGGCACTGCTGCTGCTTGGGGATGGGGTTGGGGCTGGGGGACACCGATAGAGCTGGGGGACGCTGCCATGGGGCACCGCTGGGGCTGGGACACTGCCGGGGCTGGGGGACACTGCTGGGGCTGGGGGACACTGCTGGGGGACACTGCCATGGGGCACCGCCGGGGCTGGGGACATTGCTGAGGCTGCGGAACACTGCCACGGGGTTGGGGGACACTGCTGGGGGACACTGACAGAGCTGGGGGACACTGCCAGGGCTGGGGGACACCGACAGAGCTGGGGGACGCTGCCGGGGCTGGGACACTGCCGGGGGGCACTGCTGCTGCTTGGGGACGGGGTTGGGGACACTGCCGGGGCTGGAGACACCCGCTGGGGCTGGGGACACTGCCGGGGGACACTGCTGCTGCTTGGGGACACTGCTGAGGCTGCGGGACCCTGCCACGGGGTTGGGGGACACTGCTGGGGGACACTGATAGAGCTGGGGGACACCGATAGAGCTGGGGGACGCTGCTGGGGCTGGGACACTGCCGGGGGGCACTGCTGCTGCTTGGGGACGGGGTTGGGGACACTGCCGGGGCTGGGGACACTGCTGGGGGGCACTGCCAGAGCTGGGGATGCTGTTGGGGGACACTGCTGGGGCTGGGGACACTGCAGGGGCTTGGGGACACTGCCACAGGGTTGGGGGACCCTGCCACGGGGTTGGGGGACACTGCTGGGGGGCACTGCGAGAGCTGGGGATGCTGCTGGGGGACACTGGTGGGGCTGGGGGCTGAGCCAGGGGGCACTGCCGGGGCAGGGGGGACACTCAGGGGCGGGGGGACAGGCTGGGGTGCTGCTGGGGGGTGGGGGCACCACCGGGGATGGGGGCCCTGGGCTGGAAGAGCCCCCCCGGCTCTTCCTCATCCTCCGCCGCTGTTTCAGCCCAGCTAAAACCCGCCGGGGGGCAGGGGGGGGCCGGCCGGGGCCCCCCGCTGTCCCCTTCCCTGCGGCCTGGGTGACAGGAGCATTCCCTAACCCCTGCAGGAGAGGAGGAGGAAGGAGGAGGAAGGACGCCCCAGGCTGGCGAGGGGGCGATGCCGGGGTGACCAGCCTCGTCCCGCTGGGTGCTGAGGGGTCCCGGGGTGAGCAGCACCCCTGGGTGCTCCCAGAGCCGGGGGGTCCTCGGGGAGGGGGGGACGAGGCCACCGTCCCCAGCCCGGGGCAGGGCGCCTTCATGTGCCGCGCCCCGGCGTGGGGAAGGAGAGGGGACCCGGGCGGGCGCCGTCGCTCTGGGTCCCCCCCGGGCTGAGGCCTGACCAAACTCATGGCAGAGGAGCAGGACCCCGCCGGGAGAATCGCGGCAAACCCCCAAGATGCGCAGCGTCACCGCGTCCTGCTGCGGGGACGAGCCCGAGCGCGGCCCCGGGCTCCCGGCCCCGCCGCGGCCACCGCCGGCATGAACGTCACCGGGACGGCGGGGAACCGGAGCTGCGCGGGCACCAGCGAGGAGCCCGTCCCACTGCCCACCTTCTCCACCGCGGCCAAGGTGCGGGTGGCCGTCACGTGCCTCCTCTTCCTCTCCTCGGCTTGCTGCAACGGCGCCGTGCTCTGGTCGGCCGCCCGGGCGCCGCGGCGGCGGCCGCCCCGCGTCCGCGTCCTGATGGCCAACCTGGCGGCGGCCGATCTGCTGGTGACGGTGGTGGTGATGCCGTTGGACGCCACCTGGAACGTCACCGTGCAGTGGTACGGCGGGGACGCGGCGTGCCGGGCGCTCATGTTCCTCAAGTTGGCCGCCATGTACGCCTCGGCCTTCGTCACCGTCGTCATCGCCTTGGACCGCCACGCCGCCATCGTCAACCCCTTGGCGGTGGGCAGCGCCGAGAGGAGGAACAAGGCGATGCTGTGCGCGGCGTGGGCGCTCAGCGCCGTGCTGGCGCTGCCCCAGGTGGGCGAACCCCGGCCCCGGGGCGGGGGGGAGACCTCGGAGGGGCTGCCACCGCCTCGGGTGGGGCGATGATGATGACGACGGGGAGGAAGGGCGGGCGCTGACAGCCCCCCGCCGGCCCCTCGCAGGCGTTCGTCTTCCGCACGGTGAGGCGGTCGCGGCCCCGCCGCTTCGTGCAGTGCGCGACGGTGGGCAGCTTCGGGGCGCACTGGCAGGAGACGCTCTACAACATGTTCACCTTCGCCTGCCTCTTCCTCCTGCCGCTGCTCGTCATGGTGCTCTGCTACGGCCGCATCCTCGCCGCCATCTCGGGCCGCATGAAGGACGCCCGCGGTGAGAGCGCGCCGGGTCCGCGCCGCTCCTCCGTCACCGCTCGCCGCTTCTCTTCCTTTTCCGCCTCCCGCTGGGGCCCAGCGCCCCGCTTGGGTCCCCTCTCCCCAGCTCGTTAACCCAGCGCTCTTAATTAACCCCCGGGCGACGCTCCTCCGCTCTCCTTCCCACCTCTCGCTCCGCTTCCACCCCGCAGCCTCCTCCCAGGAGATCCAGCTCCGGCGCTCCTACAACAACATCCCCCGGGCCAGGATGCGCACGCTCAAGATGTCCATCGTCATCGTCCTGACCTTCATCGTCTGCTGGACGCCCTACTACCTCCTGGGCCTCTGGTACTGGTTCTCCCCCGAGATGCTGACCCAGGAGAAGGTGCCGCCGTCTCTCAGCCACATCCTCTTCCTCTTCGGCCTCTTCAACACGTGCCTGGATCCGCTCATCTACGGGCTCTTCACGGTGCATTTCCGCAGGGAGATGTGGCGCGCTTGCCGCTGCAGCCGCCGCCGGCACGAGCAGGAGGTCGCCTCCGCCCTCACCGGTTCCTTCCGTGTCTCCACCGCGGCCGTGCCGGCCAGGAGAGCCGGCAACAGCCTGGGGGGATCCGGGAAGCACGAGCTGGAGGTGATGGCGGGCGCGGCTCCGCCGGGACGGAGGTGCGAGCTGTGCCGGAGGAGGACGGTGGAGAGCTTCATGTGACCGGACCTGCGGCAGAGCGAGGGGGACCCCCCAAACGCGGGGCGGGGGGTGACGCTACGGCTCCGCGCCGCCACAGAGCTGCTCAACAATAAACCCCGATTATTTTCTCGGCGGGAGCCCGTCTTTGGGCCAGGGGACGGTTTCACCGGAGCCGGCACTCGGCATTTCCGCGCCGGCAGGGTCTGAGGGCGCCGGCAGCGTGCCGCCCCACGGGCCAGGGCTGCGAGGAACGATAACCGGCACCGACGCGCCCCGCGTCGGGCAGAGAGCAAAACCCGGGGCGCAAACCCCTTTAAAAGACGCCGCAGGGGCTCCTTGGGGGGACAAAACCCCGCTATTGAATTTAAACCACACCCCTTCACCCGCGCCGGGGGCACGGGGAGAGCTCAACGCCACCGAGCGACGCCGAAAGCCCGCCGATCCGGCGGAGAGCGGCGCGCGGCTCGCTGAAGCTGCCTCTTCCAAACGCTATTTTAAGGAAAAATGGCTTTTTCGACTACTAAGCCGTTCCACCGCCCGCCCCCAGATCAACAGCCGTGACGGCGACATCGACATCAACTGATTTTAGGCACATCTAAAATTAGCGAGGAGGCACGAAAGGAACCGGGGCTCGGTTACAGCTTCTCAGAACGTTTAATTAAGGACAAATAACGAGAGGACAATTTTACACGAAACCCGAGTTATTTAAAAGGCTGGGTTCACTCGCAGACAGAACGTCCACAGGATAAACCCCTCAGGAGATGGAAGGAACGTTTGCCCAGGGTATAGAAAACAACTTCTCTCCAAAAGAAGAGTGGCCAAAACGCCAGGGCACTCGCAGGCGTAACAAAATGCTTAAAAACGTCGCGGTTTGGTGCAGAACCGGGCTCGGGGGCTGCGTTCGCCCCAAGCGCGAGCGAAAACGCCGCCCCGGAGCCTCAGGTGCTGCTGCTTCCCTCAAGTTTTCTTGTTTGAAAACAATAAAATCTCGTAAGAAGCAAATTCGCCGAAGCGATGAACTGGTTTACTCCTCCGGCTGCTCCTCAAATGCCCCGTCCCCAAGGTACAACCCCCCCCCCCCCTCCCTCCCAGTTCCCCCAGTTGGGACTGGGAACGCACGGGTAGGAACGGGGATCCATCATCGGCGCCGCCTGTCCGGACTCCTGCTCCGTCGGCGCCCGCCCCTGGAAGAGAGGGCAGAGCGTGTCGGGGGCGGTTTATCGGTTATTTCGAGCCCACGTGGCGACGTCGCCCTCGCTAATCTAGCGGCCTCCTACGGCGGAGTGAGGTCATCAGGGGAGGAGTGACGTCATCTACCCGGCCTTGCGTAGGGCCCCGCGTACGGTCCAGCCCCACGCTGGGGAGCTACGGGCGGACACGTCGGACGGCTCCACGTCCACGTGGAAACCGGCAAGGACCGGGGGACGGCAGCGGGCGACAAACGGGACGCGAGGCGGCACCGTGAGCTCGCGGCCCAGAAAGCCAAGGGCCGCATCCCCGGGAGCGCGGCCGGCAGGGCGAGGGGGGGATTCTGCCCCTCTGCCCCCCGCAGCTCTGCCTCCAGCTCGGGGTCCCCAGAACCTGCTGGAGAGGGTCGGAGGAGGCCACCGAGGTGGTCCAAGAGCTGGAAGACCCGAGGAAAGAAGCTGAGAGGGCTGGGGGTGCCGGGGGAGGAGAGGGCTCCGGGGAGACCTTCCGCGGCCTCGCCACCTGAAAAGGCGCTCGGAAGAAAGACGGGGACTTTGACAAGGGCTCGGGGCGACAGGACGAGGGGCAACGGTGTCAAACTGGAAGAGGGGAGAGTCAGATCGGACGCGAGGAAGAAACCGGAGGGGGCTCTGCGCAACCTGGTCTAGCAGAAGGTGTCCCTGCCCACCACGGTGCTCTGGATGGTCCCCCCGGACCCAAACCCTCCTGGGATTCACGCCAGCCCCGGCGCAGGTCCCGGAGTTTTCCCGGCCAGGCGGACAAGCGGGTCCCGGCACGCCGCGGCGCGGCCCTTACCTCCTCTTGCCCTTGGGGGGCCCTCGCACGAAGCACCAATCCACGCTGATGGGCTGCCCCATCAGCTCCTGGCCGTTCAGCCCCTCCATGGCCGCCTGCGCCTCTTTATAGGTTTCGTACTCCACCAGAGTATATCCCTGAGGAGCGGGAGGGAGCGTGAGCCGCGGCCGATCCCGGCAGAGGGGGAGCCCGGAGAGCAGCCGGATGCGGGGATAATCCTTCCCCGAGCCCCGTTTGATCCCAGCCTCCGCGGCAGAGCTGGGAAAGGGGAAGCACAAGCACGTGCCACGTCCCGCCGGTGCCACGCAGACGAGCTCGAACGCCGCGTAAGCCAAAACGGAGGCTGGAGGGGCAAGCGCAGCCCGCGCCGAGCCCCCCCTCCTACCTTCAGGTAGCCCGTCCGTCTGTCGAGGTTCAGGTGGATGTTTTTTATCTCGCCGTACTCCGCGAATTTGTCGTGGATGTCTTCTTCCGTCGCCTCCTCGTGAACCCCCGTGACGAAGAGGATCCAGCCCTCCACCGCTGCGGCGCGAGAGGGACGAGTTACACCAAGCGCAGGGCTGTGGGGTCTCAGGGGAAGGGTCCCCCCCCCCAAAAGCTGGGGCTAAACACAGAGCGACCGTACGCGGTGGGGAGGGGGAAAGGAGCCCCGGAGACCAACGCGCTTGGCTTAGCCCGAGATAAATCCCAGCAAGGCGGGGAAAGGCTCTGTCCCAGCAAGGTCTGAACCCCGATAGGGAGCCAAAGACCCCCCCACCTCTCCTCCCTCGGGTGAAGCGCCCGCGGTGAGGGCCGGGAAGGTGCCTGCAGCGATACTCACACCTCTGCGGGCCCGGCTCATCCCCGTCCTGCTCCACGCTGTCGTAGTCCTCGCGCACGCGGGCCCGCGAGCCCTCCTCTGGGCACAGCGAAGAGGGGGAAAGAGAAATGGGCGACTGGTGCCATCACCCGGGAGGACAACGGGGCCCAGACAACCACAAACCCATTTACCGCTCCCCGAAAGCACAATGACGGCCGGGGTTTCACACCGGGCCGCTCTCCAAGCGACGCCAGGGGAAGCGTTTAACCCAAACCGGGAGCCGGAGGCCCGGAGGGGCGGGGGATGCCCCGGACCCCGCGGGCGCGGGAGGGCAGAGCGTGTCGGGTGCTCCTCACCTGAGCCGAAGCCTCGGCCCTTCCGCTTCTTGGCTTTCTCCTTCAGCTTGTGGATGCTCTCTGTGGGCGAGAGGGACGCGGGTCGGAACCGGGGGGAGCACCCGGACCACGGCCCGGGGCCGGGCAGGAGCCCCCGGACCGGGCAGGAGCCTCCCCGGGGCCGGGCAGGAGCCTCCCCGGGGTCGGGCTGGGCACTGGGGCTTGTGGGGAGGGGGGGAACCGGCCCGGGACCCCAAAGGGAGCGGGACCCGTCAGGGACCAGCGGTCCGAGAGGAAGGGGGACGGGCTCGAACCGGGGGGAACTGATACGGGCCCAGGGGGCCGAGCTGAACCGGCCCCGAAGCGGGACCGCGAGGGGGGAAACGCAGAGGAGCGGGGTGACAGTCCCGGGGTGACAGGGCCGCGGCCGGGAGCCGGGCCCCAAGCGGGCCGGCCAGCGGCGGGCCCCAAGCGGGAGGAGGCGGGACCCCCGCGCCGGCCCGAGGCGAGGAGGCACCGGGCCGGAACCGGGCCAGGCCGGCCGGCGGGGCCGGGCCGTTAGGGGACAGCGCCAGCGCTGCCCTCACCGTCGCCATCCTCGTCCATGGCGAAGTCCTCGCCGCCCGCCTCATGCAGATCCAGCACGTCCGCCATCTTGCCCCTCTCTCCCCGCCGCCGCCGCCGCCGCCGCGGTGCACGCCGGGAAGCGCGCCGGAAGCACTGCCGCGCCGCGCGCCACCATCTTGGGGAGGGCGCGTGTCGGGAGGGCCCGCGCCGCCATCTTGGGAAGGGCGCGTGGCGGAAGGGCCCGCGCCGCCATCTTGGTGAGGTCAATGCATCTGGTCCCGCCCGCGCCGCCATGCTGGGAAGGGACGGGGCGCCTTTTCCCCCCATACTGGGGCCATACTGGGGCCACTGTCACGCCCCGGAGTGGCGGGGGGTGACACCAGCCTGGCTGCTCTGGGGGTACGAGCCCCTGCGCAGGGACGATTCAAAGGAGGGGTCGGGGGCACGACCTGCCGCTTCTGCCCCCGCGGACGAGAGAAGCCAGCACAGCCGCCCCAAAATCTATTGGTTTATTGTATAAAATCATACGTACAAACCGCGGCGGCGCACGGCGATTTATCCTTCGGGCTTTGCCTTTAAGCACCCAGCCTGAACAAGCAGAACAAGCCGCTTTGGATGCCGAGAAAACCTCGATTTGTTCATTTTATCACCGTCCAAGCGGATCCGGAGACTCAAAACGGGTGCCGAATTGCCAAAAACACAAGTCACGGAATATCAGGTTTTTTCTTTTCCCTTCCGCCAGGACGAACGGAAACGCCGTAATCCTCCCCGATTCGTTTGAGAGCAGCAGCCAGGCATCTGAAACAGCTCGCGTACAACCCAGCGCTGCAGGACGCGGAGAGTTTCGCGAAAAGCGTTAAAATCCCGACGGGCAAAACGCTCGGAAGAAAACCGGGTGGTGGAGGTGCCGCGAGGCTTCTCAGGAGTTCCCTTATCCGCGAGATCAGGCCCTCGGATAAATCACCGTTTCACGCCGACGGAACGCTACAGGTGGGTGTGGGAGTGCGGGAGGGAGCTGTTAGGCTCCACGCTCTTTCTAGAGCAAGCGATTAAATCCAACTGCGAGGTCTCGACGTTGCTGGCCTGTAAAAAAAAAACCAACTCCACACCATTTACAATCACATTTCTAAACGCTTTAAACATTAATACCATTGTGTAAAGAGGCTGCATATAAAAAATATATAAAAAACCCCCAAAATAGGCTTGTTAGGATGAGAATATAAAACTAGAATACCTACAGATAATGCAATTTTTAAAATCTCTGTCTCGAAACAAAGGGTATTGCTCGGATATCTACGGTCAAACACACCTGCGGGGAACGGAGAGGGGGCGAGGGGCGGCCGCCTACGGAAGCAGCCGCATCCCGGCAGCTTCGTACCTCTGCCCGGGGGAAAAGAACCGGGGAAAGCTCAAAGCCGCGCCGAAGGAAGAAGAATGGAAGCTTATCTTCAATTTATGTTCCCGATGAGCCGCCGCTGGCTCTTTCGGGCTACGTGTTGGAGAGGTAGGAAGGGACACGGGAATTACCTCGGACACGTCGCTACTTTCTTGATGGTAGGAACACTGTGATGTCAGAAAGGGCGATTTTTAAAATCTAAACATCGTCTAGATTTAGTACTGATAGGCGTACAAATAAGGAACTACGCGTTTAAAAAATAGTGCATATAGAGATTTTTGTTCCGGCAGCGTAGCAGAACGACTCAGCCCTCTGCTCCACCAGAAATCCTAAAAATTGTCCCCAAATAACTGTTTCTTGGGGGGGAGCTGCGGAGGGAGCCGGGTGGTGTAAATGGGGCAGGGGAAGGGGCAGAGCCCTCCTCCGGCTGGCAGAAGCAAAGCAGAGTGGAGGCCAGAGCCTAGTCTGAGCTATCGCTGCTTGGGGCTGTGCTCTGGTGCGAGGGATTGAACGCGGCTCTAGTTAACAGAGACTTAAACACGGCTCTAGTTAATAGAGACTTAAACACGGCTCTAGTTAACAGAGACTTAAACACGGCTCTAGTTAACGAAGATTTAAACACACCTCTAGTTAACGAAGACTTAAACACAGCTCTAGTTAACAAAGACCTGTGTTCACAAGGCTCTTCAGGGAGAGAAGCTGAGCCGTTCCCCCTCTTATTGCTAGAGAGTTCTGAAATCCTGGCAAGGTTTTTTTAAACCTTCCCTGAAAAGGCCAAGTCTGACATTTGGTTTGGAAGCCGCTCCGGAGAGAACAGCATGTCCATCTCTCGTTTCTTGCACGATTTTTCAAAACATCCGCAGCTCCCCAGCTTGGCTGGGGAAGTCAAACAACTCCAACGCTCCGTTTCCAGCAAAATAAACCGGCCGCTTCACCCCCGCGCCGACCGCTGGCGCTTGGGAGGGGACCTCAGCGTCTCCAGCCCGGGCTGAACGCTGCGAGGAGCCACAGAGGATTGAAAAGGAGCCGAGCGGGAGGCTCTGCCGGCTGCAGACTAATTCCCATCCCTTAAGTACCGCAGGGCCTTGTAGTTTGTCGTTAGGTGCGTTAATTAAAGAAAGATCTGCGTCCTACCGGAGCGAAAAGGCAGAGCGGGAACAGAGAGAACCACCCGCCAGCCCTAAGGGTAACTGCGACTCCCGCCCGAGCCTGGAACTGGAATTCTGTAGACTTAAGTCTGGCCAAGACAAAATCCCACTTTTAAATCCCTTTTACGTGCTTGGGAGCATTCCCCCGCGCAGCTTGCACGGTAGCCTTAAAGAGAATGCACCGGTTGTTTCGTTTTGTCGGGTTTTTAATTAGTGTGCTTATCAAGAAGGAGTTTTGATAGACCCCCCCCTCTACGAGAGAAGCAGAATAATAAAAAAAAGCAGGTCTGCACGACATGCACCAGCTCCACAGAGCAGAAGCTTTCCGGAAGAAGCGCTACGTTTCATGGAATGCTGCCAGCTATATAGTACCAATGTACAGGGGAGGTCTTCAGTGCTAACACCGAAAGGCTGCATTTTTTAATGCCGTCTTTAAAAAAACGTGCCAGAAGGAATTCTCTAGCGGATAGGAGGCTGAGGAGTAGGTCTAGAAGCAAGTATTAAAAGGTTTAAAAATCTGTACAGGAGTTTGTTTTTTTTTTTTTTTTTAAAAAAAAAAAAATCTTTAAAATGTGCAAATGGGCCACAATCCTGGAAGAGGCGTTACATGCTTTACGCGACGCGGGCCGGAGCCCGTCAGCGCGGAGGTGTTAGTAGGAGCGGAAGGACTTGCCCGCGCGAGTCTAGCAGTTGGAGGAGTGCATGCTCCCCAGCTGGCCGGCCGCCAGCATCAGGATGTCTTTCTTCTCCTTATGGAAGCGCAGCTCCTTCCCAGCCAGGCGGGCTTCGTCCAGCTCCCTCTCCGTGGAAGCCAGCTCTCGGGAAAGGGCCCCCGGGCTGTTCTGCTCCCTGTTCACCCAGTCCATGGCCATCTGGTTCCTGATGTCATCGTCCAGAGCGCGGTGGGAGTAGTGAGCCAGGACCTCCTGGTGGTAACGGACACATGCAGGGGAGCTTAGGAAAGACAAGTCACCGCACGGCACACACGTCGCGTAGGAGCATCTGGCTTCCACGCCAGCTGAGGGAGCTTAAGGAGAAGGTTGCTGCGGCCCTGCCGCACCCAGAGCGCGACGGCTCGAGGCAGCCGGAGCCCGGACTCACCTGCCGCGAGCACTGCCTCTCTCGCATGGCTTTGAGGCTGCCGTTCCAATGCAGCAGCTGGAAGACGGTCATCAGCTCCTGCAACGGCAAGAGGCGCTCAGGCTCGAGCAGCCGTGGGGGCGAGGATTCAGCGCTACGGGTAGCGAAGGGGCGAGCTAGTTTCTAGCTGGGGGAACGAGAAGCTGAGAAGGACTTGGCGACATCGTGCCCGGTCCTTTGCGATTGCAGGGATCACAGAGAACGTTTGCAACTCCAGAGCCCATAAACAAAAGGCTTCCAGCATGACCGAGTTACGATTTATCAAAAAGACAAGAAAACCACAGAAGCGGGGGAGGCGGAAGGCATCACCACGGTCCTAGGAGCCAGGACGCGCGGGCAAAGCCCGGCTCACCCCACCAGACAAAAATCCCCTGACCAGAAGAGTGGATTAGAGGGGAGACAAAGCTGCCGACGCTTCGCTCTGCCCCAGGGATTTCGGGGCTCTGTCGTCTCGCAACCAGCCAGAGCGGGTGACAATCCAACCTTTCCCAAACATTTCTCTCTCCGGGCCACACAAATTCTGCTTCATAAACTCGCAGCAACTAGTCAGGCTTCCCAAACACAAACACAGGCTGAGGAACATACACAACAGAGCCACCCTGGGTAAACAGCCCCGTTAACATAAACACGTCTCTCTTCCGCCTACCGAGTATTTCCATTCAAGGGAAAGGAGCCAGGCAAGAAGGCAGCTTCGGGAAAAGTCTGCCTACAGCAAGGAACCCCAAATACAGCGACACTGCAGACTTCAGGCGCCTGCTTGGAGCAGCATCCGAACCCTGGCTCTAACTTCTCCTCTTCTAAAAATCCAGCTCCAGTTGGTGCACTTACAGTCAACTCGTCTGCACGAGAACCGTTCCGAGTTTACTTTGGAAGCACCACGTTTAAATTAAAAGGATTCAGGAATCTCAAAGCGCTGTCGTAACAGCCTCTCCGTACGTGCGGGGACGGATGTCCTGCTTGCAATCGAGGAGCGTGCTCCAGGGCTACCAAGTCACACGCAGAATTCAGAGCGCTCCAAACAGGCTTGTTTACCTGGCTGCTCTGCTCCGCTCGTAGGAGCAGCTTCCTCAGCCAGTCTGGAATAAAGCCCAGAAGAATCTCAGTTCGCAGTCGCCTGTTCTGCGCGGACTCCTTCTGCTCCATTAACCAGAACCGATAAGTGTTATAGCAGTTTCCCTCAGCAGTTTGTGCTTTTCATTTCACAGATGTTTCGTCGTAACGAGAGACAGACTGAGCGTCTTTCAGCAGGATACGAAGACTGCTCAGATAATGCTGTGGTTTGAGGGCATGTAACGACAGTAATCAAGACGCCTAATTCCGCAATCAAAACGTCTTTGGATGAAAGATCTTCACCAGCTTTCCTAAGGGAAGCGAGACCTCTCCCGTTTTACGGGGAGAGGATAAACCCACAAACTGAACGGCTCACTTAACGCCGTGAGTTACGGGATCCGGAGGCATCGCCCGCGTCTCCAGCACCCGCTACCTAACGAGGACGTCGCTGAACACACGGGATCAGGAGAACGCACGACCCTTTCACGATACCGAGCCTTGCAAATATCAGAGAGCATTTGCAGCGAGGAGCCCAGTTCACAGCATTTTGCTGCTACACCAGCACCTGAAAGCACCGCAGATCCCGAGTTGTGTTCCAAGAGGAAAGCCCCACTTTGATTTTGAATATAAAGCGCTCTGGGTGTAGCCGAAAGATCAAACCAACCAGCCCTTGAACCCGGTAATTACATTACGAACAGTACCTGGAACTCCAGCATCGATTTCCCCTTGTTGGATTCCAGCATGAAGCGGAAAGCACCGATCCCGGTGTTGGGATTATCAGCTTCCTCTCGATTGCCCTGCGGGAGAGATTTCACACGAGAGCTGCAATTCCTGACCAAGCGCGGCTCACCCGGTACCCGCCGCTTCTGCTACATCATCTCCGCTTCAGGAATCCCAGGTCGGACCGAGGAGGAGAGCCGCACGCCCCTCAGCCTTCAGCCTCGAATACTCGCACCGCTCGCTACAGCTCCCACGGAGCAACGAAGCCCGCTCTGCTTTTGACAATGCCGCTTGAAACGGGATTTTTTCTGCAGCCCATTACGGCGATTTCAAAGTTCTGACAATACTCTGGGTCCCACCGAGCGCCGTGTGACTGCACAGCGAGAACTCCCTCCAGGATAAGGTATAATTAGAGCAGTAAAAGAAGAATGCAAAGCTCCCGATGCTAGAAACTAAAGTTTCTGGAAAATATTTGGGTTAAAGAAAGCCAGCCAACGGGACAACCCGGTCACAGAAGGGCCGCATGAATTATCACCTCAGTTCTATTATCCCACCCTGCCTGATCTGAGGGCAGCACAATCAAACGGGAGAAGAACGTGAGACCGTGTGGGAGGGGAAGCGGGAGAACAAGAATTAGAGCTACAGTTAAAGTTTTAATACTCAGAAGTCACTGAAAAAAACCTGCCATAAAGAGTTCCAGATGTAAAAGAAAACTTCTCTTCCCATGATTTGAGGTTTTTCCCCAGTCAATCCGTCCCCATCAAGTGCCGCCGTCTGGGCACTGAAAAGCCTTACGTTGAAAGATGCCAGGGCCTCCGAAACACTCTTCTCGATGAACTCATCTGTGATCCGCCGGGAGGGATGCTCATTAAAGACCGAGTTCATCAGCGCAATCTTCGCAGCGCTCCTCCGGGCTTCAGCCTTGGTCGGACAGAACTGAGGAGAGACAAACACCATCAGGACGGAAAGACAGCGGGATGAGCGAGATCCCTTCGGCCCCGTGCTCCGAACTTCCCCCTCCCCGACACACGAATCGGGAATTAGGTGGCAGTGTTGTGTAGTTTTGGAGAGTCGTGCTCCCAGACATCCTGAAATCATTAGGAGCTAGTTTTAAACCACAGCTATCCCAGCCACGCTAAACACAAAAATTGGGCAGGCAGCTGAACTCAGCACATAGTATCTGCATCAGGAAACGACACCGATCAGGTCGTCAACAAAATTAATTAGCTTAAAACCAAAACGTAACCAAATCACTCTCAAGCACGAGGACTGCTCTTCAGGACGGGCAGACGGCGTAGCTGCTAGAACTGTTTCTTTTGGATACGTTTTTCAAACCGAGACTAGAGAGCAACTGCCTAAAGCCACTGCAGCAAAGGAATCCGAAACGCAGTCAGGACCCGTTGTGATTTTTGGACTTTAATCTTTTGGGTGAGGTATTTGGGTTGGACATTTTCCTTTCAAACAGAAAGAAGGGAGAAACTATCGACCCAATGTTATGATTTGATTTCTAGAGTCTTTTGGCACCTCGAGAAGAGGGTCTGGGTCAAATCCAGAGCCCTCGCACGGAAATATTGCTCTACCAGTTTGTCCGAGCTGCGTCCTGTAAATACATCCCGCTGGTAGCCCGGGGCAGGGAAAGGAAGTACCACAACCAGCCAAGCTAAGAGTTTTCTCTGATACCACACATCTTACCTCAGCGCTGCTGAGCCGGGCGTGCGCAGGGAATACAGTACACACAGCAAAGTAAAATTTACGGCCAAACCTTCCCGCACCGAAGCCGGGTGGGGTTTTAT
Source organism: Phoenicopterus ruber ruber (assembly GCA_009819775.1). NCBI lineage: Eukaryota > Metazoa > Chordata > Aves > Phoenicopteriformes > Phoenicopteridae > Phoenicopterus > Phoenicopterus ruber. The sequence goes on along the minus strand of WNMK01000079.1, from coordinate 20,447 downwards.
AGGCAATTGGGAACGCTTGCTAGCCAGCCTGGAACTGAAGAGGGTTACGGTCAGACCCGTGTCATTCTCGTGCTTCAGATCACCAGGAAAACGTTAACGCCCAGCGCAGAAATGTATTTGAGGGCTCGTTCTGGTGGGAAAGACTCTCAGGGCACCCAAGCGAGACTGCTTCGGAGCCTGTGCTGCAAGGGCAGCCTCCCAGCGAGCGACCGTACCTGGAAACTGCCGAAGCAGCTCCCCCCTGGCAAGGTGACGTAGCAGACGTAAGGGGGACTGTTGGAAGGGACCATCTCGTACACCACGAGAGCTCCGTTCTTCAGATCGGCGCCACGCGACTGCTTCATCTGCCAGAACTCCTGAAGGGCCTCCACGACGTTCACTGAGGAGACAGAAATAGAACGGAGCTCAGACGCAGAAAACAAGGGCCCGGGAAGCCGGTTTCCTCAGGTATCACCCGCCAGGAGCGGCCGCATCCGGAAACAGAACGGCGTAAATGTTAGTGCATTCCCACCTACGCAAGTGGGGCCCTGTTACGTCTCGATTACAAACCGTCAGCTTCAAGGGAAGCTGTAGGTGCACGATGTCAACACAAACACGCCTCTGCCGGCGAGGGGAACGTAAGGAGAACCACCGAGTTACAAAACAAAGCTTCCTACAGAAAAGCTCTTCTCGTTCCAACAAACTCGGGGAAAAGCTTTCAGAAGAGGACTTGGAACAGGCCGCAAAGCAGCAGGGCAGCGAGGTGCTTCGCCTCCGTAAGAGGGCTGTCAGCAGGCTCCGCAGGTTTCCTCACCTGACCCTCAATATTTGCATTCTTGCATTTAAGACAAAAATGAAGCAGCTGACCTGTGCGGGCACTGTCAGACCTGCAGGAACAGCCCGTCCTTACGCTGAACATCACGTACCTGGCTCAAACCAACTCGACGGAGGTGCGAGAAGTGACCTGAGGCGTAAAGCTACCCAGCTGAGCCCTTCTGGCAGAACTCCCTGTACTTCGGGCGGGAGGATTCGACTGCCACATCGAGAGTGTGTAACAGCACGGAGGAGAACGCAAACATCTAATTGGAGAACCTCGTTTGTGCCATTCGGCATGGGAGGACGTATAACCAAAGGGTGAATCACAGGCTAAAAGCAGGATTAGCTGTGTTACAGTAAGCGTTTTTTCCGCCCCAGTTAGGAAACCAGAGCCTAAAGCGCTGACTTTGGGAATTACGGTCATTTCAGGAGAGTCGGTTTTAAGCAGGCACCTCTTCTGGAGCACCAAATTTGCCAGACGGGGCTCGAGAACTCACCCAGCTTTAACGACCCAGCAGCTAGTCCGCACCGCGCGCAGCCCATCAACGCACCCAGCCCAAATCCACGGGATTAAATGCTTCCGATTTTAATGTGCACGCAAGAACTAGAGGTGTTTGCTGTAACAACGAGCCAGCTGTCCTGCCGTTCTCTTGATTTTTGAGTGCCCAGCGTCGCGAGGAGTTCCTTCGAGCTGTTCTAAGTTTACCCACCCTGTATTTTGTCAAGGTTTGGGCAATAAAAATGAACCTCGTAGCGTCTAACGCTCTAAGTCCCATCGAATTTGATTTAAGCTGCTTTCTATGCTGAAGCGTTTGACAGGTAGCTGTAGGAAAAGCCTGTCCTCAGCTCTGCCTCAGCACTCCTTCCCTGAGCCTTTTTAATCTCAGCCATCGCTTTGAAGCGAGGCAATCTGCAAAACAGATTACAGCAACTCCTCGCTAAGGCAAGAGCCGTTAAAAGGACTCCACCCCGGAGTTCTCGTTTTAAGCAAAAGGAGAAAAATACCCCCAAGCCCCCAGGCAAGCCCCCCCCTCCCTGGCGAGGAGCTGCGCACCACGCAGCAAGCCCCGAGGCGGAGCACCGAGCAAGACGAGGCCGCTGTTCCCGAGCTCTCGGGGGGCAAGATGTAAACGGGAGGTTAATTTGAGGCCACGCGCGAACGCGAGATGCCAAGTCCCTCACGGGCCACCCTGGCTTAGCTCTTCGGTTGCCCCCACAGCGCCGTAACGGCCCCAGCCAGGCAGCTTTCAGGAAGACAGCGAGCTCGAGCCTTTTATTTTGTTTTATTGCTTTCTGTAAGATGAAGCCAGGCGAGGAGTCACTAGCACAGTAGTTCCTCACTAAGCGTTTTCCTCCTCTTTCAACCACAGGCTTTTCAGGGCATTTGTTCATAAAGCAGTCGCTTTAGATTATTTTCAAGTTGAATTTGGGGGGTTTTTTATTGAGGAAACATGCAAGACAGGGGCAATTTTCCACTGAAGACTTAACAAAAAGCCGTACAAACAATACACAGCTCCCTGCCAGGTCTCCAGTGCCCCAAAACCCAGACAGAATTCCCATCCATCCCAGCAGATTCCCTGCCCAGGGACGGCGTAAGTCATGCACATAATCCCCAGCGGATTTGGGGAGACAATGCCCGATTCAGTAACGGCTTCGGGGACCGTTTGGCACGGGGCAACCGAGACTCCGCAGCAGCGGCCACACAAGAAACTGCAGAGAAAGCCAAGCTCCGTCAGGCAACGCAAATTCTCCCAACAAAGAGAATTACTCTGAAAATTCAGAGAAATTCTAGTTCGGTTTAATTTAGCGAAGTCTGAGAAGCTGGCGTTAAGAGCAGGTTAACGAGGAAACGCCGTGCAACGCGGGCACGGAATTGTGTTTTCGGGCCAAGACAAGGGTTCCTCTGTGCCAGCCACTGGCTGGGTACGTCGTTAGCGACTGGAGCGATGGGTCAGACAGCCGAGAAGCATCCAAAAGAGGGTTTTTTCCCAGACTGCATTCAACGCTTCCAGCTGCCGCGAGCAGGACGGCTTTAGGAGACAAGAGAGTAAAATACCTAATTGAAACTCTACAAACGCTTCAGAACAATACGCTTTTATAGGGCTGGAGAGCGAGCGGCGTCGCTCCCGACAGAGCTCTGCCCATCTGCCCTCTCCTTCCCCAGCTCCAGCGCCGCACGTGTCGGATTTAGCAGACAAGCGCTGGCCGAGCACTGCAGCGCGCCGAATCCAAAGCGAAATCTTAGTCTGAAATTGCTCTGGCTCGATGATTTTCGGCCTTTCTCATTCACCCCCCTCCTCCCGTTAAACGACAAAACAGCGACGTGGGGGAAAGAGGCAGGAGCCGTGAAGTTTGCTGTCATTTACAGAAAACATCCTAAATCCTGTTACCTCTCGTGCTTGCGAGAGGACGGTCCTCGAGAAAGCGGGGACCTCGAGAAAGTCCGCACCCTGAAGGATTTTCATCCCGTACGGAGCACGAAACCCAACGCAGGGAGAAACGGGAGCGGGTGGTTTGAACGCAGGTCAAGACGCTGAAGAAGTGACATATTCTTTGCGCCGCACGTGAGGTTGTGTTGAAGGGGAAACCCAGCGCGTAAAGAAGGGTACCTGAAACGCCTGCAAGCAGAACAAGCCCCTCTACGAGCCCAACACTGTCAGCATCAGTCGATACCTTTTTGTCTGTCTGTCTGTCTGCACTTCTGAGGGCAGGAGCTGGAAACGCCGATCTTTTGCGAGAAAAGCTTTATCGCCCGTCTGTGCGGGCAGATTTACAGAGCCCGGCTTAACCCACGCGGGGCAGCTCCCGTCAGGGGCTTGCCCTTTAGATTTGCCACTCCAAGAAACGAGACGAGGAGAAGCCGGGAGACGCAAAGCAGAGCCTGCTCCGACCATCAGTCGTATCTGTTTATTGCTTTGGAGCACACCCCCGTATCCCGGCGTTGTGTATACGATAGCACATCTGACTTGCATATTAAATACAGAAGAGTAAGTGGTTCCACATGGCGCTGAGCTGCTCCGGAGCCAGAGGAGCAGCGGTCCCTCGGCACGCCGGTGCCGCCGACGGCCAAGCACTCACCATTTGGAAGCGTACGGCCGCCTCTGTTGGACCTGCTGCCGGAGCCGGAAGAAGCCGGGAACTCAAAATAGTTGCAAAGTGTCTCCTTTCGGGCGGGGCAGAAGATTCTTTCCATCACAGGGCCAGTAAAATATGTGCCTTAACCTTTTTTTTCCTCGCTTCTGTACTTTTTTTTTTTTTTTCTTTTTTTAAATAAAAAGGAGTGTACAAGAAACCCAGATCTGAGCCTCCTCCGGGGGCTCTCGCGCGACCGGGCGCCTCTGATGCAATACTTGGAGCCCCGTGGCGCCGGAGCGTGGTGGAGTACTTAACACCCCCACAACAGCCTCTTCCAGCACCGGCAGAGCTGATTCCTCCTCCCAGCCCCGGGGTTTTTCATCCGTAAAACGCAGCCGTGCAGAGCACAGAACCGAGGGGGATCCCGGGAAAGCCGCGGCCACCTGGCAGGGCAAGGATTGCCCAGCGGAGCCCTCTTCGCTGCCGCCTTCCTTAAAGAAATGAGCTTTTGGTGTCCTGACATCAAGTTGAAGTAAAGGAATTACGCACAGAGGGCTAAATCGCTACCGCGCAAGAATCATCCTCCTTCTTAAAAACAAAAAACATCCAAAAGAAATAAACAGCCTCCACTTTCTCTAACTTGATCGCACGTTTACCTGTTACGGGCGCAGCACAAGCAGGAAACCTCCTCAGCTTTAAACTGCAAGCTGGGGAATTGCCTGCCCGGCTCAGGCTCCTGCGCCTGCCGTCGTGCTCACCTATACGCTTGCCTCTCCCTACCTTATCTTCTTTCCCTAATTTACAAAGGCAAAAAAACACCTCAATTTAGGTATCTGGAAACAGCTGATACCATAAAAGCAGAAGTTTGCCCTTAAGAGGCCACGGAGCTTTCTAAGAAAAGGAGACCTGTGACTGTTTCTCAAGCTTGACCCCTGAAACCACGAGTCTCCTTAGGGAAGAGGCAGACCCAGAGAAACCACGGACTCGGCGGTTTTATTTTACTCACTTTTACTTACTCACTTTCTCATTTTTGGCACAAGCAGCCCCGGACAGATCGGGCTGGAGCAGGGATTCTCCTTTCCTCCCCACGCTCACCTCTAACGTCGCCCAAACCATCCGAGCTCACTCTGTGGGGCTGGGAGATCCCAAGCACGAGGGTTGAGACAGCAGCAAACAGCGGAAAAGTCTCCGCAAACGGCGCGAAACGCTTATTAGCGACATTTAACCTAACGACAACAGTCAGGGATGCCTCCTCGGTCACCCTTAGACCCATCACACGGGCAAACCACGGGCTCCCGGCTCTCCTCGCGTCTCTAATCCATAGACCTGCGGGGAAAAGGGTGCTCAGAGCTTGGTGGTGGGAAGCAAAGGGAGGCAGGGCCCTCGCCCAGCGAGGCTGCCATGCAAATTCCAGGGAAGGGACAGGGTCTTGGAGACGTCCGCACCTTAAAGCTTATGCTGGAGAAGGCAGAAAGGGGGAAGGGTAGCACGGACCAAGGAAAATGGGTTACAACAGGAACCCCAGACAAGGGAGAATTAATGGGGAAGGCGGGCTGGGACAGGGGAGTCCCAGACACACGGCTGGAAGGAAAAGGGGAGCTGGCAGGGAAACACCCCGAGAAGATCCCAGGCCCTACAGCGATGGGATGGGGCACGGGCACCTGGGCTCCAGAGCCGGGGGGGAAGAGAAGAGGCAGAGAAGAGCCCCAGCCCTGGGGGCACAGGCTGCGCGGGAGCGGGGGGGGATGATCCCGTTCCCGGGGGGGAATGGGATGGAGGGAGAAACCGGCTCAAGCTGCCGAGGAGCCAGCGAGGGCGGCGGGAGGGCAGCCCCGGGGCGGGGGGACTGACACGGGGGAAAGGGGGCGAGAAGGGGCCAAGTACGGGGAAAGGGCCTCCCCCGGGTCCCGCGCCCTCAGCCCCCCCCCGGCATCGCTCCCCCGGCGCCCCCATCCCCCCCCCCCCGGCATCGCTCCCCCGGCGCCCTCAGCCCCCCCCGGCATCGCTCCCCCGGCGCCCCATCCCCCCTCCCCCGGCATCGCTCCCCCGGCGCCCTCAGCCCGCCCCGGCATCGCTCCCCCGGCGCCCCCAGCCCGCCCGAGGCCCGCTCCGCCGCTGCCCGCCCCCTGCTCACCGCGGCCGTAGCCCTGGGTGTGCTTGGCGAAGCTCCTCACCACCGCCTCCACCGCCTCCCGCAGCACAGCGGGCGGCCCGGCGCCGGGCGGCGGCGGCGCGGCGGGTCCCTGCAGCCCCAGGGGGGGCGGCGGCGGCGGCAGCCCCAGCCCCAGCCCCAGCCCCAGCCCGGCCGGGGGCGGAGCGGCGGGCAGCGGCGCCGCCACGGCGGCGGGCGGCGGGGCGGGCGGCGGGGGGGGCGCTGAGGCGGCGGCGGGGGCGCCGGTGACGCCGGGCCGCAGGGAGCGCAGCGTCCCCACGCCGGGCTGCAGCCGCTGCGCCCGCACCGACTCCATCATCGCCGCCAGCCCGCTCCGAGGGAGAGCCCCGCCGCGGAGCCGCTGTCACTCACCGCCCCAGGGCCCAATGGGCGTGGAGACCACCTCAGGGAGGGGGCGGGACGGCGGCGGGAGCTAACCAATGGCAAGCGCGGAGGAGACTTCGGGGCGGAGGGAGGGTGGAGGGAGGGAGGCGGTGAGAGCGGCAGCACGCCAATCGCAGGGCGGAGGACCGGGAAGGTGGGCGGGTCGAGGAGGGGAGTGACCAATGAGAACACGCTTGTAGGGCGTGGAGAGGGAGGGGCGCGCTCTCCTTACTTACCCCAACCACAAGTGAGGGACACGGCGAGAGGGCGGGGCTCGGAGAAGAGCTGTCCAATCGTGCTGCAGGACTGATTATAATGACAGAGAAAATAACGAATCAAAATGCAAAACAGCAGAGACGGAGGCGGGGAATTGTAACCACATTTTTATTGGTCAGGAGAAAGGGCGGGCTATGGAAAAGATAACCAATCAAAGGCTTAGATACAGATTTAGAGGCGGAGACCGTTGCGTTTGCCCATTCACGGCCTCTGTTTTGATAGAAGAGGGCGGGGCCTGGCGCATCCAGCCAATAGGGACAAGCTGTGCGGGCATGAAGGGGGCGGCACGGCTGGCCTGTGCTGCCGCCGGCCGCCAGGTGGCGCTAGTGCCCTTCCTCCGCGCCCGGTTTGACCCGCGGCAGCTTCCGTCGCGCTCCCGGAAGTGGCTTCGCGCCGCTGCGCCGCGCCTCCCACCGGGGCCCCGCACCGGGGAGCGACGCCGCGGGCCCGGCCCCGCCATGGAGACCTGGGTGCGCTTCAGCGCCCAGAGCCAGGCCAAGGAGCGGCTCTTCAGGTGCGGGAGCGGCCGCTGTGCTGGCCCGGTGCGCGGCTGCCCGGCCCCCCCTCACCGGGGCCCGCGGGAGGGCGGTCGCGGAGGCCGCGGGCGGGGGGGAGGCCTCACGCCGCGCCGTCTCTTGCAGGGCCGCGCAATACGCCTGTGCCTTGGCCGGGGACACGCTGCGGAGGAACGGGGCGAGCGCCGGGGTCCTGGCCAGCGTCCGGCAGCTGGAGGCTCACCTCAGCCTGGGCCGCAAGCGTGAGTGGGGCCGCCCCGGTGCGGGCGGGGAGCGGGGGCCCCCGTGCCCCCCCCTCCCCTCGGTGACCGGCCGTCTGTCCGTCCCGCAGTGCTGCGCCTGGGCAGCTCGGCCGAGGCGTTGGAGGCAGCGAAACGGGCCATCCACCTGTCGGACATGGTGCTGCGGTTCTGCGTCACCCTCAGCCACCTCAACAGGGCCATGTACTTCGCCTGCGACAACGTGCTCTGGGCGGGGAAGACGGGGCTCGTCCCCAGCGTGGACCAGGAGAAGTGGAGCCACAGGGCCTTCAGGTGCGGGCGAGCTGCGGCGAGCAGGGAGCGCGCTTCCCCAGGGAGAGCGGGGTTCTTGCCGCCCTTCTGCCGTCCCGCGGAGTTTGCGGGTGACACCAGGCTGGGCGGGAGGGTTCATCTGCCGGAGGGCGGGAAGGCGCTACAGAGGGATCTGGACAGGCTGGATCGATGGGCCAAGGCCAAGTGTAGGAGATTTAACAAGGCCGAGTGCCGGGTCCTGCCCTTGGGTCACACCAACCCCAGGCAGCGCTACAGGCTTGGGGGGGAGCGGCTGGAAAGTGCCCGGCGGGAAAGGGCCTGGGGGGTTGGTCGACAGCGGCTGAAGATGAGCCAGCAGCGTGCCCAGGTGGCCAAGAAGGCCAACAGCATCCTGGCCTGTATCAGCCATAGTGTGGCCAGCAGGACCAGGGCAGGGATCGTCCCCCTGTGCTCGGCCCTGGCGAGGCCGCACCTCGAGTGCTGGGTTCAGCTCTGGGCCCCTCACTCCAAGACAGACACTGAGGGGCTGGAGCGTGTCCAGAGACGGGCAACGGAGCTGGGGAAGGGGCTGGAGCACAAGTGCTGTGAGGAGCGGCTGAGGGACCTGGGGGGGGTTGGCCTGGAGAAAAGGAGGCTGAGGGGAGACCTTCTCGCTCTCTGCAACTCCCTGAAAGGAGGTTGGAGCCAGGGGGGGTCGGTCTCTTCTCCCAAGGAACAGGCGACAGGACAAGAGGAAACGGCCTCAGGCTGCGCCAGGGGAGGTTTAGGTTGGATCTTGGGAACCATTTCTTCCCCGAAAGGGCTGTCAGGCCCTGGCACAGGCTGCCCAGGGCAGTGGTGGAGTCCCCATCCCTGGAGGGATTGAAAAGCCGTGTAGATGTGGCGCTTGGGGACATGGGTTAGTGGTGGCCTTGGCAGCGCTGGGTCAACGGTTGGACTCGATGATCTTAAAGGTCTCTCCCAGCCCAAACGATTCTGTGATTCTCTGATTCCGAGGGGGCTGAGCTGCCCCCCAGCACCGCACGCAGGGGCTCCTCCCCTCCCCGCCCCGGCTCAGCTGTCGGTATAACGCGGGCTCTTCCTTCTGCGCCAGGCGGGTGTTTTCAGGCGTTTTGTTTTTGTGGCGGAAGGGGAGTCGGCCGGAGGCTCCCAGCGTCGCAGCCCGCGGCCCCCAGCACTGTTTGCCCGCCCTCCCGCCCCGTTCCTCTCCCCTGTCTCTCAGGTATTACCTCTTTGCCCTCGTCGTGAACCTGAGCCGGGACGCCTACGAGATCCGGATCCTGATGGAGCGCGAGGCGGGTGGGAAGCGAGCGAAAGGCAGCGAGAACGGGCGCCAGCTCCGGGCTGACAACGGCCTCCAGCAGCTGGGGCTGAGGCTGCAGGTCCAGCTCCAGCTTCTCATCCGCGTCCTTCGCAACAACCCTCCCCTGCTGCTGGACGTGCTGAAAAACGCCTGCGACCTCTTTATCCCCCTGGACAAGCTGGGGCTGTACAAAACCAACCCGGGCTTCGTGGGGCTGTGTGGCCTCACCTCCTCCGTCCTCTCCATCCTCACCATCCTTCATCCCTGGCTCAAGCTGAAGCCTTAGCTGGCCTCCGGGCCCAAACCCGGCGGAGGCGGATATTTGGGAACCCCGGGGGGGGTTACTCCTGGGGCCGGGACGCGGCTAAAGCTGTCACAGCCCCGTCGCCTGCGCGTTCGCGTCACGCCTGGCTGCTGGAACCACGGGCCGTGGAGGTGGGAGGAAGGCGGCGGCGGCGGAGCCCTCGGGGCCCTGCTCCGGCTGCCTCGGCTCCCCGTGGCGCCGGCGAGGAGGGCGATGCTCAACGGACCTCAGCTTGCTGGTTCTCCTCGTCCGCTGTAGCGCCCGCCTGGCCGTTTTAGGGGTTTAACGGTTCCCCTCCCTCTTTAGGGGCGTCTCTGAACGCGGAGCCGGCCAAGAGCGGAATATTTGGGGCCGGAGGAGGCTGCGTGGGTCTCTGGGTGCTTCTCCTGGGCTGGGGGGGGGGGTTAAACCGCGGGGTGGGGGTGAGTCTAGCGCTGGCCGGGCGCATCCAACGCCCCCTTTGACGCTTTGATCTTCCTTTTAAGAAATCTGGGCGCAGGCAGAGAGAGAGGGTGAGTTGAAAGGACGTTGGCGGCGGGTGAGCCGTACCCAGCCGGGCGTTCGGAGCTGAGCTCGGGGTGAGTCCGGGGGGCCTCGGGGTGAGATCGGGGCGGGGTGTTTCCCCGGAGGAGGAGATTTCCGCGCCTGCCCCTTCCCCGCGCTCCCGGCGGGGGAGAAGCGACGGCAGCGAGTTGCGCCGAGCCGGGGGGGTCCCTTCCCGCGTGGATTTCTCTGCGTCCGAGAACAGAGAGGGGCCTCGGGCTCTTCCCTGCCGCTGTGAGGATGCCGAGAGCTGCGCGGCCGCCTGCCTCCCTCGCCCGGAGCGGCGCAGGTTCACCCCGCTGAGCCTCCGCTGCTCCGCTGTCCCTTTTAGTGGCTTTTTTTGCCCCAAACTGGGGAGGGAACGGCTCAGTGCCGTGATTCTCTGCGTCGGTTGTTTCTCTCTGAGCAGGCGCTGCCGCCTCCCTCTATTTCCCCGTTTCCTTGGGTTTTGTGATGCCGGCTAACGCTGCTTCTGCTGGGCCGTGAGCTTGGAGCGTTTCGCTTAACCACGCGCCGACGGACGCGCTCGGAGCTGATTGTTTGTATCCAGAGGCGCGATGTTCCTCGGCCCGTCCCCGGGAGGGAGACGCGGAGGGAGGGAGCGACCCCGTGTGCTTTTCGAACCCGCCCGGGGGGTTTTTTTTGGAGCTCCAGCAGCTCCGCGCACAAACCGTTCGGGCTTCGCCCTCTTCCAGGTACGTCTGCGCGGCGGGAAAGGGCTGGAGAACCGCGGTTCCCTCGCTGCCGCGGGTTTGTTGGTCCGGATTCGCTCCGGGACCCCTCCGGAACTTTCCGTTCGGCTTCTCCCGGCTTTCCGTGGGCTCCGGGGCGATGCGGGCGGGGGAAAGGCCGGGCGCCGGCAGCGAGCCGAGCGTCCGGCGTCCGCGGCAAATCCCCCCCGCCGCGCTTTTGCGCCGACGAAGGACACACGGGAGACGCCGGGGAGGCGAACGAACCCATCCCACCTTTTCCTTGCGCCCTTCCTCCCTCTCTCCGGGCTTTTTGGGCTGCGGGAAAACGAGTTCGCCGGTGCTCGGCCCCGGCTGAGCCCCCACAAACTCATCGCACTCCACAGGGGTCTTGCCGGGGTTCACCCCCCCCCCCCCCGGCTCCAGCTTCACCCATTCTTAACGAACCAGAAATTCCCTTCCAGCGGGGAAAAGCCTCGCTAATTAGGCGAGGGCCTTCGTTAGGGGCGGGGGGTCCCTGGGGAGGGGGGTCCCCGCGGCTCAGCCCCGCGCCGGGACGCGGCGCTCGGGGAGTTCGTGTGTCGCAACTTACTGCAAAATTCCCGTTAATAAAGACGTATGTAGAGACGTAGCCCGTACGTCGTGTCTGGGTTTAATGTGCTACAGAGTTGCTTATGTAAATGGTACGCAAAAATAATATATTACGTATAAATAGAGAAATATATGAAAAAACATCTATTTCAATAGCTCTCTAGCGGCAGGTGTGTGTTATGGTTTTTTTGATTTGATATGTGATTTGATTTTTTTGATCCCTTGTTTCTTTCCCCCCTTGTTTCTTTCCCCCCCAGATTCCCCGTTATGTCGCAGGGTGACGGTAACGCCCGGTTTCCGTACCCCGGGCTGGGGAGGGCAGCGGGAGCCGCGCTCGCCCGGGAGCCGGGACTGCGTCCGCGCTGCTCTTCCCAGCTAATTAGCTTTATTGCCGGACTAATTACCGCTAATTTGGGTTTATTTCCAGAGCCGACGCCCTCCCGCCGCCGCCACGGGCCTTTCCCGCGCCCCAGAGACTCTGAGACCCAAACGGGGCCCGGCAACCCCTCCCCGAAGTGTAATTGCGGTTAACGAGGCTGGGGCCGGGGGCTCGGCCGCTAACGGGGCGAGCGCCTTCGTTAGGCGGCGCTGGAGGCGGGGGCTCGAGCCGGACACGGCGACGGAGGGGGGGGGACCCCCCCCCCCCATGCCCCTCCGCGACCCCCCGTCTGCAAGGGATGGAGCCGGGGCATCGCCAGGCTGGGGGGGCTTGTACTGGGCGGCTGTGGGAAGGGACTGGGGCTGCTGGGCCAGGGCACTGGGCTGGACTGGGGCGCTGGGCTGGCTGGGGATGCTGGACTGGGAGCACTGGGTTGGACTGGGAGCACTGGGCTAGGGACATCAGGCTGGCTGGAGGCACTGGGATGGGCTGGGGATACTGGACCAGGGCACTGGGTTGGACTGGGAGCGCTGGGTTGGACTGGGGAGGATGGACTGGGGGTGCTGGGTTGGACTGGGGGTGCTGGGTTGGACTGATGATGATGGACTGGGGGCACTGGGCTGGCTGGGGAGGATGGACTGGGAGCACTGGGTTGGACTGGGAGCACTGGGCTAGGGACATTGGGCTGGCCAGAGGCGCTGGGGTGGCTTGGAGATGCTGGACTGGGGGCGCTGGGTTGGACTGGGGATGATGGACTGGGGGCACTGGGTTGGACTGGAAGCACTGGGCTAGGGACATGGGGCTGGCTGGAGGCACTGGGATGGGCTGGGGATACTGGACCAGGGCACTGGGTTGGACTGGGAGCGCTGGGTTGGACTGGGGAGGATGGACTGGGGGTGCTGGGTTGGACTGGGGGTGCTGGGTTGGACTGATGATGATGGACTGGGGGCACTGGGCTGGCTGGGGAGGATGGACTGGGAGCACTGGGTTGGACTGGGGGCACTGGGCTAGGGACATCAGGCTGGCTGGAGGCACTGGGATGGGCTGGGGATACTGGACCAGGGGCACCAAGCTGGACTGGGGGTGCTGGGCTAGACTGGGGGTGCTGGGCTAGACTGGGGGCACTGGGGTGGGGGTGTTGAGCTGGGGGCACTGGGATGGGCTGGACTGGGGGCACTGGGCTGGGCTGAGGTCACTGGGCTAAGCTGGTGGTACGGAACTGGGAGGGGCTGAGCTGGACTGGGGGGACTGGACTGGGCAGGACTGGAGGCGCTGGGCTGAACTGGGAGCACTGAGCCGGGCTGGGGATGCTGGGATGGACTGGGGGCACTGAGCTGGGCTGGGGGTGCTGAACTGGGGGTGCTGGGCTGAACTGGGGGCACGGAGCTGCACAGGGGTACTGGGCTGAGTTGGTGGTGCTGGGCTGGACTGGGAGCGCTGGGCTGGACTGGGGACGTCGGGCTGGACTGGGAGCACCGGGCTGATTTGGGGGCACCAAACTGGGCTGGGGGCACCGGGCTGGACTGGGAGCACCAGGCTGGGCTGGGTGCGCTGGGCTGGACTGGGAGCGCTGGGCTGGACTGGGAGCACTGGGCTGGACTGGGAGCACCAGGCTGATTTGGGGGCACTGGGCTGGACTGGGGGTGCTGGGCTGGACTGGGAGCACCGAGCTGGGCTGAGGTCACTGGGCTAAGCTGGTGGTACGGAACTGGGAGGGGCTGAGCTGAACTGGGGGGACTGGACTGGGCAGGACTGGAGGCGCTGGGCTGAACTGGGAGCACTGAGCTGGGCTGGGGGTGCTGGGATGGACTGGGGGCACTGAGCTGGGCTGGGGCTGCTGAACTGGGGGTACTGGGATGGACTGGGGGCACTGAGCTGGGCTGGGGCTGCTGAACTGGGGGTGCTGGGATGGACTGGGGGCATGGAGCTGCACAGGGGTGCTGGGCAGGACTGGGGGTGCTGGGCAGGACTGGGGGTGCTGGGCTGATGTGGGGGCGCTGGGCTGGACTGGGAGCACTGGGCTGGACTGGGAGCACCAGGCTGATTTGGGGGCACCAAACTGGGCTGGGGGTGCTGGACTGATTTGGGGGCACCAGGCTGGACTGGGGGTGTTGTGCTGGACTGGGGGCACTGGGCTGGACTGGGAGCGCTGGACTGGGGGCACTGGACCCTGGCGCACGAGGCTGCATCGTTTTGGGGCGCAGGGGGCTTTGGGGACCCGACCCCCCCCGCAAGCCCGGCCCTGGGCACAGCCCGTGGCCGCAAACTCCCCGGGGGCAAAGTGCAGCCGGGGGGGGACGGGGGGGGCTCCCCTCGCCGGGGACGGACAAACCGTCCTCCTCCTCGCGGCCCGGCCCGTGCGCCATCGCCGCGGCCTCGCGGCCCCGGCGGTTCCTGGCTGCGGCCGCCGCCCTCCCCGCCCCGGCTGAGACCCGCCAAGCTCACCACATCCCAGGCACCGCGTGGGGTGAGCGGGGGCCGGCCGGGGGCGCGGGAGGGGAACGGGGTGGGGGGGAGGTGGTGGTGGTTTGGGGTGTCCGGGTGCTCCCGTGGCGTTTGGGCTGGGCCGGCGTCGGGAATGAGGAAGGGTTCGGTGCTGGAGGGTTGGGGCCGGGGGGGACAAGGGTCACCCGTGCCTCGATTTCCCCACGTGGGTGCAGCGGCGCCACGGGGCGCAGGCGTTTCCCGCGGGGACGGGGGCCACGGGGGACCCCACCGGCCCCTGCGGGTCCCCACTGCCACCCTTTTAGGCCGCTTCCAGGGGTTTTTTCCTCCTTTCCAGGGGTTTTTTCCTCCTTTCCAGGGGTTTTTTCCTCCTTTCCAGGCAAGCACGGGGCGGAGCGGGGGGCCGTTTTTAGGCCGAAGCAGGACGTCCCCCCCGTGTCCCCACGTCCCCCCCATGTCCCCACGTCCCCCCCAGGGCGGGGGTCTGGCCCTAGACCCTCCGGGCAGGGCCGTGACCCCGGGGGGGGCCGTACCCGGCCCGGCTGCGCCGCGTTCGCCGCCGGCCTTGGGGCAGGACAGACGCTCGTCTGTTTTTCTCCAGTTTCCTGCTTTTTTCCCCCCCCCGTCATAAAAATACCAGAACTCTTGGCCGCAGCCGCCGCGGCCGAGCACAAGTTTCCCTCTGTGCGAAAACGCTCTTTTTTTATTTACTTCTTTTTTTTTTTTTCCCCCTTTAATCGGAAAATAAAACTCACCCTAAAACTCAGCGGAGAAGCGAAGCCGGGGGCTCAGCCCAGGGGAGCCCCCCCCTGTGCCCCCCGGCCCCGCTCCGGGCAGCCCGGGCTCAGAGGAGGAGGAGGAGGAGGAGGAGGAGGAGGAGGAGGAGGAGGAGGAAGGGTTGGGTGGGGTGTTGGCGCTGGGTTGGGCCCTCGGCCTGCGGGATCTGCTCTCCCAAATCCCACGAGATCCGGTCGCCGCGCTCCGCCCCGGGATCTGGGCTGCACGTCCCCGGGTCTGGTGTTGGAGACCCCGGGGATTTGGCCCCTGCCCCCCCCCCCCCCCCCGGGATCCAGTCTCCTTGGGATCCAGTCCCCAATCCCCTGGGATCAGATCCCCCCGGATACGGTCCCTGATCCCCTGGGGATCCAGTCCCCAGTGCCCCCAGGATCCATTTCCTGATCCCTGGGATCCAGCCCTTCCCCCCCCTTCAGTCCCCCCAGGATCCAGTCCCTGATCCCCAGGATTCAATCCCTGATCCCCCTGAGATCTGATCCCCCCGAGATCCAATCCCCCCCCCCCCCGATCCAGTCCCCGATCCCCCGGGATCCAGTCCCCCCCCCAATCCAGTCCCTGATCCCCTGGGATCCAGTCCCCCCCCCAATCCAGTCCCCGATCCCCCCGGGATCCAGTCCCTGAGCCCCCAAGGGAGGATTTACCCATCCCCATCCCACCGGATCCAGGTGCCACCCCCCCTCCCCAGCCCCGGTGCCTCCCCGGGGGTTGATCCCGGTGCTTCCCGAGGGATCGGCGCCGCTGACCCCCCTCTCCCCCCGCAGGCCGGCTCCGCGGGGATGCCCAGATGCCCCTTCCAGCCCCGTCCCTGCTCCCCGCCCCGGCGGCGCCTCCCCGGCCACCCCGCTGCCGCGCCGGAGGCCATGCGGCCCCCCCCGACCGCCGGCGTCCGGAGGGTCTGGTGCCTGGTGCTGCTGGCGCTGGCGGGGCACGCGGCGTGGCTGCCGTGCCGCATCGACGCCGACAACCGGACGGGGCTGTGCAAGGGGCAGGACCTGGTGCGGGTGCCCCACGGCCTCCCCGGCGGCCTCCACGGCCTCGACCTCTCCTACAACAAGCTGCGGGAGATCACGGCGGGCGACTTCGCCGGCATGACCCAGCTACGGCACTTGGATTTGGGCTACAACAACATCTCCCGCATCGCGCCGGACGCCTTTGTCTCCAACCTCCTCTTGGAGTGTCTCCGGCTCTTCAACAACTCCCTCGACCACGTCCCGGCGCCGGCGTTGCGACCGTTGGTCAACCTCCGTTGGCTGGACATGTCCAACAACCTGTACCGCAGCGCGGCGTTGGACGGCGTCTTCGGCGGGCTGCGGCAGCTGCGGGAGCTGTCGCTGGGGGGGGCCGCTGCTGCAGGACATCTCCCGGGGGGACTTCGCCGTCTTGAAGGACACGGCGCTGCAGAAGTTCGCCATCAAGTCGGCCTCCAGCCTGCGGCGGTACGAAGCCGGGGCTTTCTCGTGGCTCAACACCACGGAGCTGTGGTGCGACATGGCCTTGGACAAGAGCGCGGCGGCTCTGCCCGTGATGCTGCGGGACCTGCGGGGCAAACCCCTCGACTACCTGCGTTTCCGTAACCTCTTTGAGTTCACCTACTACACCGGCGACGCCGATCCCTTCGCCGGCTTGGCCGACTTGCAGATCACCAAGTTGGTCTTCTACCGAGGCAAGTTCACGAGAACCTCCTCCGCTTGGCCCTACTCAACGTCCAGCGCTCTCACGTCCGTGAGTTGGCGCTGGTGGCCATCGACTTCGCCCGCTCGCCGTGGCACAACAGCTCCGGCATGGGGGTGGCCGCCCCGCGGCTCGACCGCCTCTTGCTGCAGGACATCAGCAACCCCGACGTCCTGCGTTTCGACTGGACCTTCACCTGGTTGAGCGGCGTGGCCGCCCTCTCCATCATCAACGTCAACTTCAACTACGTCCCCTGCGACGCTTGGGGCGAGATGCGCAACGTGAAGGCCTTGGACATCACCGGCAACCGCCTGGAAGACGGTTTTATCTACAACCAACGTTGTCACTACCAGGGCGTCATGCCCAAGCTGGAGAGCTTCATCTTGGCCACCAACCAGCTCCTGAGGCTGGCCGTGGTGGCTGCCTTGACACGGACCTGGCCCCGGCTCACCCGCCTCGACGCCAGCCACAACGGCTTGGGCAGCCTGCAGGAGACGTGCCAATGGAGTCCCACCTTGCGCTGGCTGGCCCTCCATCACAACCGGGCGACGGCGGGCACCTTCAGGTGCCTGCCCACCACCCTCGAGTACCTGGACCTCTCCTACTCGCAGCTCGACCGCTTGGACATGGACTACTTCACCCGAAGCCCCCGCCTGCGGGAGCTGCGGTTGAGCGGCAACAAGATCAAGTTCATCCCCTCCGAGTGGACATGTCCCCGTTTGGAGGTGCTGGCCATCGACGGCAACTCCTTCGGCGTCATCAACCGCGGCTCCTTCGTCAACATGCCGCGGCTCGTTAGCCTGGCGGCCGGCAACAACCCCTACCACTGCACCTGTGACCTCTACCTCTTCTTGGAGGAGACGCGGCGGCGGGGACGACCCACCTTGGCCGACTGGCCCCACAACTGGACCTGCTACCACCCCGAGCCGCTGCTGGATACGGCCGTGGCCGCCTACGCCCCGCGTCCCCTGGAATGCGACGTAGCGGCGCTGGTGGCCGTGGCGGTGGCCAGCACGGCGGTGGCGGTGGCGGCGTGCACCGCGGTCTGCTGGAAGCTGGACGCCGGTTGGTACCTGCGAGCCACGTACCGGTTGGTGCGCGCCAAGTATGGCAGGCGGCGGCCGGGCGCCGCGCGGCGCTGCTCCTACCACGCCTTCATCTCCTACAGCTGCGCCGACGCCGCCTGGGTTCGCCGGGAGCTTCTGCACCGGTTGGAGAGCACCACGCCGCCGTACCGGCTCTGCATCCACGAGCGGGACTTCACGCCGGGCCGTTGGATCATCGATAACATCGTGGAGAACATCGAGAGGAGCGCCAAGGTCATCTTCGTCCTCTCCCGCAGCTTCGTCGACAGCGAGTGGTGCAACTACGAGCTCTACTTCGCCCACCAGCGCGCCGTGGGGCTGGGCTGCGAGGACGTCATCCTCGTGGTGAAGGAACCCATCGACGCGCGGGGTTTGCCGCGGCGTTTCGCCCGGCTCCGGAAGATGTTGGGTACCAAGACCTACCTGGAGTGGCCCCGCGAGCCCGGGAGACGCCCCTTCTTCTGGCTGCAGCTTCGTAGCCTCTTGGGGAGCCCTGAGGGGCTCGGTCCTGCCGCCGGCGAGGAGGAGACGGCCGTGGATGCCGCCACGTAGCGGTGGCCTCTGGTGCCCTCCAGTAGCTGGAAGGCGGCCTTGGGGTGCCACCCTGCGCCGGGCGTCCCCCCCTGCCTCAGTTTCCCCTGCCAGGGGCGGCTCAAGGAGCAGGTGTTGGGGTGGGACGGGGGGGGTCCTCACCGAGGTCACCCCACCTTCTCAGCCTCCTCCAAGGGACGGGAGCTGGGGACAGTGTCCAGGAGGTGGCAGCGTCACCCGGAGGACGTGGCGACCCTAAAGCCACCCTAAAGCCGGCGGCGGGGCCGAGCGGTGACCCCCAAACCCCCACCCGACGCCCCCCGGAGTCGAGGGCCCCGGGGGAGAAGAGCCGGGTGTCCCAGCCGCGTCCGCGGGGTTCGGTCCCGCTCCGGGGTGGGGGGACACCACGGGAACGCGCTTCCCACCCACGCAGGGACCGCTTTGCCGGGAAAAGGGGAGAATCCCGCCGGCAGCCCCCCGAGCGTCCCGCTGCCCCCCACGTCCCGCCGCCGCCTGCCCCCTCCTTCCCTCCCCTCTTTTTTTTTTTTTTCCGTGTTTTTCTCCGCTTTGCCTCTTTTTTTCCTAGGGAAAAAAAAAAAAAAAAGAAAACCCACACAAACCTCTGGCTGTTTATTTTTAGCAGCCAATTGAAGATGAAGGAGGAGGGAAAAAAAAATATTAAAAAAAGAGGAAAAAAAGGGAAAAAAAAAAAAAAAAAACACCACCCCCCTGTCCCGTACGGAGACAGAGTCACCTTTGAGCCGCTCGCGGCCGATGCCGGCGGCTCCGGCGGCGGTGGGGCGATGGAGGGCGGTGGGCGCCGGCGGCTTCTCCCCGCGCTGCTCCTGCTCCCAGGTAACGTCACCCCCAAATCCGAGCGAGCGGCTTTGGGAGAAGGGAGGGGTTTGGGGGTGAATGGGAGGCGGTTGGGGGGTGCTGCGGCGGCAGGGGGGGGGCTGGTGCCCGGCTGGGTACCCATTAACCAGAGCTCAGCCGCCTGCGGCTGCCCCCCGCCGAGCCGGCCAGGGGGGGTTTGGGGCAAAATCCGCCTGGTTTGGGTCCGTATCCCCCCTCCCCATGTGTTTTTGGCTTTTTCCTGCTGGAGGGGGGGGGGGACCCCAAAACCTCCCCTGGGTTTGGGGCCGGCATGGAAGGAAGCCAAACCCCGCCAAGAGGAGCTAAAAACCCGCTTGAGCGGAAAATCTCTGCATTTTGGGGGGGAAACAAGACAAAAAAGGGGGTTCCCCCCCCCTCCCCAAGGGGGGGGGGGTGGCAGCTGGGTCCCCAGCCCATCCCCGTCCCGTCTGGGCACGTCCGCGCCCCTCGCCGAGCCCGGCTGGCTGGGGAAACCGAGGCACGCAGCCGGCGCTGGCCTCCGCGCTGGCCCCTGGCCTCCCCGTGCCTCAGTTTCCCCACCCGGAGCCGGTCGGGGAGGGGGTAGACGGGGGGTGCGGCGCTTGGCGGGTCTTTTGGAGGCAAACGCGACCCCCCCCTGGGCCCCCCGAAATGGAGCCCCCCTGCGTTGTCGCCTCCACCCTGGGGCCTCCTGGGGTGCTGGGCGCTGCGTGTGGGGTGCTGGGTGCTGTATGTGGGGTGCTTGGTGCTGAATTTGGGGTGCTGGGTGCTGAATTTGGGGTGCTGGGTGCTGTACATGGGGTGCTCAGTGCTGCAT
The DNA here is from genome assembly GCA_009819775.1 of Phoenicopterus ruber ruber. Classification (NCBI taxonomy): domain Eukaryota; kingdom Metazoa; phylum Chordata; class Aves; order Phoenicopteriformes; family Phoenicopteridae; genus Phoenicopterus; species Phoenicopterus ruber. Next base: position 730 of record WNMK01000079.1, on the reverse strand, counting down.
TTGGGGTGCTCGGTGCTGAATTTGGGGTGCTCAGTACTGAATTTGGGGTGCTGGGTGCTGTAGGTGGGGTGCTCAGTGCTATATGTAGGGTGCTGGGTGCTGCATTTGGGGTGCTGGGTGCTGCCTGTGGGGTGCTCGGTGGTGCATTTGGGGTGCTGGGTGCTGCACTTGGGGTGCTGGGTGCTGTACAGGGGGTGCTCAGTGCTATGTGTAGGGTGTTGGGTGCTGCATTTGGGGTGCTGGGTGCTGTCTGTGGGGTGCTCAGCACTGCACTTGGGGTGCTCAGTGCTATACGTGGGGCTCTGGGTGCTGCATTTGGGGTGCTCGGTGCTGAATTTGGGGTGCTGGGTGCTGTATGTGGGGTGCTGGGCGCTGCATTTGGGGTGCTTGGTGCTGCATTTGGGGTGCTGGGTGCTGTACGTGGGGTGCTCAGCACTATATGTGGGGTGCTCGGTGCTCCCTGTGGGGTGCAGGGTGCTGTACATGGGGTGCTGGGTGCTGTACGTGGGGTGCTCAGTGCTGCACTTGGGGTGCTGGGTGCTGAATTTGGGGTGCTGGGTGCTGCCTGTGGGGTGCTTGGAGCCACTCGTGGGGTGCTGGGTGCTGAATTTGGGGTGCTGGGTGCTGCCTGTGGGGCGCCTGAGGCCCCTCGTGGGGTGCTCAGCACCCGGCGCTCAGGCCCTGTCCCCCACACCCCCAGGACAGGGGCTGCCCCCCCGCTGGGGCTCCC
>WNMK01000078.1:0-42550 GCA_009819775.1 Phoenicopterus ruber ruber | reverse complement strand
ATTGCTAACCTTCATTTAATGTCTTCAAAGGGATTTTGGTAGTTTTTTGCTCTCTGAAAAGTTGGATGTGTCTGTGTTATTTGTCAGGAAGGTCATTCAAGTCCAATTCAAAAGTGTCCCAGATGACAGGTCTCTGGTAGGACATTTTTAATTAATTTAACTTAATCTACTTAATGGATTTACTTGCAAGTTATCAGAAAATTCACTCAGAGCTTATATGCTGTAAGTTTGGCGATGATACATGGAGTTTTTACATACTGCGTAGAGGCTGATTCCTTATTTTTTAAAAAAACCCCAATGTTTTGGAATTGTATTCAGCAGTGGTTTTGCTGTTTTTCATATGAATAACCCTAGCTTCATCACTAAGGTTGCAAAGCCAGACAGCTTTTAAGTTGGGAAGTTCCCAAGTTTAAGCTGATTGTAGTGCAACACAACCTCACGTCAGGATTTTTTTTTTCAGGTGACCATACCTCTTTTAGTGCAAGAGTGTTTAATTTTAGCTAACAAAAATTAATTTGTTATCATTGCTAACTGTTTGGTTAGCAGATCTTACTTATTTACTGAATATTAATCAAATCCTTATAAAAAGACAATTATTAATTTCCCTGTGGGTTTTCCTATGGCAGCCATCACTGTAGTATGCCAGTACTTCACACTTTTTTCCCAACAACATTCTTGTTAGATTAGTTATTTTTATTCACTTTTCCAGATGGAAATTGAGATCGAGTGATTTGTTGCAAATTGTTTATTCACTTTGTGTTGGGCTTTATAAATTAAATGTTCTCATTGATGCTAATTTTAGCTGCAAATTCTTAGCACATCTGATGATACATAAGGAGTAGGAAGCAATTAATGAACCCATGTCAAATATGTGACTTCTTATCTTGCAGCATGTTATCTGAGGACTAACACAGCGGCAGGGAAAGGATACAGTTCCTAGGGTATCAATGATTACCTTAAGCATGAGCCCATCCTGTCCTCTTCTTAACATTCCCAGCTCCATTTGCTACTCACCTTCCAGCCTTGGCAACAGTGGGGAAATAGCATGTGGAACCAAGAAACAGCCATGAAATTCAAACTGGCATATATAAAGAGTATGGAAGAACTGGTATTTAGGTGTAAAGAGCCCAGAGGGATTAATGATTAAAAAGTTACTAAAAACAGACAGACTTCTTAACTCCCCAGTTACTTCATATGCTATCCAATAGCTGCATTGCCAACAAGGGGCCAAATCTCTGCTTGAATTGGTATACAATATTGTTGTGGTTTAACCCCAGCCAGCAACTAAGTAAGTACCACGCAGCCACTCGCTCACCCACCCCTCCCCAGTGGGGTGGGGAGGAGAATCGGAAAGAAAGGAAAACTCGTGGGTTGAGATAAAGATGGTTTACTAGACAGCAAAGAAGAGATAATAATAATTATATATATTATTAATAATAAAATAATGATAATAGAATATACAAAATGAGTGATGCACAATTTCTCACTGCCCAACGACCCGATGACCAATACAGCCCGTCCCGAGTAGCAAAAACAGAGCGAAACTGCACATAGCCAGCTGCATGACATTCATGAAAAGGATTATGGGACTTTGTGCAGAGAGAAACTTCGGCTTCATTTTATGTATTTATCTGCGCTTATAATGCATCAGTATATTTCTGTGTAGAAGTGCTGCCAAATCTAGAGGTGCAGTGCAAGCCAACACTAATATAAACAAAATTCATGGTAAACTTGTGTTGAACAGTGCACACTTTCTCAGTGAGAAAATGAGGTGAGAATTCAAGGTGCAGTGATTTGTTAGATGGGATGTTTACATAAGCTGCTGGGAAAATGCTCACTCGATTTTAATTATGGACAGTACTACGAACTAGAATTGGGATACAGTCCAAACTTTCCTTTATTCAGAAAGGAAATTGGCATATACTGTGCTTATTTGTACAGCCTGAATCACTGAAGACAGACTTGATCATGCTAGGGGCCAGCTTAGCATATATTCAGCTGAGGAAGAGAGCTGATTTTCTGGTAATACAGTGTAGAAGAAAGTAATTACAATATTCCTTTTTTGTTTAGTTGTTTTTTTGGAGAGAGTGTCATACTAACACTTCCCTGTTCCCCTTCCCTGATTCAATATGTTAAAAACAAGGAGAGGGAATGCACATGCTCTAATACTGGCAAGATTTGAGACACGCAGGAGACTGAAAGGGAAAAAGTGATGGACAATGCAAAGTAAAGAAATTTTACAAAGAATCATTCCTTTGTTCTTATTAGGAAGAAACTTCATATGTTTCTTTAGTGATTTAAACAATTGCTTTTTTATTTTCCGAGTTTTCTTCTCTTTTGTAAATACTGAATAACATTTTAAGATACTGAGGAATGCTGAAGAGCATCTGAAAGTATGAGTTAATGATTTGTCACGTAACTATTAGTATGTAAACATAATAGCTGTTTTCTGAATGTATAATTTTTCACAGCCAGTAATAGCTCCTTAACAGTTATTGTTGAGGGATCTATCTCTATTATTTGGCTATATTTTTAGATTGACTTGTGCTGTGTTTCTTTTACTCAAAGGACTGTTGCCATGGCTCAAGAGGCTCTCAAGATGAAGCTTGTATTTTAACTGTGCGAATGAAAACAATAAGTCTTTTTAAAATGTTTTTGACAACTTAGAATTACACAGATATTTGGAAAATTGGCAAGCATTTCCTCCTGGTCTGTGGCCTGTTTGTGTTACCTTTTTTTTCTGAGCCTCAGGTAAATTTTGAAAACCAAGAGATGAACAGGATTTTTCTATAAGGATGTGCACAGATACAGCTTTAACTAATATCACGAAGAGTGACAATACAGGAAAGCTGTTTAAGTATCCCAGCACTTTTAGTTTTCCAGCAAACTAGATACACTATTTATGACAAGGATCAATATTGTTAGAAGACAGGTACTGGAGTCTTTTAGGAATAGGTCTCTTGCAACAGAGAGCTTAAAAATAAAGCTGGGTTATACGTTCTGCAAGGGTATTTTCTGTTTTGTTCTGTGTGTGGTTTTTTTTCCTGCAGAAGCAGAAAGCCCTGCTAAAGCGTCATCATTAGCAAAATTATACAGTACTATGTAAAATATGCCTTTGATTAAAGCAGTTTAACTTTACTGGGAATCCTGAAAATCTGGCTTCAGTATTCAGACTAATTTCCCCCCAGAATTATTTTTTTTTCTTTTCACTGCTAAAGCATATTTTCACCAGGCTTGCTGTCTGCACTGGATGACTAATCGTCATGGCACCTGGTGCATTCAAGCAGGCCTGTGCAGTGGAATAGTCATACCTAGTTATGTCTGCACACCTGATGTTTTATTAACCAGTATTGATTTTTTTACCCGGGGGACTTTTTTCTTCCTGAAAAAAGGCAACCTTGCAGGAGTGAAAGGCATTGCAGGGGATGAATTTCTAATGAACCCCTTCTTTCCCTTTTTTGACTCCTTTTAATGTAGCTTCATATTTTAAGTGCCTGAACTGAAATTTCATTTTAAGCAATTCCATTTTGATAAATCCTTTTAAACCTTGACTTTCTGTAAGGTTATTTTTTAAAGATTGTGCTGCCTGACTGACACGCTTAGCAGTGCCTGTAAATTTGAGCATTTCATTATAGGTTGCAATGAAGCATGCTCACATGCAGTGAAATACAGAGAATTGAGGAGCCTAGACTATTTGAGTAATGCTGAAAGGAGGGGGGAATAAAAGAAACCTCTGTCATAAATCAGGTAGTACCGAAGTTCGTTCTTTTCTGTTCAGGTGTACTTCACATGGTTCAATTAACAGCAAATCTCTCAGAATCAATTCCCTTCTTGTTTGTATCGAAATAAGTTTGTGTAGGATGCATTTGTGTGGAGATTTCTCTATTTTGCTACTGTTTTTTAGAATGAAACTCCTGAAATTTCTGAGGAAAAGTGTGTTTGTCTTGAGAGTGTTCAATGTAGGAGTGTTACTACGTGAAGGAAAGCAAACCCAGGGTTTATCTGTGTGCTCAAATGCACTGTCAGAGACCTTCCATAATTCAGCAGTATTTTACCAGTGGCTTACTGGTGGCCTTTTGCTGCGTTTGAATGTTTTGGTTTTATGTTAATGATGGAGGAGAATTAAAAGTAAAGCCCAAAGGAAACCAGTATGATTGAAACAAAGCTGCGGAAAGGATCTAGGAACTATTTCAGGTCTATGTTGGTCCTTGCTTTCACGCTGCATTTTTAATTTGCTGCCACAGTCCATCAGGCAGTGTGTACGGACTGCAGACACACCATTAGTCGTCAGTGGATGAGGGTCCTCATGACTCATTCTGACAGGTAACTTGCACTATCCCAGTAATATGGGCTTGAAGCCCTGTTTTATTCTTTAGATGCAGTTAAAATAAGCTTTGTCTGTAGAATGTGGTGGTGTTTTTTCCCCGGTGCTGCTAATCATTAATCTGCTAAACATCCCGGAGTTCATTTAGCATTGCTGTAGTTTTGGTTGAGGTGTCTTTGTGTTTATGTAATCAGTCTCTTTCTTTTACAGTTTTTGGCACTGGGAACGCATTATGGCAAAGTTTATTTACTTGACGTCCAGGGGAACATCACACAGAAGTTTGATGTTGTAAGTATGGCATTATTCAGAACACATTTGCTGGGATGTAAAAATGCTGCAATGTACTAAGTAATAAAGAAGTTAATGTTATTGCTACATCTGAAATTTTACTAATGCATTTGATGAACTCCCTCCCCATAACATAAGAGGCAGAGTATGGTCCTTGCAAAAAAAAGTTACACTGGGTGGTTTTGTGATGAGCACATCTCAGTCTACATATAATAAACTTTCTTCGTGAAGATGGAAGAGGAAATACGTATTTATGATTGTAAATGGCTATTATTAATTATGTAACCCAGAGGCTCGTGACTTCCATAAGGCATGAGCCTGCTCATTAGGTGACTATTGTCAGTTGTTAGTGTGTACACTATCATCTTATCTAGTTGCCACAAGTAATTGAAAATTGATTGATTGCCTTGCTGGTTCAGTTTATCTGCCGCAAATATATAAGCTAATATTTTATGTGAATGTTTTGAAGCTTGGTCTCTTAAGGGATTGTATTGATTGAAGGAGAAGCAGCAGACTTTTTCCTTATTGTGGTTCCTGATATTAGAGGATGAATGAAATGCTAAATTTAAAGCTCTGTTCTAGAGTATTAAATGTTCCTTTTAATTGTGGATATTTGTTGATTTTTGTTTTGGTTTTTTTTTTTAATATCTCATTTTCAAATTCCCTGTCCTCCACAGGAGGTGGAGGAAGAGAATCAGCAATTTTTTTTTTCCCTTGGCATTGTCACAAAATCTAGTAGCCAAGCATTGGTTTTTCATAGCAGTGTCAGCACTTGTCAGAGTATTCATCACAAGATGTTGGCATGTTTGCAAAGAGAACGTATGTTCTAAAGCTGACACAGCTAGCTGCATGGGAGGGGTGAAAGGTTTTGTTTATATTTTTGAAAAATCTAATTATGCAATTGTGTAAGGGGGGGGGGAGGGGGAAGTCACAGCCAAAACCTAGACTGCTAGGCACAACCTTTGGAGGAAATTTTGTATATGGCATTGGTCAGTTTGACAATGACTTTACTGGATATTAATGAAAGTCAAGGTAATTATGTTCTTCTGTTTCTTTTAAATTTGTATGTTCGTCAGCACCACAGAGGAGGTGGTGACTACATTTCAAAAGAGGAAAAGCTTTTGGTGTCTCTCTTACAGTTCTGATTACTCTACATGTATGCTACTTGCTAAAGATACAGTTTCTTTCTCTCTGAGTAATCTATTTGGGGCAGGCCAGTTAAAGTGTACCTGAATTCTTCTCTTCCATCTCTGCAGTAAAAGACTGACTCAAAGACTCACTCAAATGAAGTGGAGATTTTCTATTGAGTCAGGCATTGAATGTCTTAGACTTGTATTCGTTCCACTCTGTGTCAGGTACTTGGAGGAGTTCATTTGTAGAACTGCCATTTGTTCTCCTAAGCGCATCACCAATACTCTGTTCTCCCACACTGGTTCCAAAAAGTGAAATCGTCCTCTCTCTGTAAAGACTTAGGGCACTGCCTAGGTGTAGAGCGAGGAACAAGAGGACCTGTTGTCCACTAAAGACTATAAAACAAAATCCTTGCATCCTCTTTATACCCACCCACCCAAATCTGCTATTCTTTTCTTTGTTTTTCTTGAACAAAAAGTCCTACGAGTGCCTGCTGGGAGGGTGGTTTCTTATGATGAAGTTAAGGATGGGCTATATAAAACACTTTCTGCTCTACAGTGCTTACTTGGTTATCCCTTTTCCAAACTTGACATGCTTCAGGATGAAGATTTTTGTGCCATGTCTTCTTATAGAGGTGGCAATGATTTCTTTTTAAACCATTGTTAGAGTACAAACTGCTTTTTGAGATGGAGAATAGGAAAAAGAAATGTTTCTTGGATTCTATTCTTAATGTTTCTGTCCCTTTTTGTAACGTATGTGTCTCCAGCGCAACAGATAAATTGTATCATGGATCAGGTGGAAAGGGTGCTGCTTTTTTCTTTTTTATAGTTTGAAGAAAAATGATTTTGATCTAGGACTACTTGCCTTTAAAAGAAAAGTTTTCCAAGGAACTACTAAGTGCTGTAGAACAGAATGGGCTCCCTATGTGAGAAACAAAGCAGCTCTGTGACATCCTTGGCTGCTTAAACAGAGAAGTTTTCTGAATGAATGTTGTCGGCTGTTGAACCTGTAGTCAGTTTATTCTGAACTGGCTGCTGTATGTCAGAATATTTTGCTTCTAACCCGAACTTTTCAAGATCTTGGACTGCAGACTAGAGGCATAACTATCAAAAGGTTTGGTGTGATCTTCCTTCTGTTCTCTCCTGCCAATACCTGTTTACTATATCTCCTCTTGGGGGATTTACATTAGAGCATTGCCATGTTGTAAATCCCAAAAAAACCTAACTCTTGAGAAGAAAGTGAGTCACTTCCTGAAGTCCTATAGATGCAAGCATTCCTTGTAAACGTGCTGGGGCAAAGAGTATTTTCTCTAGTGGTATTTTCTCTGGTACTTTCTTGGGTCCAAAGTGAGCAAATTCCTTCTGAGAAGCGTTTCCACTGGTGGAATGGCAGATATGGTTGTACCTTGAAGCTGTAAATACGAGAAGTATCTGTTGTTAACTAATTTCTGGAAATAAGTAGTGTATAAAATTGTTCCGAGTAAATAAAATAGTCTCTCATTAAAGAGCAAGCAATATTACCACTGAAATGTTGTAGTTGTTTGCAGTAAACAGCGTACCTGGGGAATGACTTTTACATATTTTCTTTTTGAAAGAATCTTTTCAGCAGATGTCTTCTGTCATGAGATGGCAGAAATGAATAGTAAGGACAGCAACGTCAAGCCCTTTGTCTGGAAGAAATTGGTTATGTAATCCAAGGAATTGTTCTGCATTTGAGTCTTTATCTGTATTTTTCAGGGGTTTGGGTTTTTTTTAAAGCCAAGTTGGGGAATAAAAGAATTTAATTACTTTTGTACGTATAAGTCTGTTAAATGTGTAAATAGAAAAAACAAACCATGCACAGGAAACTTTAAAAGTCACTAGATGGGAAATAGTGCTAGTATGTGAAATAAGCCGGAATGGGAGAGGGGTTTTTATTTAACCTTTTTTAAAAATTTATTTTATTGGCAAGTTCATATTAAGTATCTGTAGAAAATACCATTACTGCTACCATAGTCCTCTTGATTTCTATTTTTCTATCCTAATCTCCGATAATCATATTCAATAATATGAATGGGCTTGGAAATTGAAGAAATAAGAATTTTTTTATAATAAATCATTTATTTTCCATATTGGCTCACATCTGGATTTGAGCCAAATTGTAGAACAGAAATAGAGACTGATCTCAGAGGATTTGCAGCATAATTACTTTATCATGTCTCCAGCTCCTGTGAGCTTTGAGGGAGAGAACTCACAGGTATGTTGCATAATCTTCAAAATGGCCAATTTTTGAATAGTGGCCCTCCTGTTGAAGGCTGAATGTGTTTAGCATTTTAAATTGCTAAAAACAGCTGTAAGAAACACTAAAATGTAAAGCCTGGCATCCCTAGAAGTTCTGCTATTGTAATGTGCTTTTTTGTTTCTTTATTGTTCAAAAAAACCTGTTAGGACTCCACTCTGTAATGTCCATAGCAGCAACACAATGTGGGTATCCTGAATTGCAAATACTGGCCCTAGTGCTGCAAGACTTAATCATGTGCTCTACGTTGATCCATGAATATTCACAGAGGCTTCTGTGAAACTAGCATACACAACTAAAAAGTCTTTTCAGAAGACAGTCTTGCTCTCATATTCTTAAAGTACCTGATGCTGGATCCTGCGCCAGGTGGATGACTGGTCTTTTCAGGTTTGCAACTCCTTTTGTCAACAGCAGTGGAAATGTGTGCTTTGAAACTGGTGTGGGAGAATTGAGAGACAGGAATTTGGGGGCTTTGGCCTTGGGTGGTGCTGGTATCTCAGCAGCCACGCTTGTGCTCTCACATGATCCCCCTTTCCTCGTTGCCTAGGTGTTTTAGTTCTCGCCAGTGTGGCTGTCTTTGACAATGTCAGCCGCCTAAGAAACTGATATGCATCCTCAAATAACGTATGTTTGACAAACTGGTGTTCTCTTGTATTAGGGTTCAGTGCATTGAGCGAGATGAAATGTGTCAAACACACTGAAAATTATTACTAAAAGGCAACAAGAAGGGGGGAAAAAAAGCTGCGAATGCCACTGAGACAAACAGATGATGGCCACGCGCATTCACAGCAGTTAATTCCATAGCCTCTCATCTTTCTTTTCTTCTTAGACTGGTGTAATATTAGTACAATTATTGCCTCAGCTGACATGTGTGGTTAAGGACTTGTAGATATGAAGAAAGCGTACAAAACATGTTTAGTTAAGTAACAAATCAAAAACCTTTCAAAGGGCAAGAAAACCTGTCCCATCTGTCTTCTAATAAAAATCAAGCTTAAAGCAAAAATGGTAAGACGTCTTGGCTGGTGCGAGTGATACTCTGTGAGAAGGGGAAACGTCCACCTATTTTACAATAGGGGGAATTTAAACAATGCATCAGAGGTGTTTCAGAGGTGATGCATGAGCAGGAAAACAATGTAAATAGTGTTAAAGCCTCTATTCGTGCAAAGAAATGAAGTCCTTTGGCCATGCAACATTTGTGAGCTCTTCAGGATTGCTGGAATTCAAAAAGAATGAAATTAAGTAGAGTCCCCTTCTCACAGCATTTCTTTTTACGATGTACTTCTTTCCTGGCCTCACCATTTTTTTCTAATTATCTCACATTATGTAGCACTAAACATTTCTTTATGTTTTTTAATCGGAGTGGCAGAAATCCAAAATCACTAGGTCATCTCTGCCACCTTGAAAAATTAAAGGGGAGTTTCTTCTGTGGTGGTATTGTTGCCCTTGGGTATATTAAAGTTACAGCACTTGCCAGCCTCTGGAGCAAGTGTGTTGCTTACTTGAAGGTCAGTCAGTGGCCTGTTGGTTTTGCTGATAGCAGGCTGCAAATAAAATGTCAGAGGTTTCTGTTGACTTGATGTGCTTTTGAGAAAGTTTAATTGCTGGCAAAAAAAGCATATTTCTAATGAAGAAACAGCTGTTGTTAAGTACTAAATGCTGTTGCTGGAAATGATGTGGAGCCCGCTAACTGCTGTGAGAGATAATGCAGCATCTTTCAATGGGGAAGGTAACTTTTAGCATTTATGTACAATGAAGTTACTTTGAATGGAACTTTACATGAGAGTTTAAGACTAAGATGATATAAATGTCACTTATTTTGACAGGCTACTTAAAATTCCCTGTTTATTACTTTAACTACATCATTTTAGTTGTCACTGTCAGACTATGAAAGAAGACTTAGTCGGGGAATGAAATGAAGCAACAGCATTTAGAGTAAAGATCTGGGTAGCTGTGTGTTAGTATTTGCAGAGTGTCACTGTGCCTGTTAAAATTGAAGCTGAAATCCTGTGTTTTGTACAAAACCAAGTGGGCTGCTATAAATGTAGGCTCCAAAAATGAAAGTAAAAATTAAGGTTTTGATAGGTGTGAGTGTCTATGCAGAGGACAGGTTTCCTCCCCCTCCATGGGACTTCCCACCCAAATGAGTGGTGCAGTCCTATGGCTTAAATGCTTTAAGTTAACCCCTAGCTCTGCCCAATAAAAAAAATGGAGAAAAGTGACATCCTTTGGGATTTTGCTCTTAAGACCTGGATGTCTACACCCAATTTAATAGCCCCCTTTCTGCTTCTGTCTACCTGTCTTTTCATTTTAACTGCAGATGATGTGGAAATCCAGAGGTTTTTACAGTAGTTGTGGGAGTAACTCGGATGGCCTTTTGAGTCTGGCTTTTTGGATGTTATAAAGGCTTGGAAAGTATGTCTTATGATGTTTGTTCTGGTACTGTGCTTATTAGGTTGTTTGTGACCTGGAGTGTTTCCAGTGGGACCTGTGGAGCTATTGAAGATTAGGACCCTTCCTTGGCAGGAATCATGGTGTGCCTGGGTGTCTCGGTTGCTGGATGAGAAGTGAGGTAGCTTGCCTAGACCAGCAAAAATCGTGGTGTCAGGGCTGTTATTCCATAGGTCTAGAAAAGTTTCTTGTCTGACACAATTGAAACCAAAAAAACGCTCTCATAGATGTTTTGCACATCAACTTTGTATTCACTGTATATGACTTTCCTTTGAAGGGAGTATTGCTTAAGTTTTTACTTAAACAAAGATCAGATGGATGTGGAAGGTATTTGTTATTACTAGAAATGTTGCTTGGAGTATGGATGAAATATGGGAGTTTTAAACAATTGTAGTATCATGTATGATTAATTTTTATAAGCTCAAAACTGAGGAAAGCATAACCGTTTCATTCAATTATTCTTTCAAGCTTGTAGCTTGCAATAACTCCGTAGCTTAGTGCAGAATAACATAAAAAGTTAAGTTGGGAGTTATGGGTTCAGCTACAGAAGGTCTTGTATGGTCCAGCCATTTATTTCTTGAATTTTGTTAGCCTATACAAGTCAAACGTGCTTGTGCAGTCACAAACAGCAACATGTATACTGTAGATTAATTTCATTTGAAGTATAAAGCCTATGTACTTTATCAGCTGTTTCTGGGACTGCAATTGTTTCCTTCTCTTTTGAACTTTTCACTAGCAGCTGTGTTGCCCATGTACATTATTTTGAGAAGGGTGTCAGCCCCATCCTTAGACTGAATGATCTTTCCACAACTTCATTGTTCTCCGACTGCATTTTTGTTTTCCTCTATTTTTTGACATAGAGGCATAAGAAGAGTAGTTTCATTTTTGTTCTCCAGTATCAATCACTTTTGTACAGAATAGGTATCTTGTTGTCAGTTGCATTTCATTTCCAGCTCTAAAGGTATTATGTTTAAGGTACCTAGCGGCCTTCTTCAATGTCACTGTTTCCAGTTAGAGTTTGTTAATGTCACCTCTTAATGAGGTAAAGGGCTGTGGCTGAGTACTCTTTTGTCACAATCATCTAGACATAGCAAATAGTTCAGTTTCTCTTTACTTGGTAGGATCTTACCACATTCTGCATGTTTTCTCAAAAAAAAAAAGAAATCTGGAAAATTCTAGGGGGAAAAATATTGCATTATGGGAGAATGCTAAACATGAAGGACATTACTACTATAGTATTTAGCAGGGCATTGTTGGTCAATGAAAGGGCAAAGTTTCCAATGTATTTTTTTTTTTTTATCAGACCTTGTAGGAACTCTGAGTCTATTTTTCTGAAAGATCAAGCAGAGGACCTTACTGTAATTCTGCTAAGTGAATTTACATGTGGCATTTTCAAACATTTTTGAACAAACTTATTTGTGACACTATGCAGAAACATCAAAATCATCAAAACAATTTTTTTTTTCCTTATAACTCTTTCACCATCCAGGTTTGGTAACATTTGCTGTTTGAATGCATACTATATCTTGTGATTATTTAGGAGATGTAATTTGTATTTGCAACTATTACTGACCTTTTCTCTAAAAAATTGCCCTATGCACCATAATTTGACAATATTAGGCAACAAAGTTTATTTGCTTTTAAGAAAAACACAGAAACATAATTTCTAATTTCAAAGACATATTAAATGACCATGCACAATAATACTTTTTTCATCTCTGATTTAAGCAGAAGATTACTTTTCTAGAGTGTAATTGGCTCTTAAAAGAAAGCCTCAGAAGACTCCCAACAAATTTCAGACAGCTGTTAAATAAGGAACATACCTTTCTGTGCCTTCCAGAGGCTTAGTCCCTGACAAGACTAGATGCTGCTAGGTTGCTCTGTCTTTTACTGCTTGTTGGTATTAGAAGAACCGCAGATTCTCACCATCGGAGATGTCCCTGCCCTACTGGGAACTTTCTGGTTTGAGCAGGTGATGTTGACTGGCACGAGGCATATGTTCAGTGGTTCGCCCCTTCCTTTTTCCAGTCATCTCAGAATCATATTGTGCCATATCTGTCTCATACCTCCTCCCGCGTGCTCTTTGCTGATATACAGCTGGACCACTGGGCCAAGTTGCTCTAGAGTTTTTATTGGCAGTGATGAAACAGCTAGTTTCAGGTAGCAGTGATGAAGTCTTTTCATAAAAGACTGATAACAGACATGCGTTTTCTAAACCCTAACAACCTTCAAAAGCATAGGGAGGATTTGGAAAGGTTTGATTCCGAAGAAGCTAGGATACTGCTGATTCCTAGAGTTGTTTTCCTTGCAAATGGCCTATTATACCTGGATGGCATATTCCTCTGTAGGGAAGGAAGGCACTTGCGTGCACATATACAAAATAATAGCAGTTTGCTTGTCAGAATTATTCAGAGTTCTGGCATTAATAAAATATTGTTTGCATTAGAAAATGTTTTCCTAGTTAGAAAGTCCAAAGCAACTGAGTTCTGGAGGACAATGTTTTTTATACAAGTTGACATTAATGATAGAGCTACAGCCCTTTGTTTCCATTAACGATAAAAATGCAGCACTATTAAAAACACAGAATGACATAACAGGGGCATAATACGATGAACAAAACATGAAGGCAAAACTAAATATTTTTTCCTATAGAGTGTAAGATATTATTGATAATGAACTTTGTAAATCTAATAAAGATTCCTTTCTGAAGGATGAGACTTACTTGCTTTAAAAGACATGACAGTGTGTGTAGCAGTTGTTTATTGCACTCCTGATGGAATGCTAAACGTGGACAGTCCAGATGTGACCACTCTTGGGTGTTAATACCCTCAGAGTGGCTGCTGACAAAAGTAGCTACTTTCCAGCTGGCCATGTCCACTGTGATGCTGCTGAGGAAGCTAGTTCCACTCAGTGTCCTGTGACACAGAGAAATAAAAGTATAAGAAATTTCAGAAGTCAATATTTTGGTGTTGGAAGGTTCACCACTGTAACCCTAAAATGGCTGCTAATTGAAGTCTGTAGTTGCTGCAGGTCTTAGCGGTTTTGAAGATAGGAGCTATGAAATGTGAGCACTGTAAAGATGGAGGAATGAATGAATCTGTTTGCTTTTTTATCTACTTTTATTTAAAGTTTATTATAAGCAATCATGTCTACACTTCACTGGTATTGAAATAGAGCCTCTTTGTATGTAAATGCATTGAGGAAGTTGCACAGGATCAATTCATCTTCACATTTAGCTTTCCCTACCTTACTGTCACAGCGAGGATATGGCATACAATATGCCACTTACAGTAAGTTACAGTGCACTTCATGATCCATAGTTTCTACTTGTGTGAGTACTCTCCTCCCTCCCCCCTCTGTCTGCCTTTGATTTGCAGATGTTGTTAGGATCCTGTCAAGAATCAGACACCCAACATTGATCATTGTTGAGTATCTCTGATGTGTTTGTGAGACTTTGCCAGATGATGTAATTGCAAATAAAGGAAGTTCCAGAGTTGGTGTCCAAAGAGAATACAATGCTTTCTGTAAACAGCAAATGTATTTATTATTGCATATAGCTCTGACTTATGCCAATCTATACCAGTGTTGATAATTGAATGTCTACATGGAAAATGGCACTTTAGCTCTAGCTATTGGCTGAACTTCAGCATTGATCACCCAGTGTAATATTTAACTATGCCAGGAATATGACTAGTTACATCATTTTCAGCCAGGAAAGGGAATTCCTTCGCTTATAATATTTCTGCTTCTGTCTGATTCCATCAGATCTTTTCACTGATTTCAGTAGCCACCGGGTTGGGATCGTTGTCTGTAGTGGAATGGTTGACAGGCTAAAATAACTGGAAAAAATACTTAGTGCAATTTTTCATTGCAGGAGCTGATAGAAGGAAGAAAACTATGCAGTTGTGGAGAAAATAATGGCTGCATACTGGAATGTATAGAGAAGCAGGGATGCTAGGCTCCATGTGGTCAAGTCCTCTGTCCTGTGTTAGGTCAGGGGGATGAACGTCATGGCTGTTGTGAAAACCTTCCTGGAAATGATGTTGGCACAACAATGCATGACCCCTGAGAAGAATAGTCAAGAGCCTCTTTGCTTCTTTAGAAGTTGTTTGGTCAAAGCACCAATAAAATAATCTCTAAAAAGAAAACGTGTCCTGACAAGAACTTGCACTGTATGACCTGGTTGGCCTCTCATCAGTCACGTCTCTGAAATGTGGCTTATCAACAAATGGAGAAAAATCTTGTACTTTCTACTTTGAGGGGTAGGATTCTACAAAATTCTGTTAAATACATTAAGGACAGTGGTGGTGGTATTCTGCTAGCAACAAGCTGTGAAAGCGCCTCAGTAAGTTGCATCCTCAGAGGTTTAGATATGTTTTTTTGGATTGTTCTTCAAAGCCCAATTTGTAATTCAGTAGCCTGTGTGGAAAGTTAATGCTCAGTGATGAATTCTCCAAATTAATTGTGCTTGGGGAGCTGTTCTGAAAAGAAAGCAGTTAGAGAAATCAGTGAGGTGAACCTCTAGATTGCCTAGTATAGTCTTCTCCCGTGCTGTGTTGGGTCTTCTGAGGAAGGTGTGTAGTCATTGCCTGCAGCCCTTTTTTAGCCCCCCACCTGTACTTCAGCCCTCCCCATGGCTGTGCGACAGGGAATATTACTTCATATGCTCAGATGGCTTCAATACACAGACAGCAACAAAGACGTAGAGGCAGGCTTAGGACATACCATCATTGAAGCCCTACAGTTGTACAGTGGATGGCAAAGGGGACCTGGGTAGAGGAGGAAACGAGAGTAATTTGTTTACTTTGGCATAGAGCTCCCTTGAGGATACCTCCTTGCACACCAGTGTTTAAATAGAAAAGAGATTCTACTTTGGATCCATCAGGAATTAGCTAACGGTTAAACTCTGCTAGGAAGCAGTGTAGGCTTTCAATATAGATTTGTTTTCAGTAATAGTTCCATCATTCCTAGACAAGCATTCTGATTATCTAGCAATTACTACAGATTTAGGGAGATCCCTTGTTAATTTTTTTTTTCCTTGGATGGTTTGGGTTTGTTTGTTTGTTTTGTGTTTTGTTTTGGTTTTTTTTTTTTTTCTTAGTCCCTGTAGTTGGCAAACAAGATTAAGGGATTCACTGATGTGGAAAATATTGAAATCACTGTAGGCTTTTTGGTCTTTCTCACTTTCTCAGACTATATATGAGAGATTCCTTGTCCTCATATCCCCTTAGTTTTAGACAAGCTTTTGAGATCTTTTTTTTGTAGGCAAGGTCTGCCTTCCCGCAGACAAAATAAAAGTTAATGTTGTTATTGTTCTGTGTCCCAGACCTTGTCACTCCCCCCAGCTTTTCCCCCTCCCTTTTCTTCTAACCAATATAATCTCCCATTTTTCATTTGGAGAATGACAGATTCAGGAGTGTTATAGGAAAAGCACTGGAGCAGGAATCCTCACTTACTTATCAGAATTTCGCTGCTAGTGTTGTTGAACAAAACCTCTTTGGTGTGGATATTAGTAAATTTTCATCAAATGAAAATTTAAGTGTTGTAAATTCAGAGTGTGCTACTATTGCAGGCAGTGGTGAACAGCTTATTCTGTAACTTTTAAAACTGTCTTTTCAATTTAAACCTTTGTGTTACTACATTATGTTTCTCAGTTGTGTATAAGCACATAGGTATGTGTGTACTTTTACCTTGTTATAGGTAAGCCATGATACGGCATCAGAATTTGCTTTTCTGAGTTGCTTTTCACTCTACTGTATCAGTAAAAACTCTACAAATATGAAAAATATGCATAAGTCAGTGCAGCACTGCAGCATCTGGGGCAAGAAAAGTGCATGGGTTTAATTTCTTCCTTTTAAAGGTAGTTCCTCAATACAAGAGATCTCTGGGTATCACTGTTCTGAAGTCAAAATAGATGGGACAAACAACATGTAATACACTTGTGCTTAGCTGTTGCACACTTTTTTTTTAAATACTTGAGACTCACTATCTGGTTTATTTGCTGTCACCTCCTATCACTTCCCAAAATGAAAAGGCTGAGGGTATCATTTGGATTGGAAAGGCACCCTTGGAGAAAGAGAATATTCGGTACTTGGCCGTGTTGTTTCTTTTCCAATAGTCTTAAAAGCATTGTCTGTTTGTCATAATTTATTGGTGTCGATGCATATAGAATGTCTAATTTTACAGATGAAAAGCTGAAGAGTTGGGGCTCTTTTCAAAGGAAGTTCTTCATCCTACCTAGAGCAAGGCTTGTATTTTCAGAGGATCTTAGCTTAGGTATGACAATAACTGAGGCAGTTTCTGTTTACAAATCAGTATTTTGCAGTTGGATGCCTCCACCATGGTGGAAATAATAAAAGCATGAAAATGGTAGTCCTTACTCCAGTGGACTAACCTTTTAAAGAGTGGGTTGATTGGTCATACTGTTGTACATTGGAGTTTTACATGCTTGTTTATGTGAATGTCATGCAGATGGGAACACATGAATAAATGAAAAATAGGCACTTGTAGGAGACTTTTTTTTTATTATTATTATTACAATTCAAACTCTGTATATACACTTTGCCTTATGGAGACTAGCTACATAGTGGTTATGTAGATATTAATGTAGCAGAAAAGACCTATGGATGTTTTTCTTCTTTGAGTATGTATATATGAGTTTATAGATAGATAGATAAAAATGTTTGGGTTAATTTAGGAAAAGTTTCTGAAAATTCTTCTTAAAGAATGGATGAAAACACTGCTTAACTGGGTTGTATTAGCGATGGGAACCTCTTGAAGTAAAATGAGCTTTGCTGTGTAAGTGTGATCAAACACTGCTTTGCTTCTCACACTCCTAATGTGTGTGTTGCTTGTCTGCTAACCGTGGCTAAAAGGCATGAAGTCATAGGCAACTATTAAAACGTTTAGATTCCTAGCTTGTAAATACTGCATTTCTCACAGAATTGGAGTGAAATCCAGTCTTCTGTTTCTTGTTCATCCACTTCATATCCATTGGGATGCAGCATTTGTGAAAGAATCAATTATCCATTTGTTAGTCAGAGAAGCTTTACAAATTATACATTAGCAGATTGATTTCTCAGGTTCACCATTGGGGGACTGATAGTATAAGGTGGGTTGATGATGAGTGTCAGGGGAGAAGGGGTTGCCACAAAGAACACAATTAAAAGAAGCTTTCTGAGTGGCTGTGAATTTACTCCTAATTGAAGAGCTGACATAATCCATACTAAGTGCATTTATTTCAAGCATTTTACATTAGATAATTGATTATCACATGAGGTACATTTGTTGGTAGATACTTGATTTTTCTTTCCTTTAAATTTAGGATTTTGCAAAAGCCTGCATTTAGATCTTTATGTGCAAGGTGTCTGTGAGCTTTTTTTCCCTCTGCCTAAACTTTGCTTTCTTCCATTAAGGTAACATTTTTTTTGTTCTATAGTGTCAGCTTGACATTATTGATTTTGAACAGTCAAACTTACTTATGTTGTCCAGAATTCCAAACATGTCTCCATCAGAAAGAAAACTGCAGCTAATGGAAATTCAGCTGAAGGCGTTTCTTCCTTCTTTGCCAGATCTTCCACACTTTATGAAATTCTGAAGCTGTTCCCAGGTTAATCATGTCAGTGTATTTCCTTCCCCAACTAACAGAATCCTCCTTACTGCCAGATTTGAATTATGTTGCCTTAGAAATACTATGTGTGTTACTATTATTTGTACAGTACTGGAAGTATCGTTGTGAACACAAAGTGGTTGTGTGTTTTCCTTGTTTGGCCTAAAGCTAGGGGTCCTGATTAGGTTGAAAAAAATTACCTGATGTCGTGCTAATTAAGTAATTATTACTATTTTCCTCAACACTTTATATGCACCTGCCTGTGTTTTTATGGTATGGGGCTTATGATTAGATCATCTGTTAGTTGAGTAATATTTCCATGGGTGATAAGTTCCTAATTTTTTAGATTGACACTTTGACCTTAGATTGCTGTTGTAATTCTCAATTTTTATTTTTTTTAAATATGATGCCTGTAAATTGGACAGGTTTTTTCCCCCCACCCATTTAAAATATCTTTAAAACAGTCAACTGAGCAAACCCCAGAGCATATCCTGGTTCCGACTGTATTGAATGATCAGTCCTCCAGATTGTGGTGAGTTACTGACTACCTGTGTCCTCTCTAACCTTGAGTGATTCTTCATCTTTTGTTGACCTGTAAAGGTGGATGTTGCAGGAAGGACATTTATCCTCTGTACTGTAAAAACCAAACCTATTTTCTTTTGCAGGGCAAATTAAAGTCTTTAGTGGGTTAGCTGGAATAAGGTTTAAAAAAACCACAAGGGAAAGACAGTTGTAATTCCATGGCTGAGTTGATAACGTTTAATAAAAAATAAATAAAAAAAAAAAAAATACAAGCAGGGTGAGGGAGGGTAACCCACAAAATTATCTGTGCTCCTCTTTTCTGAAATATCAAAATTATCCACAGGGTGTTGACAGCATATAAATACAGCTAAATTTGAAATGGTAAGTAACTTTGCTGACTGACACAGCAGTATATTTATAAAATAATTGGTATGAAAAGATGAATTGGAGATGATTCTAGAAGAAACACTTTGGTTTAGATAACACATGTACCAATTTTATCTGTGGTCTTTTATTTCTGATTTCCTGGATAGTTTAGATACAAATCTTAAACAGCTTTCCAGTGGAATGTAGTTCTGGAAATGATAGGCTTGACTGTTACTTAGCTCTGAACAAGAAGATCCTGGCATTAGGTATTCTTCGCCTTGTTGGAACTTTATTTTAAAATGCGTTTAATGTTCAGACTTGACTGTTTTTAAGTTCATGATCTGTCATCACTTTCTGAGCTTTATAGAGAGTTCTGACTGGTAAAGTCAGTGAACAGGCTAGTAGCCAGTAGTGCCAATTCAACTTGAGTGCTGAAAAAAAATTACTCTGTGTTTGCTTTGCCTTGTATACATCATCTAGAATATCGTCTCTTGTTGGAACGTATCTGGAGGTTTGTGTAAGAGAGCAGGTCTGCTTTTAGTTGAATTTATTTATCTTCCCTGATTGTCATCTGTGTATACTGCAGACAATAGGAAAAAAGAATTGGACAAAGTAAAAGTGGAAAGCAACTGACAGAAGTGTTGGGCATGCGGAAGGCTTATAACAAGTTGCCAGTTATATACAGAGTCATGAAATACCATATCATCAAATTTCTACTTAACAAACCAGTTCTGAAGTATTGTGCACAATTTTGAATGTGGAAAAATTGCAAATACTGTGAAATTGCCTTTTCCTATAGTACTCTGCATGTATGTAAGGAGAGATTTTGCTTTGCTAGGCATCGTTTGGTTACCTGAGGGCAATCACATTTCATCTCCAAAGTGTGCCACATGGCTTCCAAACTGCAGCGTGATAGATGATTTCCATCATCCTGCTCCTTGTTTCACCTTTTACATGAAGAACTTACATAGTTTACCTTGCCTACTTCCTTCACTTCATTTTTTTGAGTGTCAGTCAAATTTTATCAAAGCCATTTGCCAGTGTCCTGGTTTAGGCTGGGACGGAGCTAGTTTTGTCTTCAGCAGCTACTGTGTTTTGGATTTAGTGTGTGAAGAATGATGATAGTACACTGTTGTTGGTTGCTGCTAAACAATCAAGGACATTTTGCAGTTTCCCAGGTTTTGCTAATGTGCAGATGCACATACCTGGGAGGGGTATAGCCAGAATAGTTGATCCAAACTGGCCAAAGAGAATATTCCATACCATAGATGTCATGCCCGGTGTAAGTGAGGGTCGGCCGGTGGGCCACATGCCTTAAGCTTGCCTTCTAGTTGCTTTTTGTTCCCTGTTTTTCCTTTTTTTGCATTCATTCGGGCCTTTTTGTTTGTTCATTCAGTGGTTTGTTCCCTCGCCTGCTCTCTCTGGAACTTGCTGTTCTGGGATAGCTGGGGGGGGGATACCCCTGCTCCCTGGCTGCTGCTCAGGACGGGCTGTATCGGTCGTTGGGTGGTGAGAAATTGTGCATTGTTTGTTTTATATATTCTGTTATCCTCATATATTATTATTATAATTATTAATATATTTTGTATTTTTCCTTTGCTGTCCTGGTGAACTGCTTTTATCTCAACCTGCGAGTTTTCCTCTCTCTGATTCTCCTCCCCACCCACCGGAGTGGGGGAAGTGAGTGAGCAGCTGCATGGTATTCGGTTACCATCTGGGGTTAAACCACGACAGCCAGCAATGTGGGAACAGTGTGAACTGTAGGATTGAGCTGTCAGCTCTTCCGGAGTGTCCTATTTTGTTTCTTTTTGTCCTGGGCTTTGTTGCAGTAGAGTGTCTCCAAGAAGGCCCATCACGCCAAAGTGCTGCTAGATCTCCTGTTGCTGTCATGTCACCCCTGACATCAGATGTAGGTGCTGGAGAGATGAACCATTTGAACACTGTAACTTAGCATATGATCCTGCGTCAAAGTGAGGCTAATCAAGATGGACTTTTTGCCTTTCCAATTGCAAAGTAATAAAAGAAGAGAAGAACCTTTGTGAGAAAGTTGTGGCAGTGGCAACTTAGATGCAGCCCAGAACAAAAACTATGCCACTTCCATAATGAACTCAGTTGAACTTTCTGTGCTTGTCCTTTCAGAGGGTCAGAGGTATTTCTTATTGTAGGGGGAATGGTGGAGACATGCTGGCGTTTCTTTTTTTAACCCTTCAGCAGAGACAAAATATTCTCTTGCACTTTGATGAGCAAAACAGAAGTTTAGAAAGGCGTTTTCAAGGTAAGGCAGGAATAAAAGTGCATGCTAGTGATTTTTATGAAGCTTCTAGAAAGTGAGACTGACAACTGACATGTCTTGCCTTATTCAGCATCATGGAATTAGCCAACTGTGTGTGTAGCATCTGAGAATTCGAGCTTTCACGAGGATGTTGACCGCACCAGCAGGCTAATGGGCTTGAGCTGTGCTCCTCATGTGTCGGAAGGAACGCAGGCAGGGAATGCGCACCAGCTGCCTGCACTGCCAGCGATGTGCTCGCTTCTGATTTTGAAATGCAGCAAGTCAGCGTAACCACTCTGTGGCAAATGAAATAATTCTGGAACACATAAGGAAAATTAGTTTGACTTCCCCCTCAGCAGTGCATTTTTTTGGCAAACAATGCACAGCGGAAAGACCATTTTGTGATAGGCAGTAATTGCGATATTTCCATGTAGTATTTTGCAGTGACACAAAGTGAGACCAAGAGTGGTGTCTCCTGCACGCAAGGAAGTGTGAAAGCAAAAGGGCTGGCAGCATCCTTTTCCTAACTGTTGCAGTGCAGGGCTCAGTTGTTCAACCTTGATTGGAAAGAAGCGCCTAGAAAATGAAATGTGATTTGGGCATGTATTCTTTTCAAGGTGGAAGAGAGGAAAACGTCATTTTCCTGAGTTGGAGTTTTTTTGTGTGTGAAAGATTATGGAGAAAAGCTTTCCAAAGGCTGTGAGAAGGCCTCAGTTTATCTCCTGTAGATAGTCCAGTGTGTTTTTATATAACTTTTTATGATGTACTTTTTATGTAATTCCAACTGCCATAGTGTATTTAAGGACCTGTGATATTTTAGACACAGTTGTGTAACATCTAATGTGACCTCATGACTCCAGCACTGTTCCGGTGACACTTTCTTTTCACACAAATACGCAGTGGATTTCTCTTTTATCATACTCGGAACCACAGAAGTTCTCTGTTTTGTGGTTCAATCCATTCAAAATTTTACGATAGTAAGAGAAGTTGTTCTTAAATGTGTAAGAGAGACTTACTTGGGTGAAGATCCTTAATGATGCTTGAAATGATGAGATATTTGTTACAGAGGGTGAAATCAGGATCATGGTACATAAGAAGGTTCTTGGTACTTGAATATAATTGGATGGGGTTTTGTATGCAAGAGGATATGCATTGTGTTACCCAAATGATGTTATAAGTTAGTCCTCAGTACTTAAGGTAAGGATAGATGTTTAAGCTAAAGTAAACAGTAACAGATGCCGTATAACCCTGTAGACTAGAACTAGAAATATATCTGGATAGGGAAAGGAAAATTTATTAAATTGGGGCAGTCTTTTGGCTTTTCTCAGTATTTGTCTGAGTGCCCCTATGCTGTACTTCAATACCTTCTAATACTCGCTTCTGAGAACACTGTAGAGGCAAAAATGAAAGCAAGAGAAGGGATTTGAAGGAAGAAATACTTACCAGTATAGCCATCAGACCAAACCAGAAGAATTTTTAGTTGCCTTGATGCCTGTGTGGTCAGAGTGTTTTATGCTGAGTTTTGACAGCGGGAGAGGATCTTAACCAATAGCTATGGTGCGCAGCCGCAGATGCTCAAGGTCTAGGAGCCTGGCACATCCTGAGAGTTCCAGAGCTCTGAGGTCCGTAACTGCAAAAAAAGTCAAATTTCTAGGTTAGGCAAAAGGCTGGAAAGAAGACTGTCTTTTGGCATTGTCATAGAAATATCTATTCTGTGGGATTTTTTTGATTTGTGCAGCTAAACATTACACAACTATTAACACACAAATCTCAGGAAGTGTGGGGGGCATTAAAGCATGTGATTGGTGATGTAACTTCAAAGTCAACTTTAGAAGTCTCTTTTCTTTCTTTTCTTTTCTTTCTTTAGAGCCCAGTGAAGATAAATCAGATCAGCCTGGATGAAAGTGGAGAACACATGGGTGTGTGCTCAGAAGATGGCAAGGTACTACAAACCCATTTATATATTTAATGAGGTAGCAGGTAGTCCTTAGTATTACACTTGAGATAATTGTGATACCTGTGGAGTTAATTCCTGCATTTAGCACCACCACTTCGATCATCCATTTTGAGAACTGAGCTCACCTTTGAATACTCAAAATTAAAGTCAAATATATTTTGCACAAATGTGCCGTAGGAAAAGTAATTACAAGAATGTCAATAATGTAACTGGTATTAAGCTGATTAACAGCTGTGGCAGGAGGACATGTCACCTTAATCATTACTGCTGTGCCAGTTATACTTCAGTGACTACTCTGCTGTTCCTGCAAGACAGTAGTTTAATGCCTTTCTGCTATAAATCCACAAAATTGGATTTTGGGCATGATTTCTGTGGGCTGGTGGTTTTCATTTTCACACACGTTATGAATGTTTCTCTTGAATTATAGAATCTTTTGATAAGCAATCATAGTTTATCAGAAGAATAAAGTGTCTTACAACAGCCACATTAAATAAATGTAAAATCAATATATGTACAGTTTCCTAAAAAACTGTCACCTACTGCCTTGACTGAGGACATATATCATTTGTGCAGTGTATAACTAACAATTATCAGTGCTTCTCTGGAATGTTGAGCTGTGACATTTAGTGGTTTTGGTGATTGATTTTCCACTTATAAGAATGTCTTTTTGTTTTTAAGTCGATGGCAGTCTTTTCTAATGTTGGTTTGCAATGATAAAATTCTAATGCACAGGGTGTATTTAAGCTTCTTTTTAATATAATGCTCATATACAAATGCAGTGCATTAGAAATCATTTAAATCATTTCTCAGTATCCATCTGACTTACTGAGGAGAACATTTCTTACAGAGTAGACTTGAGGGGAGAAGGAATGTCAGTGATCCTAATGGATGCATCCTATTCAGTAGAAGTTCTATAAATTAAAGCTAAAATTGGATCTTGCAGTAGGCAAAATGGGGAAACCACCCCTTTAGACTGTATGCGCTTGGGTTTTTTCCTTCCAAATAGGTGGATTTTTTCCTCAACAGGCAGGCAGCCAGTTTATGTATCCAAGCCTTTTGTTTCTCAGAGATATCTTGATGTCAGTATCTTGACACAGTAATTGGGATACTAGTGCCTATCAAAGTGGGTTGTAGAATTTTATAGCCTGTGAAACACAGCAAGAGTGTCCTAATTGTCTAAGCAAGATAAGGGAAGGGTCAGTAATTGTGCAAGGTAATAAAAATGTTGAGCTAGCATTGTTGGTTTGGGTGTTTTGAATGGTTGGGGGAAGCAAGCACTCGCTGTAAGGGCTCCTCAGATGTGACTGTGGATTACTGACTTGAAATACGTATGTTGCAGTGAGACTACAAGCCACGCACATTTTTCATGTATTAAATTAATTAAAAATACGTATTTGATTTCAGAAATGTTCAAAATCCATAATCCCTACTCTGGTGTGACTGTATCTGAAAAGACTCCAGTACTTTAAAAGGTGAATCTGTCTTCATTTAGTGAAATAGCTGTTGTGGATCCAGTAGGTGACATTACACACTCTACAAGGCAGTCTAAACTGTGGTCCGCAAGTCAGGGCTAATTCTGTTAATGTTTTTGATGCAGGGCTGGAGTATCACAAGTACAACATTAATCACATTTGCATTTGTAGAGCCCAGTGACATTGATGCTTCACCATATTCTACACTGTAAAGCTCATTGGGAGATTTGAGAGATCTAGGTATTTTAGAAGTTAGACTTTCCACTTGACCCAGAAGGGTGTGTCTCTATGAAAGAATCCATCCCTAAAATGGGTGAAAACACATACTTGTATGTGGTGCTACTGTATAAGAAAATGTCAGAAATCCTGGCTAGATAATGTGGCACTTCTAGGTTCTGGGCCATAACAAAAGTGTAACTTTACATTCCATATAGCTCTTTCCTTACTGCAGTAGGAGTGTTCGTATTGTAAGAAGTTAAACACTTGTACAAGTGGTTGCAAAGTTGTCATTAACTCAGATAATAAGTAGAAATAGTTAAATCCTTTTTTAAAAAAAAAGAAAAAAAGTGAAACAGCTTAGTTTCTTAAATCGGCTTTAAACAAAAAAGGGGTATAATAAAAAGACCTGTGAATTTTGAGTCAGCTAGCTTGATGCAATTCTTCTCCACCAATTAATGATATGTCCTCTAGACTGCTGCAAAAGATTTTTTGCAATAGGCAGGGAGTGCATTTTCCCATATCAAAGTGGATCCAATATGAGGGAGATGGAAACCATTTGTCTTCTTGAAGGAAGGCCTTATGATGAGGACCCCCCCCCCCCATCTGTTCTGCTGTCTGATGTATTTTTATTTTACTACTTTTTTTCTTTCTTTTCCCACTCAAACTAGATTTGGACTAGCTACGTTGACTGGGAGGGGGGTATAGCAGCACAGTGCAATTCTCTAACCCTCTTTTTGTCAGGCGACATCCAGACCTAATGCCAAAACCTGGCACCTGTATGTCATACATGGCCAACAAGTGCTTTCGGAGCCTCTTGCAGCTTTTCTGTACTGCATGTTTGGTTCTTTGAAAATCTTCCTTGCCAATGGACTCAGCTGCAGCTGGTCACCACTGGCATGGAAAGGAACAGAAATCGAAACCACCACCACCACTCTAGTCTGGCCACTGGCTGGGGAAAATGGCTGGGTGTTGAAATACTAAGGTATAAAAGGAGAATTTTGTTGTTGGAATAAATAGAAGGGGAAGCAGGCTTGCAGCTTCAGAATTGTGGAGGGTTTTTTAGGTTTTTTGCCTACTTGTATGCTATCTTGTAAAACCTGGATCTGACTCCCAGTTTCGCTAAAGCTTTCTTATGTCATTACATAACAGTAATATAATTTGCACCCTTATTGGCTTGTAACTTTTTTTTATACGAAGAAATATAAATTATATTGAACACCCATGTGCTTACATGTTTTAGTGTTGTGTTTAATGCCTGTAAAACATTTATGTTAAGAATATCCATGAAGTATTCCATTGATCATTTTTCAAGAAATGTGGCCTGTAGATAAAATGCTTTTTTTCCTGCCTTTGATCACTGACGGTTGTCTGCTTCTTCCACATGTGGAAGCAGAGGAACAGCTAGGTCTAGATGCACTGGAATGGTGGGTTCTGGATATTTAAAATCAGAGAGGACTGGCAAAATGTAGTGGACTCTGATCATGAAATCCTTTTTCCAGCTACCCAAAAACGTCATGAGCTGAGTGAGGATAGAAAGTAGAAACAGATAAATCCAATATAGGTTTGTAATATCAAAAGAATCACTTTCTCTCTGAAGAATAAAAGACATTAAGAAGTAATAAACTGTTATACGGTGTCCCTAGAGTAAACATGATAACATGTATTTTATGCTGACTTGTTTTTTCCTCTTTAGTTAACTGGCTCCATTTTGTTTTCATGCTCTTAAAGGAATATCATATTGCATGTTTGATGTAGTATTATAAAATGTTGAAGGCACTGTTGCTAGTGTTAATTTTGATTAATTAGTTTTAATTTGAGAGGGATGTTTTGTTGTTTTTGAAGATTTTGCTTCCTTGGGATTTGCAGTGTTGTGTTTTAACCATGTCTATTGTTTTTCTTCCTCCTTTCTTCTCTCTGTCTTATTTTCTCTTTCCTCTGTTTCTTACTTTGTTTAGTCTGTTGCATTGGATATGCTGTGCCAACTGATGAAAACAAAAACCCAGAAACAAAATCCTCTAGACATCAGCCCGAAGGTTTTCTAGGCTTACAGCCAGGCCCAACTCAAATAAAACCCTTTGGTTGGCTTACATAATCACAGCTTTGCGATGCATCTCACTGTCTCCAAATATTGATTTTCCAATCCTTTGGAGCAGTAGCTCAGCCCTACACAGTGCATGCAGCAGTATTTTTAAAGCTGTTGTTAGAGGCAGTATATTCACTAATGAGTAATGGACAGAGCTGATAATGCTGCTTAGGAGATGTATCCAGGAGACAAGCTTGAAAGGGAGATGAGGTGGTTTGAGATGTTTTAACTTCACTGAGACTGCTGATCTTTGAGCCACTCTGAGGATGGCTTAGTTCCTCGCTGATGGCTTAGTTCATCTTGTAGTTTACCTGAAGTCTAATTTTTTTACTCTGTCTCCTTGACTGTTTGCAGAAATTTTGGGCGTTCTTGTCCCCTGGACCGATCTTTTTAGAGCCGTTAAGCCTCACTTTTTGTGGCCCATTACTGGTATTTACTGGCTTTGTTCTGCAGGTCTTTGTCTAGTGGGTTTTTAAATTTTTGTTACTATTATCTTTTTGTTTTCCTCTTGAAGGGATCACGATGGGGATGGGGTTAAAATATCTCTTAGATCTTTGAGTCCAACTTGTTGAACATGCAGAGCAGAGTTACTGAAGGGATTAGCTTTTCCAGAAAATAAGGACGAATGACTAAACTTGTCTGAGAACCTCTAAAGTAGATTTGCTGTCAGATACAGCTTTCCATTGATCACTCTGTGGGATGCTTTTTTTTCCTCCCTTCTCCCACCAGCAGTTCCATCCCTGCTGGGGTGTTTTTGTTCCAACAGCTTCGGCAGTGGGTGGAAACTTCTTAAAATCATAATGAAAAAGCAAACCAGTTATTATTCTTTGTGGAAATAATAATCAGTAAATCAATTACTAATTCCTGGCCATAAGTCTTCAGCCCTATTTTACTGAGTTGTCAACTGTCTCGTCTGAGAATTGGGGGAGAGAATAGAATGTTGCATGTTGGATGAAGAGACATGAGCCCAAAGAGGGTTGTACTTACAAAAAGTTTCAGAAACCCTATTCTGTAGTCATAGCATCTAAGTCTAATAATATTTCTTAACATTTGATACCTCTGTACCTGTTCTGTAAGTAAAGGGAATAAAACATTTTAAAAGCTGTTAATTCTCTTGACACTAGAAACATACATTTTGTTTTATTTTTTTAATGTTGAGTCTTCTTCAGGTGGATTAATTCTGATAGATATTCTGATGGCCTATGGTTACAACTTCAGTGTTGGCTATTAAATGTACTGAGACATCAACATAGATGAGAAGGGAGGAATCTTCAGAGAAAGACATTTCCAGTGGTTATGGAATAAAACAAAATAGCTTTGAATGCACTTGGGAGGAGGAGAGGATGACAAGAAACATATGGGACTTGGTTTTCAGGCTGGTTTTGCTTTATTGTCACAAATTTCTTTTTCTTATGTAAACCCTGTATTGCTTGGAGGGGAAAAAATCATACAGTTCTTTCTCAGAAAGGAAGAGTTTTTAATTTATCTTTCCCTGAATGTTATTATGTTGCTCTTACCTTACTTAGATCAGTATCTGTTAAACAGATTTGATCAGCCTAAAGCAAAAGGAACTTGTAGTTTTTGCTGTGTTTGTAACAAAAAAAAAGAAAAGAAAAAGATTCAAATAAGTACTTTTGCACTGCTGCAAATATTTAGAGATACACCATAATAGAAACCCAAGATGTCTCAATTAACTTTGAATTGTTAAATATGACTTTTTTTTCTTTAGGAAAAAAAGATGTAACTGTTAGCATTCAAATTAATCTTCTAGTTGTTAGTGATTTACATTCACCTTTAATTGTCAAGTGGTTATTAGGTAAATATTTTGGGGTTTTTTATATACTTCTTTAGGTGCAGGTGTTCGGATTGTATTCAGCAGAAGAGTTTCATGAAACGTTTGACTGTCCTATTAAAGTAAGTGCTTGTTTTAATCTTTAGTAATTGTGTTGTTGTCGTCTTTAATAACAGAAAGGTCACATTGAATCTAAATGAGAGCGAGGAATACCGCTTCCTTGTAATGTTATTCAAGTCACTAGAAAATAGTTATCTATCTCATATAAAAGCTTTTGATCTGGTTAGGCAGGAAGAAAGCCGATCTTGGTTTTGTAAGAAGTATTATTGAGTTTTTCAAATACAGAAGGCAAAGTGAAAGAGAAATTGTCCTGTTTCAGCTGTTACCTGTCTCAACATATTTCTTTCTTTGTAGATCTGTGATACAAATTCTGAGGGTTCTGCTAACTGTGAGGTCAATATTTTGCAACCAATTCATATCCATTAAACCTGCCTCGGGATAAGGCAATGGGTGGCAATGCTGATGTACCCTGTCTGAAGGGAAAACTTCAGTTATACTCTGCTTGAGAGATGTGTGGCTGGGGTGTTGAAAAAGCACCTCTAGTAGGCATATGGGAAGATCTAGCTTTTTTTAACAAGAAATGTTTCTTGCAGGAGGAAAGGTGGTGTGGGCAAATGATTGCATTTTGCTGCTTGGAGTCTTCCATGTTGCAGCTGCTCTTGGCGGGGGGGGGGGGGGGGGGGGGGGCGTTGGGAAGGAATGAAGTCATTAAGTTTTCACACACATCAGATGCGACTCATTTGCCTCCTAGGGCCTTACTGCTCTTACAGCTGCATCTCCCACACTTGACACATAACACGTAAGGCAAAGAGGCTATTTAAGGTGCGTTGATGCTACACGAGGCTGTCCTGCGGCAGGGCTGAGGTGTGCCTGCCCTCAGGCAAGCCCAAAACAAGACTTATCAGGGTAACCCTTGCTTGTGGCAGTCCTGCTGCACAGTCCTAGTTCTGCTGCCTGCTGTGCAAAGAAGTAGTAGTTTGGTGTGACATGGCCCTCAGTATCAGGTGTGTGACTTGTCACATGCCATATAAATAGAGAATTTTCTTTTTCTAGGAAAAACAAATGGAGATGTCTGAAAGAATGAGGCTCTACTTCAGAGAAAGAACTCAGCTGTAATACTTGATACTTGGCAAAGGGTTATGTAGTTTAGAAAGTGATATGGTGTCCCTGTAAACTCTTAAAAAAGCCACAATACTCTCTTTTTTCCCCCCTTCTCCCCCCCCCCAGATTGTTGCTGTTCATCCTCATTTTGTAAGATCCCACTTCAAGCAATTTGTAACAGGAGGAAAAAAGGTAAGCAGTCATAGTGTAATGAACTTAGGCTGTCTTTAAAGAGCTTTTAAAATAGCTCAGAAGGCTGTGTATTTAACACCTAGAGCAAAGAATTCTGCTTTTTCCTTCTCTTTATGCATTGTATTCCAAAAATTCTTTCTTAATTAAGACTATTCCGGGGGGTGGAAAGGTGCACTTTTTATGTTAAAAACATGTTGCAACAAGTTGAGCTTCAGAGTAGAAATACTTCTGTACGTAGTCTGAAGAAAATGTCATTTGCATTTCCTAGACCAGATTTTCTCCATTCATTTTAATTTGTTGAAGTAGGAGCAGAAGTTAGACCTAATACTGCATGTTGGTCTTGGTGTTTGGGATTTTTCTTTTGCTTTACCTGTGGGTGATTTGTTTTGTATTGTTTTGGTTTTTTTAAACTAAGCAAACCCAAGTATCTTCATCAGTTCTTGTTCATGGTGTGGGTTTTTTGTTTGTTTTTAAAGTAATTCAGGGGAGCTCTTGGTAGAGTAGAGCTCCCGCTTTTTTAAGGACTTGTCTGTGTAGTTAAAGTCTTCTACCTGGGGCAGTTGTTATTTAAATGTGCATTAGGTGTCTTATTGGTGTAGGGTGCAATTCTGACTTCCGATTACAGCTGTTTGCAGGTCCTACAAGTATTTGTATCACATGCATTTTCAGTCAAAATATGAAAAGTTTGATTTGGAACAGTTTCTTGAATTCATGGAATTTTCCTGTTGCCTTTTCTTATGAATTAAGGATGAACAATCCTCACGTATAGATGCATCAAACTGAATGCCATGGCTCTCCCTTACCAGCATGTAAAAAATACAGACTTCCAGTGCTGAATACAGCTTAATTTTCATTAACAGTTCAATGTGTTTCAAAGCATAGCTGTGTTTTATTTTGCTTTTTAAGTGGCATGTATGGTTGACAGCTTTTGCTGGCTGGTCGGAGTTGGTGTTGTCCTTAAAATAATGCACAGTCAGTGTATGTCTTTGTCAGCCACCAGTTTGTGAAGCTTCTTAGTATGAAAAGTGGTACGGAAAGAGAGAAGTAGGGAATTAGTAGAACAGAGCTCTGTCAGGTGGTAAAAGAGCTCACATTCACCTGATGCCAAACAGAAAAAAACATCAGGGAGTTAACACATTCTCTTTGGTTATCTTGATTACTTGACAGGTTGTTTTATATTCTGTCCTCTGGGGAATGGTATACTCGTTCTTAATGCATTCATTTTTGCTGAGGAACTTTCCTCTTCAGGAAAACTTTAATTGACATCTTAACATAAGGTATTTAGCATTGAAATAAATGTCCCTCGACGCCTGTAATTTGATTTTATTGATACATAAAACCAACAAATAAAACCTCTTAGCCTTGTGGTAGAAACCCTTCTCCTTTTCTCCTCTCCTCCAAAAGGAGCATATGTGCTTGTATAACAGCAACAACAAAATGCTCTGTGAAAATTCAGAAAGTTAAATTCTACCTACTTACTTATTGAAGATATTTTTTCTTTTCTGAAAAGAAAAAGGTCTTGAAAAACATCCCTGCTTTTTATTTATGCCTTTCCTTAAATGTAAAGCCAAAGAGCTGTATGGGGGCAGCAGGCAAGGGGGATTTGGTCACAAGAGCGAGGAGAAGGAAACTGAAGTATGCCACCTCGGGCTGTGGACCTCACATCTCTCATCCTGTGTCTGGAGGTTGTGTAGTTGGGTGAGCTCCTTCGAGGAGGGGAGCAGGACCTCCTGTTACTCCTGAGGTCTCTCGCTTTTAGCCTTTGCGTGGACACAGTGACTTCATAGCTGATAGCTGGCAGTGGTGGGCGGCATGCTGCTGTCTTCCCCACTTGCACGAAGGCAGGTATAGCAGTAAGGATGGAGGTAAGGCTATCCTCGTTTTGGATCAAGCCTAAGAGAAAAGCTTTGCTTAAGGCCCTCATGCTATGCTCCTTGTCTAAGCTGCATTCAAAAACATAGTGTGAGTGAGTGTGTGAACTCTTTGCCCAAAGGGTTTGCGGGGTCTATCTTTGTTTTTGTTGTTCTGGGAGCTGGTGACATAATGTATATTAGCATTTTAAATGTTGGGTTTTTAAAAAAATTGTTTGCTAAGGTAATTTGAGCAGATAAAAGGACCCAGAAAGAAATTTGGTCACTTCCTCAAACCTCTCTAGTTGCATTACGAATATTGTTGTCTCAGAATATGAGAAGGATGTTCTTGATTTCCTACTTGAATTTCATGCTGATTTTGGTTTACAGTGAACAAAATAAAGAAGCCAAACCACACATGCACGCAGGAAGCAAGAACTTGCCCCCCTGACCTTAACGCTCTGTTTTATCTCATCTCAAAATACCACTTTAATATCTGCTTAAATTTATAATTTTATAGCCAAGCATCTGCCTCAGTAGGATCCTTAATGAATGGGGTGAGGGAGTTATAACTGTAAATTACCACCTCCTTAGTTTTTTGAGAAATATACAGTTCTTCATAATAGTATGAAATGTATAAAAAAAGTACACTTTCAGTTCAAAGACCCACTGCAGAGCATTCTGCAAATGTTCAAGGTGAGCAACAATCTCAAAACCAAAACAAACCAGCCCCCCCGCCCAAAAAACAGTAGAGAGGAGGGAGGGGAAAAAAGCTAAGTGATGCGCTTCAGGGATGTGCAGTGCAGGTCCTCAGTTCCTAACACAGGTGGACATTTGGAACTTGGGTGAATTGTTGTGTGATGCTGAGATTTGCCATGTCTTAGAAGCTCAGCCTGACCTAAAGGTGACTTAGAGCAGCGCTCCCTGGGGTGGGACTGTTTAAATCATTGCAGATGTTGGAAGCTTAGCTCTACCATGCATATGTTTATACAGTTGCTTAACTAGACTTGTACTAGAGTCCTTTAAGAGCAGTTTTCTCTAAATTGTATTATGAAGTAATGAACCAATTTAAATGGTTTGCTTACTAAAGCACTAGTTTTTAAAAGTAAAGAACTTCCATTAAGCTTGGGATAATATCATGCCTTCTATTTGGGCTGGAAAAGCTTTTTTTCACCCCCTTTTTTCAATGAACGAATGTTATCTGTGCCTAGAAACAAGGCAGGTACTGTGGAAACATTGACATGATCGCAGTGAGAAGCAATAGGTACTATACTAAATAGAGGCACTTCCCTGCTCCCCCCCCCCATCTCTGCAATTAACTACAGCACCATTCTGATGACTTGGCAGATGATGGTAACCCTGAAATAATAATACCATATTGAAATAACAGGGCATTCCAGTCCAGAGCAGACAGTAAAGCTTCAAAGCAAGGGAAAAGACAAATAGTGTGATATTGAAGGCCATAACCTTCTACCTTTTAAAAAAGGGTCTAATCTTAAAAAATAACAGGGTAAAGCCAACTAAATGAGGGTGGTAAGGCTGAAAACAAGGTGTTCTTTATTTAACTGTTAGAGTGCTGTTTTTCCCAACACATCAACTAAATGAACATTATTGCAAAGTCCAAGTATCCATTATATCCAGAGGGTTAAAGAGGCAGAACTAACAAAGAGAGAAGACTGAAGGATATTTCAGTTCCAAAGTCAAGGTATCAGCTACTGCATCTTGTTTAAAGGTAACTTAGGAGAGCAGGACAACTTGAGGTTTCTTTCTTGGCAGAGGCATTGATGAGACTCCCTATTTTGTTTTGATTAACATCAGTAACCAGACACAAAGGTTTTGTAGTAAAATTCCTAGGAGACAGAATCTTCTTCAGTGATTGAGTCACTCTGCCATATGTGTAGTAATTAAGGGTTTTGGGGGGGTTCTCTACCTAGCATGGTAGTGAGGACCCTGTTGCAATTAAGCAAATGAATTCTGAAGCCAGTATGGGAGTAAGATACTCAGTATCTTAAAGGATGGGCATCTCATGTACTTTAGGACATGCATTTGTAGAATAAGTGTGGATTTGAGTATCCAATCTGAAACATTTTAAGGGATAGGGAACAAAGAAAACTGACAATTTACCCTGTGACTGTCAGCAGTCACATATTATCTACTCTGTCTACATCTACGTAATATATTTAATTACATATATGGTAGAAATTGATATAAACCATATTTTTAATGGGTATGTATTTCTTTTGCTGGAGAAGATACACTATAAGAACTGGTTTTCAAATGCAGATGTGTCTGAACACGTTTGTCCCATTTATCCTCGCAGAATTAGCATCTGAGCATATTGATGCCCATGGTTAAACATTAGACTCTTTCTTTGTTTGTTATAAAAGCAGAGAGAACTTAGGTTACCTGGGGCAAATTTCTCATTAATAAAAAAAAAAAAAAAAAAAAAAATCTAAAATGCAATTTCAGTGTTAGAATCCGGGCTAGACCCACGGTGTCTCCTGCCTGAGATGCAAAACAAGACGACCTAAATTCATTTCCACTCCAGGTGGAGCAATGTCATATACAGAGAAAGGATAGCGATTGCGAACAATGCACAAGTGGGAAGAGAAATAGCATTCTTGGGGATCTGCAGCTGCTGTTACAGGCAGTGGAATTTGTATGTTAAAGTCAAGTCTGCCAGGGAATGTCTCGGATTTTTTTTTTTTTTTAATTGTCTGCTTTTTAGTGTCAGCAGATGCACTTTGCTTTCTGAGTAGATGACCTTTACCTCTGAACTCTATGATATGTACTTCATAATAACTGGTTGGACTACTTTGACAAATTATTAAATGTCAGGATGCTGTTTGCAGCACAGTCCATTTTTAGAAAGCAGATAGTCAGCTGTTTGGCATTATGTTGGGTAGAAGAGTACCAGACAAGAAAGGCAGATTGCTTTGTAAGCTATAAAATGTCAGTCAGTAAATACTCAAAGGTCTAGTTTAAGTGAAGAAAGAGTAAATACTATGGCAATTTTTGTCCATGCATTGGATAATTTACCATAAGCGGGAAACAAACTGTTGGAGCAAGCAAGCCATAATAATACAGGTCTGCGATTTGCTTGCCATGATGTGTAATGCCCGGATGTATCCCGTATTATTGAGCAGATGAGACTTTGATATGTAGTGATGTGTTGTTTGCTTAATAAGCAGATTATTTGTCTTACATTTCTTCTTTATATTATTTGGATGTGCATTTCTTCTTTATTGCGAAAAAAAAAAGCATTCTCCTTGTGCTCTAACAAACAAATTTGGTTTGTGTAAAAGAGAATGGATCATAGTCCTGTGTGCGTGTGATCTATAGTCGTGTGTTTTGCAAACGTCTGTGTAGAAAACTTTTTTCATTGCTTGAGGTGGCAAGCAAAGAGGATCTAAATATATGAAGTGTGTGAGAACTCGTGTGTCTGCCTGCGAGGCTGCAGGATTTGCTTTCCAAGGTGTTAATTCTGTAGCTATTTGTGAATAGGCGACAGCTGGAATCTAGCAGTTGAGTTATTAAAAGTACAGCCTAATAAAAGTCCTATGGCATTTGTTTGTATTAAACTTCTCTAAATTTCTAGCTTCTCTGTCCATGAACTAGAGCAGCAGCTCCTGTTTTGTATCTCACCGTTGCCATCACTTGCCTCCCAATGCTGTTGCTGTCTGCCACTGCCTCCTTGCTTGATTTCCCTTGACTGCACCTCCTGCCCTCCCCTCCATCCACACTCCAGCTCCTGAGACAACAGCGTTTTGTGACGATATTTTGAAAACTCATCTTCAGTTGAAAACTCGAGGCTTACATTATTCTCTGCCTCGTTTGAGCTCATCCAGTCCATCGCTGTTCCAAACAGAAGTGATAATTTTTTATTGTTGCTATATATTTCCTAGGGATGCACGATTAAACAGTAAGTCTTCATGTGGCATGCTGTTCTGTGTTACTCTCGGATATCTGTTAATCTCGGCTGTGCCTGTAAATGTTGTTTTTATGCTGAAAACATAAATATCTATACTGATCACTTGTAACCATGGCAGTAGCATTTTAGGTTTTTGTGATCTTGCCTGGCTGAGGGGAGATTGGCAACACAGGTGCCAAAAACCAGAACAAATGGCACAGGTAGGCATCTTCACACTCAGGCAAACAGAGAAGAGGACAAGGAAAATACAGGGAGTTTTTTCCTAATTTTTATTTTGTGAAATAAGAACTAATCGAACAGTGCTGCAATAGGGAAGGGTAGGGTGGCTTTTCAGTTACAAATTGAAGTTGAGCCTTTTTCTTCCATAAACTCCTTCAGATCTTTACAGAGAAGGTGCTGTGTTGAAACAAAGCAATGATGCTGTGCATGCTGCTTCAGTAAAAGTATGTTTCCTTTAAACTTTTCACTGTGTGAGAATAGACATCTTATATTTCAGTGTTTTGAAGGTGGTATTTGGTAGTGGGATGAAATTGAATTGAATTACTTCACCGTATTGATACTACAAAAGCTGCAATCATTGGCCTCTTTGTTCAGAGGATGAGAATTCCTGTACATAGTTTAAAGGCTGGGATTACATATAATTAGTATTAATGCTAATTGCATGATAGGCTCTGTTAAATCCAAGCACTAGTCTATTCTCTTCAGCGGATACACTCTAAAGTAGAGTTTTGAGCTCTTTTTGGAGGAGGTTAATCTCCTGGTAGTTAAAGATACAGAGAGATGTATTCACTAAGCCAAGAGAATTATAGCCACTTGTTTTTAAAACCACAAAGTATCCTGCACCATCCTCTTGTCTCATGCATTTCAGTGTGTCTGTCTTCTTAATGATCCAGTGGACAAGCATAAGCAGTTAAGAAGATTCGCAAAACAATAAGTAGTGAAGACTCGCAGAATCATAAGTAGTGAACTAACAGAAGATTGCAGTGTCCTATGAAGGAGTGTGGATGGGACCCTTGAAGTCAAAGTTTATTTTATTTTAGCTATATTATCGTGTTGCGGTACATGCAAGAGATGCTGGAAGCGCATTCTAAGCACTGCTGTATTGTAACAAAGGACTAGAAAGATTTACCAGAGCAAATAAAAATGGAGAAACTGTATTGCAGAGAATGCAAGAAAGTGATTTTTGTGGCTTATGTTGAAATATAAGTACTGTGAATGCTGACTGCCAAAATATGGGATTATGGGAAATAAAGCCCTAAAATATTTTTCCCCTACCAAAAAAGAGGGAGGTGGTAGGAGAACTCCCCAGAAATGGTGGATTTTTGTTATGTGTCTAGCTTCTCTTGAAGTTTTAAAAGGCTTTCTGGTATGATAAACATTTCTATATGAAGACAGAAAGGAAGACTAAGAAATAAATTAGGCTGCTTATTTTGAGAGAAATGTATTCAGTGGATAGCGTTCCAAAACACATAGCGAAGTTCTGGGTTCAGTAACTCAGGTGTCATTGCCATAATAAATAAATCACATTATGTATATCAATAAAATGCAGATAATTGCATTGCAGATAAATTACTAAAGCAAGTTTTGAGATTAATTTTTTTTTTTGAAGCTACAATGTTGAATGTCCTTTGGCTTCAGTGTTGGACCTATTTCACTTGCTGATATGAAACAGGGAATTCTGGGTGCTGCAGTGATGCAGATTCACTTTCCATCTTATTACAGGCAATATCAGACTGTTGTCTTCTACTGCCTTGGTCTGAGAATTTAATTAAGCATGTGCTTAGAGTTGAGCATAGACTGAAGCAGGATTTTTTTTTTTTTTTTTTTTTTTTTCTTTCTTACCAGTCCTTTCTCAGGTCATTTCTTTGCGGTTTCGTACTCAGGTACTGAGTCCTGAAAAAAGCATGATGTTCACGAACCATGAACAGTAACAAAATAGCTACAAAGTGTCATTCCAAGCTCACTCTGGATCTTGTGTGTAATAAATAAACTTAAATCATGATTCAGTCACAGCAGAAAAGATTCAAAGTTCAGTCAATATAATTGACATCAGCCATTTTAACCTTTCACATCATCCACATCAGTTTTCGCAGCCTTGTCCAGTAAGTCCTGATGAAAATACTATGTATTTTGTTGCTGTCTTTATTGGACGGTATTGAAAGAAGCATCCAAGTGACAGTTTTTTTTCCATCAAGCCTCTCCTTAGGAGTTTGTGAACTAGGAAAAAAGTAATTTTCAAGTCTGGATCAGCACAGCACTTTAATTTTTAATGGCATCCTCAGCTTCTGAGTGGAGCTAATTAGTTTGGGCTGAGGGCTGCTCCTGTGTTTCACATCCGCCTACCAGCCTGCTAATGGAAATTCTTCTGTATGGCACTGCCTTATAAGCGTAGATGTTACCCCTACTTTCAGTGTCTTGCCTTGGTTGCTGTAAAATAGCGTATTTCATAAGAGATTTGTTGAGTTGCCTTTTCATATGTGGAAAAAACCCCCTAGACTATCTGAAAGGTGGGCCTTCATGTGAGCTTTGTGAAGGACACAGAGTCATTTTGGGTGGAGTTAAAGTGCCAAGATATGCTTGAGTGAGAAGTTTGATGTCTGGAGCGCACGTCACGTAAAAGTTTCTGATAAAGCATCCTAGATAGCAACCGCTTTAAACTTTTGGAGAAAATACTTGTCTTTTGGTGCCATCTTGTGGCTTTAGGAGAGAGAGGCAGTCTGTGTAGTTGATGTTAAAAATCCTTATTTTGTTAAAATATATTATTTTAAACAATTAGTGTCTGATCATTTAAGTATTTATGCAAATATGGGCGGGGGAAACCATGCATGAAAAAGCACGTACAGCCGGATCTTAGATAGGAAATATTGGCAACCTAGGCACTCGATTTAGGTGTTAGCATGGTGAAAGTCCTTGCAGGTAGCAATTTTACACCTCTTAAAGGTCATTGTTCACTCACGTGAGCTCGGGCTCAGGTTGTGCATGTGTCTCTACCTGTGTGTACTCATGCAAAAGCTGGCAGGACTAGACTACTCTACTACATTAGAGTATGATCTTCATAGATGCTTCAGCTTCTTACTTAGATATCCTTCCAAGTGCTGCACTTTGCATCACTCAAAGTGATTCCATGTTATAATCCTATTAAATAACTTGAAACCATATAGGAACCAGTAAAAGAGCTGGACTGTCATGCAAACTGCGTGTAGTTGAGTTTTTCTTTGCTGCTTGAAAAGCATTTCGTGACATCTCTTACGCATTTAGATATTCTAAAATACCTTCCTTATTTACAGAGCCTGGGATTGCCCATCACAGAAGTTTTACGATCAACAGCGCTTGTTGTACTGTGCAGTTTGCGCGTGTGGGACCAACACAGCATCTCTAGAGTCCTACTGAAGGCTATGTAGTTCCACATGGGGCCAAGCAAAAGGCCAAGTACTTGGGAGTCTTCGATAATTTTCTTTGACTACACCAGGCATATGGCACACTTCTCCTATCTCCTGCTTTTTTGCAGGGAAGAAGGAGCCTACCACCAGATCAGTGAATAGATGTGAGGCAGACTGGTGTCTTTATCAGCTTTCTAAAGTGGTGTCACCGATGCTGTAGGCTTAGGTTCTCTCATGCCTTAATTTCTTTATCCTTAAAATGGATAATTATACTTACTGTTCTCTGCAGAAGCTTGCTCGAAGGCCTGCTTACTAATATTATTATTAAAGTAACTTGAATTCTGTGGTATATAAGATTCTCAATGTGTATGTGCTATATGAAAATATTTGATTGTATTTGCTTTTGTTTTGTGATAGGTGTGTATTTTTCATTGCCCTTCAATCCAAGCAGAGTAAGGGATAATGAAGCAAAAAATACCTCCCGTGTTTATATACAGCACTGTGTCACAGAAATATTTCTTGTTGCACTTCTTCATAGTTGCTGTTATATGAGAGAGGCTGGATGAATAGATGGAAGCCTTCGGTTTTACATGAAGGGGAAGGAAATATAAGAAATGTAAAATGGAGAGGACACTTAATTGCTTGGGCCAATAATATGGTAAGTATTTGTCACCTCTGTTAAATGAACAAAATTGAAATGTTTCAATGTTAATTGCCAGAATATGCTATTGAAAAATGGTACATTTGAAGAATCGAGTATAAAGGCATTGAAGGATAGTGTTTTAGATCACATTCTTCATAGACATTTCTTCTGGCATTTCCTGCTGGCTAGTCAGTGTTCTCCATACGATTGCCACTTCTGAAGAAATTAAGAAAAGTAGCTCTACATACCACTGTTGGGGGTGGTCACTACTGTACACTATTGTATAGCAGAGTTTTGACCAGTGCAATTTATTGAAGCAAACCGTCTAAGGAAGGAATGCCAATGTAACTTTTCTTTATATAAAAAACATAACATCACCACCCCTCAAAAAAACCCCTAAACCTGTCTGAATTTTGTAATTTGTACTGAAGTGACATTATCATATGCACTTCTAATGTTGCAGACTATAAAAAACGATAGTAATAATTCTTATTTTGGTAGGCCACTGGAAAAGGCTAGAATTAGGAGAAATAGACCCTTTTTACTCTGAGTGTAATTCATATTTTAAAGGGAACCATTGCTTTCATGCGGAGTGTTGCATTTCACCTATCACTGTATATCTAATTGATGGGTCAAGGTCTGTGTTTTAAAGCTCAGCAGTGAGGATATGTTTTTAGGTGTGTATCATGTCTAAATTCCGAAGTCTTATTTTAAAATAATGTGGTGAAAGTACTTCTGAAACACTAGCTTTTCTTCTTCTATTGTTTTTCTCTGCTCAAGGGAAGCAGTTATTAAAATATTTTAAAGCCATTGTTATTTTATTCCTTTCAAAACCAGTTTGAGATGAAATTGTTAGAGGTGGACTTTTGTTTATTTGCTCCCCTTTAATAACTGCATTAGAATTGAAACTTCAATGGGTGCTTGATCACCATAACATTAGCTCTTTTGAAGATTTTGTTCTTTTCAGAGCTGTACAATTAAAATATATATTCTAGGTGAATCTACTGGGAATAGATAGGACAGTTGAGGAGAGCTATCCCTAGATGATGTGCCACATCAAAACACAGAATACTAATAAAATGTTGGAGCCATCTGTCAGAGACAAAAAGCCATGGTCAGGGCCTATCTTTCAATGAAAATGAAATGACACTTGCCCTCCGAAAGATTAATATATTTGGTTATTGGCCTTTTCCTTCCCCCTTTACCTTTTTAAAAATTTCTTCATCCTCTAGCAAGGTTTTGTGTTCCATTTTTTTTTCTTTCAAAGTCAGAGAAATCTTTTATAGCGTTGCTTCTTACTGTCTGTGCATGGCTACCCAGTATTTATTTTCTTACACTTTTTTTTTTTTTTTTTTGGCACACTGTACATGAGCTTGTTAGACATTGGATATTCTGAGGTGGGCTTCACGTTATTTAGGAAAGGTCTAATTCTGCTTGTCAGATGCTCAGGTAACCCATGTTTGCTGCTATGCCCTCTTCTCCTTTCTCCATGGCCAAGAGTGTAAGTTTTACAAACTGAGACACCTGAGGACCAAATCCTTAGAGGCATTATGCTACGTAACTCCTATTTGAACAGGTTTTAGGCTCCTTCATGATAGGAAGTTGACTCTGGAAGTCCTTTTGGTTCATGATGCAAATGGCATACTTTTAACTATGGAGGATCCTGCGCTATTGGTTTGAAAGGCTTTAAACAAAGCTAGTCTATCCCATATAGGATTTGTTGCCTTGTAGAAAAATAGAAGGTCTGATATGGGTCACTTTTATCTGAAATCATCCTTGAAGACAAAGTGGTAAGATTAATAAAAGGCAAGTTTATTAAAATGCAATTCAAGCAAGATTGCAAATTTTATCAGATAAGCTTAGAAAACAAAGCATAAGCTTCTTGTTTATGTTACCTGGAGATCTGAGCTCTGTACGTTGCAGATGCTGTGTGTAAGTGTTTTTTCTGAAACCTTGATGGCTGTTAACTGAAGAGATGCCAATAGGAGTGTTTGCATGCTCACAGTTCTTCAGTGACAAAGATCACGGGGAAAAAACCCCTGGCCCACCTCCGTACCACTTACTGCTCCTTGTGCTTTTAAAAAAAAAAAAAAAAAAAGGCGGGGGGAAGGCAAAACCGACTTAGACCATGACCCCCATGTTTAGACTCTTTGACTTCCAAACAGTTGAATCTGTACAGCTGGGGACATAGAAGCTCGCAGTTGGGGGGAACAGGAACAGACAGGGGAATCTTTTAAATCAGTTTTGTCACTAGAAAAATCCTAACATGGAATGGCATCCTGGATGCTGACCTTTCAAGGTCCCTTCCATCCCCTTTTCTGTGGTTGTGAGAGTTGTTTTTTCTGCTCACTGAGCTTAAAGGCTACTAAAATGCTTTGTTTTATTTGGGGGACTTTTGTTTTTAAATCACGAAGAGCAAGTCATTACTTAACATGAAATTAATCTCCATTTTGCTATTGGAAAGGTTATAGCTCACCTTTTCGAAATGGCATGGAAAAATCTGATTAATGGCTTTTTTTTTTTTTCTCCTCTCTCTCTCAAATGACTTTAATCTTTCTTTTAAACTTTTTTGTTCTGTAGTTTAGGAGATTTTCTGAGGAGGCAGTGAAAAATCTCAGCATACAAAACCAGGC
>WNMK01000077.1:0-43326 GCA_009819775.1 Phoenicopterus ruber ruber | reverse complement strand
GGCGGGTGAAAAGACCGTTCACCTGCAGCAAGGCAAAATGCCGGAAATGGGTTAAAAAAATCCCAGACGGCCCCATAAAAGTGGTACAGCACGAAGATATCACTGAGGTCGAACGCTTAAGGGCCTCTAGAGGAAGAGGAGATAAACCCCACCCGAATGTCACATCTTAATTTAATTCCTCATCTTGCTCGTCGGCAAGGGTTGCCCACGCCCTGCCTCGGCTTACCCACACCTCCATGTTGTTATTCACGGTGATGAAAGCTTCTCGGAAGAAGACGAAGATGGCCACGGCGGCCGGGATGCTGTCGTCCCGGCACTCGCTGACCTCCACCACCACCTTGAACCAGTTGGGCGACTGCTCGTTGCAAAGGGCGGCCACTTTGTAGGTGCCGCTGGCGAGGAGCCTTCCCCCGGCGCCGTCAAACGTGGTCAAGGAGGCCCCCGGGGAGACCCGGCATTGACCTTCCCGCTTGACGCACCGCTGCGCCCCGTCCCGCATGGCGCAGACCTCGTCCGGGGAACACCGCACGTCTTCACAGACAAGTCCCCGGGACGGGTGGCAGTTGCATTTCGTGGAGCAGTTGCTGGAGATGATGGTCTCGCCCGCCTGGAAAGGAAAAGCTCAGAGGTTAATCCACATGGACGCCATCTCCAAATGTGGGGGGAATTTCCCACCTTCAAGGGGGGGAAGAAATCCCAGGGAGAGAAAGAAAAACCAGGAGATGGAGCTGGTGGAGTTTGCGCAACTCAACGAATGAATTGTCCTTTGGTTCGGTGGAGCAAAATACGCATTTTGGGATGGTATTAATTGCATTATTTTGGACACGTGTCCTCAAAACGAAGTGGCAACCCACCTCGTCGAAGCCGGAGTCCCCAAACCAGCTGCATTGACTAAGTGGGACAACCAACCTCGT
The DNA here is from genome assembly GCA_009819775.1 of Phoenicopterus ruber ruber. Lineage (NCBI taxonomy): Eukaryota > Metazoa > Chordata > Aves > Phoenicopteriformes > Phoenicopteridae > Phoenicopterus > Phoenicopterus ruber. The sequence continues at coordinate 42,412 of WNMK01000077.1, read as the reverse complement.
CAAAGATGGAATCCTCAAATCCATTGCATCATCCAGATGGGCCAACCCACCTCATCAAACACCGAATCCCCACACCAGTTGCATCATCCAGATGGGACAATCCACCTCACCGAATGAGTCCCCAAACCTGTTGCATCATCCAGATGGGACAACCCACCTCACCGAACGAGTCTCCAAACCTGTTGCATCATCCAGATGGGACAACCCACCTCACTGAAGATTGAGACCCCAAGCTAGTCGCATCAACTCAATGAGACAACCCAACTTATCAAAGACTGAGGCCACAAACCAGTTGCATCATCTAGTTGGGCCAACCCACCTCATCGAAGACTGAGTCCCCAAACCAGTTGCATTGATGAGATGGGCCAACCCACCTCATCAAAGACTGAATCCCCAAACCAGTTGCATCATCCAGATGGGCCAACCCACCCCTCCAGTCCTTCCTCAACCTCCTTTCCACCCAAAATGCCAACGCCAACCCTTGATGGCCAACCTCACCTTGAAATACCGTCCCTGGTGCATGCAGCCGCACTGCTCCAGGGACACGCAGGCTTCCCCGTCGAAGAGGTACCCATCGTCGCACTGGCAGCCCTCGAAGCACGTCCAGCTGCACGGGGCCGGCACGGAGAGGCTGGCGCAGGTGAAGTCGCAGGTACGGGTGCAGAGCTCGTAGTGGCTGTGGGGTGGGCAGGAGAGGGCTGGGAAAAAAAAAAAAAAGGGAGAAATACCATTATTATCCCCCAAAATCGTGACTGGTTTTTCCTGGATCCAATGGGGCATCCCTATGGGTGACAGGAGACCCATGGCCAACCAACGGGCATCTCTGATGGCTCCAAAAGATGCTAAAACAACCGAATCCCACTTTTAAGATCCAGGTTAAAGCATTTGCATATCATTAATCACCTCAAGGCAACGTAGAGGGACACCCTGACGCAAATATTGATGTTTCGGAGGTGGTGAGCTGGAATTTCTTTCTTCCAGGGTGTTTTTGGTGGGAAGTAGGTGATCGAAACCCCAAAATGAGGTTTTTTGGGGAGGTTTAAAAATAATTTCTGGGCTATTTGGTAGATTTTGGGGGGGAGTTAAGCAAAAGGCAGCCTTGTGTGATATTACACAGGTCATTCGTCTGTCTTCTAGGTCCGGATAGCGAAGGCGCATTTGCCGAAAGCAGGAAAAAAGCACCGTGATCGCAAAATTGGAGGATTTTGCTGGAGGAAAATGTGGCTTTGGAGGAAAACAGGAGTTGAAGTGACTCCGTGAAGGTATCCTGGGGCACTTACGGCAAAAAGCGGTCGTTCTCCACCCGCCGATCTCGGCCCCGGCGGCTTGGCAAGCGGCAGCGTAGGCTTGGAGGCTGTGGCACAGGACATCACGGGCACCGTCGGCGGCGCAGACGTCGTGGAGGCAGTGGTTAAAATACTCCACCGGGCTCACCCGTGGGTGACACGGCCCGAAAGGTCCCGCCAGGTCCCGGATGAGCCCGCAGGAGTCTCTGGTACCATAGGGAGCGGTTTCAGTGGCATCGCACACGGAGCAGGCCTTGCCGTTGCAGCCGTCGGTGCACACCCCGTCCTCCGTCGGTATCTTCCAGGACGTGACGAATTCCTCAGTGCTCTGCGCCAGGGACCCGCCGGGCAGCTGGAAGTCGTCACCGGGGTCCCCGTTGTAGTTGCCACCCAGTCCGCACACGCGGCCCCGGTAGGCGTCGGGGATGGTGATGAGGAGGTAGGTGGCCGCGTTGTAGAGGAGCCGGATGCCGGCGGCGGTTTGGAGGATGATGTTGTTCCCTTCTTGGCCGATCCGTAGCTTCTTGTCCGCCATCACCAGCGGCAGCGTGTAGCGTTCCCCGTCCACCTGGGATGTGCACGTAGGATGGGGAGGGGTTTGCACGCGCGCGCACACACCGGGGGGATTCAGCATGCACGCACGCGCCGGGGGATATTGCGCACGCACACGTGCGCCGAGGGACAGGGACATCCCAACTTCTGGATCGGGGGATTTTGCGTGCGTGCAGCGGGGGATTTTGCAGGCACGCGTGCACCAACGCATCTTGCACACGCGTGTGCACCGAGGGACAGGGACATCCTGGCTTACCCCTGGAGGCATTTTGCATGCACCAGGAGCTTTTGCATGCACGTGTGCGCGGGCGATTTTGCACGGACGACCGCACCGAGGCATTTTGCCCGCATGCGTGTGCGGGGGGATTTTGCATGCGCGTGTGCATCGCAGCTTTTGCACGCCCATGCGCACCGAGGCGCAGGAACCTTCCTGACTTACCATCACCTCCCACTTCCGTCCCCTCTCCATGCTGACCGTGGACCCGTGGATGGAGATGATCACCTTCTTCATCAGGGCCACGTTGCCCCGACCGCCCACGTCGTGCTCCAGCAGCACCGAGAAGTTCGCCAGCCGCGGCTGCGGCTTGCAGAGCCGCGCCAGGACGTAGGTGCAGGAGCCCAGGAGGTCGAAGGCTCGCCCGTCGAACGTCAGGTAGTGCGGGTCGCCTGACACCACCAGCCGCCCGTAGCCGGCGGGGTAACACCCCAGCACCCCGTCCTCTACTCGACACTCCTCGTGGGCGCTGCAGAAGACCTCCTCGCATTCCACCACCCCGTTGGCTTTGCAACGGCACCTCTCCCGGCACGAGGCGTAGAAATCCTTGCCCTTCTTGTAGTAGCGACCCTGGTGCTCGCAGCCGCACTCGCCCGCCGGCACGCACTCGTCACTGCTGAGCACGAAGCCCTCGTCGCAGAAGCAGCCTTCGACGCACAGCACCGACGCGCAGCCCTCGGGGGTGGCTCGGCCCCGACATGTGGCCGGGCAGCTGCTCCCGCAGAGCTCGTAGTGCGAATGACGGGGGCAGGAGGGGCCTGCGAGAAGCAGAGGAGAAAATATGAAGCCTCCCTTGGATTTGCAGCCGAAAGCATCGGGGTGAGTATTTCCATCGTTGCACCGAAGCTTGGGGGGGCAAATGCAAGCGAGTCTTCGGTGGTGGAGGATTAATATCGCTCAGGAGGGCAAAGGGGATTTATTTTGCGTCCCCCTTCCTTGCATTAATGAAATACATGGAGGGGGATGGGGGTTTGTTTTGCGTTCCCCTTCCTTGCATGCAAGGAGGAACGTAGAGGGCAATACGGATTTATTTTGCTCCGTGGCATGAAGGAGGAACCAATTTTCCTTTGGAAAGGAGTTGGAGGGAGTTTTCCCACATCCATATTCGCACCTAAACTCATCGTTTGGCTTCGGGGCTGTGGAAGGAGAGAATAAAATCATTTTTCTGGAAGGAATGGTTGGAAACGGGGCAGATAAATCCTATCCTTTCATCGGCCCAAAGCCTAGGGTGCAAATCCGAGCAAATTTTGAGTGGTGGAGCATCAGTATCGCTCTGGAGAGCAATGGGGATTGATTTTGCGTTCCCCTTCCTTGCCTCAAGGAAGAACCTGGAGGGCAACGGGGGTTTATTTTGGACACTTGTGTGAAGGAAGGAATGAGTTTTGCTTTGGAAACGAGTTGGAGGGAATTTCCACACATCCGTACTTGCATCTAAACTCATCGGTTTGGCCTCAGGGCTGTGGAGGGAGAGGATAAAGTAATTGCATTGCAAGATGTCGGAAATGGGGCAAATAAACCCAATTTTGGAGGCGTTTTGTGTTTCCTTTGGCTCTGAGCAAAGCCAAGAGGGGGTGGTTGGGCTCAAAACCTTCTTTTTATGGCCAAGCAGGGAGGGGAATCCCCTTCTGGCCCCGCTCACCGCAGAAGGACGGCGTCCTCCACTGCTCCACGCCGATGCCGTGGCTCTGGCACTCCGTCACGTAGGCGGCGATGGCTTTGCACAAGGTGTCCCGGTGGCCTTTGTAGTGGCAGGCGTCGAAGGCACAATCCTCGAGGAAGGGCGCGGGGTTGATGATGCGGTGACAAGCCCGGAAGGGCCCCCCGGCTCTGGCGATCACCCCGCAATAGCCGTCGCCGCGGTAGAGCTGTTTCTGCTCCTCGTTGCACACCGGGCAATCCCCCACGCAACCGGCTGAGCAACCGGGGACGTCTCCCACCTTCCAGCTGTCGGCCAGCTGGATTTCATCCGCGGCCCGTTTGCCGTCGCGGGTGATGAAGTCGTCATCGGCGTCGCGGTTGGCGTTGCCGCAGAGGCCGCAGACGGCGCCAGCGTAGGCGTCGGGGAGGATGACGCGGGCGTAGCTGTACCAGTCGAAGCTGACCCGCAAGCCGAAGGCGGTGCGGGCGAAGCCGTGGACACCGCTGTGGTAGAGCTCGAACTGGCCCTTCTGGGTGAACGGGAGCTCCACGAAGGCGCCATTGACCTGGGGAAGGTGGAGTGGAAGGGACGGTGGTGGCACCGGGTGGCAAACGGCTCGTGCAACCCGCTCAAGATCCGGGCGTTTTTGCCAAACCTTTTGCACGGGGAGGATTTCCGCGCGAGTGCAAATCAGTCGAGGTTCGAGTGGTTTTGCAAAACCGGGGAGAATTTCTGGGCAGATGCAAATCGATCAAGTTTGGGGCGTTTTTTGGTAAACAAAAACGTGGGGAGAATTTCCAGACAAAATGCGAATTGCTCAAGATTTGGGCGTTTCTGTAAAACCAAAGCAAATCTCTTGAGATTTGGGCATTTTTGCAAAACCTTTTGCATGGGGAGAATTTCTGGGCAGATGCAAATCAATCAAGGTTGGGGCATTTTTTGGTAAATACTTGGCGTGGGGATAATTTCCGGAAAAAAAATGCAAATCGCTTGAGATTTGGGCATTTTTGCAAAACCTTTTGCATGGGGAGAATTTCTGGGCAGATGCAAATCAATCAAGGTTGGGGCGTTTTTTGGTAAATACTTGGCGTGGGGATAATTTCCGGAAAAAAAATGCAAATCGCTTGAGATTTGGGCCTTTTTGCAAAATCTTTTTCACAAGGAGAATTTCCAGGCGAATTCAAATCAGTTGAGATTTGGGGGAGTTTGCAAAATTCTTTGCATAGAGGGGATTTTATGGCCAACTGCGAATTGCTCAAGATTTGGGTGTTTCTGCAAAATGTTTTGCAAGGGAAAGATTTCCAGGCGAATGCAAATTGCTCGAGATTTGGGTGTTTCTGCAAAACCCAGGAAAGATTTCTGGGTGAATACAAATTGCTCAAGATTTGGGTTTTTCTGCAAAGGAAAAACCTTTCCCAGGGGGAGGATTTCCAGACGTAGGGGTCTGTATTAAGCGGAAAATATTATTGTTCAGAGAGACAAATAAAGGAAAAGTTGTAGCTAATGCTTTTGTGCAACACTGGCTAAAACGAGGCGGGAATTGAACCTTTCCCAAATTAATTGAGTCAGTTTGCGGCTGTCGGGGAGAAAGGAAATATAAACTCAGAAAGCCACGTGGGAGCAAAAAAAAGGAAACCGAAGACGTCAAGCGAAGGGGATGCTTTTGAATGTGGAAGTATTTTGGGGATTATTCATGGATTTTTTTTCAGTTTGCCAGAGCGAAAATGGGCCGTTTCCAGCACACCATAAACAAGTTGTAAGGTGTTTTTTTTCTTTTTTTTTTTTTACTGTAAACATCTCTAAGTGTTTAAAAATAAGGTGTTTAAATCCGAACCAGCTGCTCAGGGCTCCCTCTGGAGACAGGAGACAGAAATTGATGCTTCCATGGAGGCGTGCGTGAGGAAAAAAAGGGCAATTTGGGGGAAAACATAGCAAAATAAGCGGTTTAGATGCAGGTTGCATGAGGGCCCTGGCGGACACCTACCTTGACCTTGCGCGGATGCTCCTGGCTCATGCTGATGACGTTGCCGTAGACCTCCAACGTGACGGTTTTGGTGAAGGACACGGCTTTGCTGCCCCGGTTGTTGTTCTCCACTTTGACGGTGAAAGGGACCAGTTTGGGGTCCTGGGTGCAGAGGGCTGCGAACTGGTAGATGCACGTCCCTTGGAAGTCGTACCTCAACCCGTCGAAGGTGGTGTAGTGAGGATCGCCCGTCCCGATGCAGGTGAAGTACTTGTTCGCTTGGCAGCTGGGGACGCCGTCAACCGTGACGCATTTCTCATGGGCCTTGCACCCGGCCTTCTTGCAAGCCACCTTCCCCCCCGCCTCGCATCGGCACCGGCTCTGGCAGCTCCCGTCCTCCCAAAACTCCTCCCGGACCTTGTAGGAGCGACCATTGTGGGAACAACTACAGGTCTCCACCGGGACACACGCGTTATTGTGGAGGACGAAGCCCTCGTTGCACTGGCAGCTCCCCACGCACGGCTCGCTGCAGGACGCGGGGGCTTTGGGGTCGGCGCAGGTGGCGGGGCACGCTGTCCCACAGGCCTCGAAGTGGCTGTTTTTGGGGCATCTCTGAGCTGTGGGGATGATATTTGAGAAGAAGATCTCATTAAAAAAATAAAGGTCAACACAAGGGATGAGCTGAGCGCTTTCCTTAGAGGGACATTGGGCTCCTACGCTGGAGATGTTGACTCAGCTGATGCCTACAAGTGATTCAGAGCCCAGGAGACACCCCGTGGGGATGGTCCTCAAGAAACCTCCTCATAATTCTGTGTGTTATGGACATCTGAAGTCAGAAAAGGTGGATTTGGGGGTGGTTTGGCATGAAAAAAGCAGCACAACCCTTCCCTGATGCTGGAGATGCCTCAGTTGATGCCTACAAGCATCAGCTTGGTGGGCTGGGCAGCAACTCGCAGGTACCCCATGGCCATATCCCCATGTGGATCCCCTTCTTTCACCCCGGAATGCTTGGAGACCCCCCCCATCTGAGCTCACCACAGCCTGCCGTGTCCTGCCTCTCCTGGTCTCCACAATCCTCCTGGCAAGAGGGATCTCGCCAGCTCTCTGCCCAATCCTCCACGCTGGAAGCCTGAGTGCCATTGGAAAAGGTCGTCTCGTCCTCCGTGTCCTCGTTGAAGTTGCCACAGAGTCCACAGGTGGCCCCGAAATAGCTGCTGGGCACCGCCACCATTATGGCCCAGTCTTCATCGTAGGTCACCTGCAGCCCAAAATCCGTTTGCAGGATGGTCCGACCCTCGTTTTGGGAGATCTGGATCTTCCCCGCTTCCAGGGTGGCCGGTAGGGCGGTGAGTTTGTTGTTGACCTTGGGGGGGAAAGGAGAAGAAGAAGGATTAAATCTCAGCGGACGGTTGCTTTGCTGAGTTCACAACCCCCCAAAAAAGCATCTAGATACAATCAGAAAGAGAAATTTCTTTCAGGAAAACACAATTATCGGCGAAAACCAGCAATTTTGCCCCACGCCCTGTAGATACGCTTCAGCGGGAAGAGATCAAACCCCAAATGTGTCATGGGAGAAGCATCTCCGTCAACTTCTGAGCCTGAAATCTCATTTACGTTAAGACCGTTGAACTGTAGGGTGAGGAGAAACCTCATCTCACCTTGTAAAATAGACTTACAGCTCGCCTAGGTTTGCTTTTTGTGGTAGATCTCCACGGTTAGTGGGCCCCGTGGATAAAACCAGCCTCACGGTAGAGTTGCATCCTTAAAATTGCCCTTTTTTTGACGCTAACCGAAAAGTGAGCGTGGTTTAATCGAAGGCACCTCGAGTCAGGTACGAAGCACCCTCTCCTTTGCCACATCTTCATTTTTAACGCAAAATTTCCCAATACTCTGTGGTTTTGGTGGTTCTCCTCATTTTTTAATTTCAACCTCGCCTGCCGCAATGTTTTATCCGCTTCCGCTTGGCACAAAAGGTTTTGTCCAGAATAACGCCGCCACAGCTCGGAAAAAACCCACCTGGATTTTGCTTCCCTCTCCTTTGTGGATGGAGATGTTGTAGCCGTAGACGTAGACGTTGGTCAACCACCCCTGCAAATTGCCTTCACTCTTCTTCTCCTCCACGCCGAAAGGCACCAGGGTGGGATCGGTGCCGCAATACTTGGCGATGGTGTAGGTGCAGTCGCCCCGGATGTCCACGGTCATCCCGTCGAAGGTGTGGTATTGCAGGGAGCGCGACCCCATGCAGGTGCCCATGTAGTCGTGCACGCACGCGGCCTCCCCCTTCTCCATCTTGCACGTCTCCTTCGGGCGGCATTTCACGAGCCGGCAGGGATCTGGAAGAAATCGCACGTCATTATTCATGGGGACGACTTGGCTGCCAGATGGGGCCTCGGGGACGGTGTGAGCATCACCACCGCCGTGGACAGTCAACCAGCGCCTCTAAAATATTAAAGCAGGGATTTATCCCAGGTAGGTTTAGCTGCCTTAAGCTTCAACTTGATCATCTGGGTTGATAGCTTGAGGGTCCTTTCACTGATTATTTAATTATAGATGATTTATTTCTAGATTATTTCTAGATAAAAATTTATCCCAGGTAGTTTTAGCCACCTTAAGCTTAGACTTGACCATCTGGGTTGATCGCTTGAGGCTCTTTTCATTGGTTATTTAATTATAGATGACTTATGGATTATTTCTAGATAAAAATTTATCCCAGGTAGGTTTAGCCACCTGAAGCTTCGACTTGACCATCTGGGTTGATCACGTGAGGCTCCTTTCACTGATTATTTAATTATAGATGATTTATTTCTAGATTATTTCTAGATAAAAATTTATCCCAGGTAGGTTTAGCCACCTTAAGCTTAGACTTGACCATCTGGGTTGATCGCTTGAGGCTCCCTTCATTGGTTATTTAATTACAGATGATTTATTTATAGATGATATATTTATAGATGATATATTTATAGAAGAAATATCCTCTCCTAAAAGCGGCCAAAGCCGTGTGGGATTAATTACCCCCTTTCAGACCTGCCTATCCTTGCGCTACACGAGAAAAGCTGGGTTTGAGGTCAAACCAGCTAATTTCAGATACTTCTCCAGATGCGAGCTCAGCATTTGTCAACTATGGCGATGGAAAGGGGATGTTCTAGACACCCGGCTCGGAGGAATAAATTTTGACTCCTAAAAACGCGTGGTTCTGCCTTGCATCGCAACCACGCGCTTGAGAGGGGGCAGGAGGGAAGCGAAAAGGGGGGGAAGGGAGGGGGAGGTGGCCACGGGGCGCTCACCGCTGTCGCAAACGGCCGCCGACCCGTAGGCTTTTTGCTCCCGGATCCCCACGCTGAGCAACCCGAAGGGGGACGTCTTGTGCTCCACCGTATGGACGGTGAATTGACTGCCCAAACTCTGCCCGGCCCAGGAGTAATCGGTGCCCGGGACGGGCTTCCACGCGACGTTTCCCAACGGCATTTTGTCGAGCATCATTCCAGACGTCTCCGAGGTCTTGGCTATCAGCAGGGCGTAATTATCGTAACCGTCCAGGGCGAAGATGTTATAGGAGTGACAGTAGCTGGCGACATCTGGGACGGTCATAAAAAACGGGTCATAAGAGACGGCATCTTTATTACCTCCGTCGGCGAAAAAAATGACCTGGATGCCGGCGTTGGCAGAGAGGTACAAGGTATTTAAGGCTTGGAGGCCGTAAAGCGTTGACCGGCTGGGCCGTAGCTCCCGAACGGTCTTGGTCACCCCGTGTTGAGACTCCACGCGCGTCTGCTGGGAGGTGGAGACGTAGATGATATCAGATTGAGTCTCGAAAGGCAACGGCGGCACGATGAAGGTGGTGCCCCAGCTGGAAACGGGCTGGAGCTGCTCCACCAAATGGTCGCAGTGGGTGAACCTGGCCAAGCAAGTGTGGCCGGTGAAGACGGCCACGGGTTTCTGCGCCACGATCCTTGTGCCAGACATATCAGACGGGCTTTGGAGCTGGGCTGCTTGGAAGGGCTCCAGTCTGATGGGGAGCACTGAACCTCGGGGGTAAGACCGGCCTTGGTAGGTCACCGTGGCTTTGAGGTGCACGTCAACCGCCGTGGGCTCATCCCAGGCGGCCACCACGAACTCGCCGTAGCGGTCAGTGCCCACGTTGGGCGTCACAACGTGGTACTCCGTGCCCCAACTGTGCACTGGGTATACCACGGCTGAGTCAACCGAGGTGGGTTTCTCGTTGACCATCACCAAGGAGATGGCATTGTTGGCCCTCACCACCACGGTGTTGTCGAAGATTTTGCTCCCCACCATCTCTGCTTGGGGCGGGATCTTCACCAGGATGGTTTGGCCGGTGGTGGCCTGCACCGTCATCCTCAAGCCCGGCTTCTTCATGGAGATGGTTACGGACGTGAAGGGCGAATAAGCTGTGATGAGCAGCTTGAAGTCGCTGTTGAGGGTCTGCTGCAAACCGTTTTGCATGAAGGCCACCACGAACTCTTCCCCCAGGTGATGCGGAGCCGACGCGGCGACACCGAGCAAGTAAAAACCACCTAGAAGAGCCAGAGGAAGAGGAGAATTGGCCATCAGTGCCTTCATCATCCATAAGGTCAGATTTGGCAACCCTAGGTGGGGACCAAGACTCAAGCTGGGCTTGAGGTGGCACCTGATTGAATCTTGGTGGGTAAGGAAGAGCGATTTCCCCCTGTACTCGGCCCTGGTGAGGCCGCACCTCGAGTACTGTGTTCAGTTTTGGGCCCCTCACTACAAGAAAGACATTGAGGTGCTGGAGCGTGTCCAGAGACGGGCAACGAGGCTGGTGAAGGGTCTGGAACACAAGTCCTATGAGGAGCGGCTGAGGGACCTGGGGGGGTTTGGCCTGGAGAAAAGGAGGCTGAGGGGAGACCTTCTTGCTCTCTACAACTGCCTGAAAGGAGGTTGTAGAGAGATGGGGGTCGGACTCTTCTCCCTAGTAACAGACGACAGAACAAGAGGAAACGGCCTCAAGTTGCGCCAGGGGAGGTTTAGATTGGACATTCGTAAAAATTTCTTCACCGAAAGGGTTGTCGGGCATTGGAACAGGCTGCCCAGGGAGGTGGTGGAGTCCCCATCTCTGGGGGTATTCAAAAGGTGTTTAGATGAGGCCCTAAGGGATATGATTTAGTGGGGGACTTGGTAGTGATAGGTTAATGGTTGGACCCGATGATCTCGGAGGTCTCTTCCAACCAGAACAATTCTATGATTCTATGATTCTATGATTTGGTGGGCTATTGACTTGCTGGGATATTATTTTGGAGAAAGAACAATTTGAATTAGCATTGATTTGACGGACTTCTGATTTAATTGATTTTGGATTTGACAGACTTTTGATTTGACGGACTATTGGTTTGGCGGACTTTTGGTTTAATTGACTTTTGATTTGAAGGACTTTTGATTTGCCAGACTTTTGATTTGATGGACTTTGGATTTGACGGACTATTGATTTGACGGACTATTGATTTGACGAACTTTTGATTTGATGGAGTTTTGATTTGATGGACTTTTGATTTGACAGACTATTGACTTGATTGACTTTTGATTTGATGGACTTTTGATTTGCCAAACTATTGATTTGACGGAATTTTGATTTGATGGGCTATTGATTTGATGGACTTCTGATTTGCCGGACTTTTGATTTGCCGGACTATTGGTTTGATGGACTTTTGATTTGATGGACTTCTGATTTGATGGACTATTGATTTGATGGACTTTTGATTTGATGGACTATTGATTTGACGGACTTTTGATTTGACAGACTATTGATTTGATGGACTTTTGATTTGCTGGACTTTCGATTTGATGGGTTATCAAGTTGGAGAAATAAGATCTGCCAATCTGAACAAATACTGAAGCGAAGAACTTTGATGGAATGTCGCTTGAGAGGAGCAGCAATTAGAAGAAATAGCGATTAAAAGAAATAGCAATTCATTCCCTGGGCAAAAGATGAGCTTTTTGGGTGGGTTTTGTGCCGGATGGAGGAATTCGAAAGGAGCGATTGGCCTTTTTAAGGCGTCTCCTTTCACCTCCAAAAGGCCTCAGGGGTGGAAATGTGGATGGCCGCGCTCAGAGACGATGTGGAAGGACCACAGCCGGTGCTGGGTTGCAACGGGGCGGGAAAATTGCCCTATTTTCAACCGATCTCCCCCAAAACGTGTCTTGGGTGGGGTCTTTGCCCCTTGGTTTCCCCTCTACGTGCCACAAGAGGGGCGGATTTTGTCTCTTCTCAATCATTGCACGGGATGGGGGTGCAAAATGTGGCCTCTTGGACTGGAAAAATCTGATTTTGAGGCGATTCACATTTTGGGGGGGGGGATTTTACAGGTTATAATGAGTTTCTCCACCCTGTTTGAACTCACCCCATAACACGACGGTCCAGAGCCGCAGCAGAACATCAGCTTTTCCCCGGCCCGGGCTGCCATCCATGGTGCTTTGGCTGCAGAAGGTAAGAAAACGATCAAATTCTCTGATTTTTTCCTTTAAATCGCGCTTGCGTTTGCCCGTGGCCCGGGCTGCCATCCATGGTGCTTTGGCTGCAGAAGGTAAGAAAACGATCAAATTCTCTGATTTTTTCCTTTAAATCGCGCTTGCGTTTGCCCGTGGCCCAAAATTCTGTGGTTTATTGCCCTTGCACGTGTCCCAAAAATCCAACATTTTGTTGCGCTCGGACTCACGCGCATCCCCCAAAATCTGTGGGGTTTGCCCTTGCGCTCGTCCGCAAAATAAGTGTTTTATTGCATTCACCCCAAAAGTCTATTTTTTGCACTCACATGCCCCAAAAATCTGGTTTTTTTCCCTCATATTCATCCCAAAAGTCACTATTTTATTGCACTTACACCTGCCACAAAAAAAAAAAATCTACATTTTATTACACTTGCACCTGACCCCAAAATATGCTTTTTTGGGGGCGTTTACACGTGCCCCCCCATCCAAGACCCCCCACCCATCACTTCACATCTCCGTGGCAACGGGACGATGCAGTTGGGTTCCCCCCAAATTTTTACAAAATTCAAGCCCTCTCTGAAAATATTGGCTTTTTTCCCCCTTTCCTCCCCCTTTTTTCCCCTCTTTCTCCCTTTTTTCCCTTTTTCCCCCCTTTTTTCCCTTTTTCCCCTCTTTTTTCCTTTCTTTCCCCCTTTTCCCCCTTTATTCCTTCCTCCTTTTTCCCTTTTCCTCTTTTTTTCCTTTTTACCCTTTCCTCTCTTTCCTTTTTTCTCCTTTTCCCCCTTTTTTCTATTTCCCCTTTTTTCCCTTTTCCCATTTTCTCTTTTCCCCCTTTTTCCTTTTTTCCCTATTTCCCTTGTTTATTTTATCCCATTTTCCCCTTTTCCCTCTTTTTCCCCCAAATCCCCTTTTTTCTCCTCCCCCTTTTCCCCACTTTCCCTTTCCCCCTTTTTTTCCTTTTTCTCCCTATTTCCCTTGTGGTTTTTGCCCCATTTTTCCCTTTTCCCTCATTTTCCCCAAATCGCCTTTTCTCTCCTTTTCCCCCTTTTTCCCCTCTTCCCTTTTTTCCCATTTTCCCTTTTTTCCCCTTTTCCCCTTCCCCCTTTTTTCTTTTTCCCCCTATTTCCCTTGTTTATTCTGCCCCATTTTTCCCTTTTCCCTCTTTCCCCCCTCAAATCCCTTTTTTCCCTTTTCCCCCCTTTTTTTCCATTTTCCTTTTTTCACTTTTTCCATTTCCCCCCTTTTATTTTCCCTATTTCCCTTGTTTATTTGGCCCCATTTTCCCTCTTCCCTCTTTCCCCCCTCCAAATCCCCTCTTTTTTCTCCTTTTCCCCCTTTTTCCTTTCCCCTTCTTCCTCTTTTTCCCCTTTCCTCCCCCTTTTTCCCTTTTCCTCCCCCTTTTTCCCTTTTCTTCCCCCTTTTTCCCTTTTCTCCCGCTTTTTTTCCCTTTTCTCCTCCTTTCCGCCCCTTTTCCCCCCCCAAATCCCCCCAGAAATGGTCAAATTCAGCTGCTACCGGGAGCAATCCCAGGGGCTGGGGGAACATCTGAGGAATTTCCAGATGTACTTTCAAACTTCGGGCTCTTTTCTGCCAAAAAAATATATTTATTTAGATATATATTTACCCTTACCTGCCTCTGGTTTTTATCCGACCCCAAAAAGCTCCGTTTTGTCCTCAAATCCTTGATGCAAATGCCGAGAGCGACTCCGGGGCAGCCGCCTCCTACTCCTCCCTTTATTATTTTTTGCAGAAAGACGAGGAAACAACAACAACAAAAAATGACAAATCCAGACGACCCCGAGGGACCGACCCACCCAGCGCCTTGACATCATTGTTGGCGAGCAAAAAAGGTGAAAACGGGGAGAAAAACGTTGTTTTGATTAAAGTCAGGCCGGAGGTTGATGTAAATGGCAAAAAAGGTCTGAATTACTAAATAGGGATTTTTTTTTTGCCAGTGAGGTTGAAATCGCCCCAAAATTCCAAGCGGGGGTGAGGGGGACAAAAGGGGGGGGGGGGGGATTTTTTTATTTTACTGAAATGGGGGGTGTTAACGGGCCAAAAAAGGCAAAAAAAGGGTAAAAAGGGGAAAGGAGGGAGGAGAAAGGAGGGGTTTTCCCCCCAAAATCCCTTTTTGGGGGGTGAATAGGGCCAAAGGGAGGCAGGGGAGCAAGTTGTGTGTTGTGTGTTGTGTGTTGTGTCACAGCATGTGGTGGGTGCAATGTTTTGGGGGTGTTTGTGCCAAGTTGTGTGTTGTGTGTGTGGTGTGTTGTGTGTGTTGTGTCAAGGCATGTTGTGGGTGCAACATTTTGGGGGTGTTTGTGCCAAGTTGTGTGTTGTGCCTCTTTTGTGTGTGGGGGTGTGTGTTGTGTCGTGTCGTGTCAGAGCGTGTTGTGGTTGCAACGTTTTGGGGGTGTTTGTGCCAACTTTGTGTGTGTTGTGTCAGAGCATGTTGTGGGTGCAACATTTTGGGGGTGTTTGAGCCAAGTTGCGTGTTGTGTGTGTTGTGTGTGTTGTGTCAGAGCGTGTTGTGGGTCCAGTGTTTTGGGGGGTGTGTGAAGTTGTGTGTTGTGTGTGGGATGTGATATGTGTGTGTGTGTCATGGCAGCGCGTTGTGGGTGCGATGTTTTGGGGTGTGGGTGTAAAATTGTGTGGGGTGTGTGTGTTGTGGGTCCAACATTTTGGGGGTGTTTGTGCCAAGTTGTGTGTTGTGTGTGCTGTGTGTGGTGTGTTGTGTGTGCGTGTGTTGTGTCAGAGCATGTTGTGGGTCCAGCGTTTTGGGGGTGTTTGTGCCAAATTGTACGTTGTGCCTGTTTTGTGTGTTGTGTCATGTCACAGGGTGTTGTGGGTGCAACAATTTGGGGGTGTTTGTGCCAACTTGTGTGTTGTGTGTGTTGTGTGTGTTGTGTCAAAGCATGTTGTGGGTCCAATGTTTTGGGGGTGTTTGTGCCAAATTGCGTGTTGTGTGTGTTGTGTCGTGTCGTGTCGGAGTGTGTTGTGGGTACAACATTTTGGGGGTGTTTGTGCCAAGTTGCGTGTTGTGTGTGGTGTGTGTGGTGTGTGTGGTGTTGTGTCGTGTCAGAGTATGTTGTGGTTGCAACATTTTGGGGGTGTTTGTGCCAAGTTGCATGTTGTGTGTGTTGTGTGTTGTGTCAAAGCGTGTTGTGGGTCCAATGTTTTGGGGATGTTTGTCCCAAGTTGTGTGTGTTGTGTGTGTTGTGTGTGTTGTGTGTGTTGTGTAAAGCATGTTGTGGGTCCAATGTTTTGGGGGTGTTTGTGCCAAATTGCGTGTTGTGTTGTGTTGGGGCGTGTTGTGGGTGCAACAATTTGGGGGTGTTTGTGCCAAGTTGTGTGTTGTGTGTGTTGTGTGTGTTGTGTGTGTTGTGTGTGTTGTGTGTGCATGTGTGTTGTGTCACAGTGTGTTGTGGGTGCAACATTTTGGGGGTGATTGTGCCAAGTTGCGCTGTGTGTGTTGTGTATGTTGTGTCAGAGCGTGTTGTGGGTCCAATGTTTTGGGGGTGTTTGTGCCAAGTTGTGCGTTGTGTGTGTTGTGTGTTGTGTGGTGTGTGTGTTGTGTCATGTCAGAGCGTGTTGTGGTTGCAACATTTTGGGGGTGTTTGAGCCAAGTTGCGTGTTGTGTGTGTTGTGTCAAAGCATGTTGTAGGTCCAATGTTTTGGGGGTGTTTGTGCCAACTTGTGTGTGTTGTGTGTGTTGTGTTTGTTGTGTGTGTTGTGTCACAGCGTGTTGTGGATCCAATGTTTTGGGGGGTGTTTGTGCCAAGTTACGTGTTGTGTGTTGTGTGTTGTGGGTGCAACAATTTGGGGGTGTTTGTGCCAAGTTGTGTGTTGTGTGTGTTGTGTCAGAGCGTGTTGTGGGTCCAGTGTTTTGGGGCTGATTGTGCCAAGTTATGCGTTGTGTGTGTTTGTTGTGTGCGTGTTGTGTCATGTCACAGTGTGTTGTGAGTGCAACATTTTGGGGGTGTTTGAGCCAAGTTGCGTGTTGTGTGTGTTGTGTGTTCATGTGTGTTGTGTCAAAGCATGTTGTGGGTCCAGTGTTTTGGGGGGTGTGTGTGAAGTTGTGTGTTGTGTGTGGGATGTGATGTGTGTGTGTGTGTCATGGCAGCACGTTGTGGGTGCGATGTTTTGGGGTGTGGGTGTAAAATTGTGTGGGGGGTGTGTGTGTTGTGGGTGCAACATTTTGGGGGTGTTTGTGCCAAGTTGTGTGTTGTGTGTGTTGTGTGTGCATGTGTGTCATGTCAGAGCGTGTGTATGTGTCAGTGTGTGTGTAGTGGGTGTTGTGTGTGTTGTGTGGGTGTAGTGGGTGTTGTGGGTGTAGTGGGTGTTGTGTGTAGTGGGAGTTGTGTGTGGTGCGTGTGTTGTGTGTTGTGTGAGCGTAGTGGGTGTTGTGGGTGTAGTGGGTGTTGTGGTGTTGTGGGGTGTTGTGGGTGTGTAGTGGGTGTAGTGTGTGTGGTGTGTGTGTTGTGTGTGTGTCGTGTGTGTAGTGGGTGTCGTGTGTGTTGTTTGTGTGTAGTGGGTGTTGTGGGTGTTGTGTGTGTAGTGGGTGTTGTGTGTAGTGGGAGTTGTGTGTGGTGTGTGTGTTGTGTGTTGTGTGAGCGTAGTGGGTGTTGTGTGTGTAGTGGGTGTAGTGGGGTGTTGTGTGTGTTGTGTGTGTAGTGGGAGTTGTGTGTGTGTTGTGGGTGTGTTGTGTGGGTGTAGTGGGTGCTGTGTAGGTGTAGTGGGTGTAGTGGGTGTTGTGGTGTTGTGTGTGTAGTGGGGTGTTGTGTGGGGTGTGTGTGTAGTGGGGTGTTGTGTGGGTGTTGTGGGGTGTTGGGTGTGTAGTGGGGTGTTGTGGGTGTGTGTGTGTTGTGGGAGTTGTGTGTGTGTAGTGGGTGTAGCGTGTGTTGCGTGTGTGTAGTGGGGTGTTGTGTGCGTTGTGTGTGTGTTGTGTGTGGTGTGTGTGTGTTGTGTGGGTGTAGTGTGTGTGTTGTGTGTGTAGCGGGAGTTGTGTGTGTGGTGTGTGTGTGGTGTGTGGGTGTAGTGGGTGTTGTGTGTTGTGTGTTGTGTGTTGTGTGTAGTGTGTGTGTGTGTGTCGGGGGAGCCGTGGCTGCGCCGCGGGGGGAGCTGCTGCTCAGAGCCCCCAAATCTGGAGCTTTTTTAGCGAATCCATGTGAATTTCTGCTGCGGGCGGGGAGCCCGGGGGGGGGCAAAAAATGCCAAATTTCTGCAAAAAGGGGGAAAAAAAATCATAAATGCGTGACGTAGAGTAGAAAAAATCATCAATTCATGCACAAAGTGCCCCAAAAATCATGCACACGGGCGAAAAAAATAAATTCATGCCTATAGAGTGCAAAAAAATCATAAATTTGTGCTCGTAGAGGGTTAAAAATCGATAAATTTATGCCCACAGCGGGTAAAAATTATGAATTTGTGCAAATAATGCAAAAAAAATCAGGAATTTGTAAACACAGAGGGGGAAAAAATCATAAATTTATGCAAATGGGACAAAATATCAGTGTTCGCACGTTGGGTGCAAAAATTTCAAATTCATGCACGTAGGCAGAAAAATGATCAATTTGTGCAAAAAGAGGGTAAAAAATCACCAGTTCTTGGCCGGAGAGGGCAAAAAATCGTGAATTTGTGCACAAGGCGGCAAAAAAATTGTGAATTTGTGCGAGCAGCAGGGAAAACTTCATAAATTTGTACATATAAAGAAAATCATAAATTTACGGAGAGAGGGGCAAAAAAACTCATAAATATATGCACAGGGAGTGAAAAAAAATAATAAATTTATCCACAGAGGGCAAGAAATGATAAATTTGTGCACACAAAAATGAAAAAAAATTATAAATGCATGCAAAGAGGCAAAAAATCGATAAATTTGGGCCCACAGAGGGCAAAAAATCACAAATTTGTTAAGATACAGGCCCAAAAAATCATAAATTTATGTGCACGGAGGGCAAAAAGTCATAACTACGTGTGTGGTGTGCAAGAAAAATCATAAATTCACACATAGAGGCAAAAAAATGATAAATTTGTGGCCACAGAGTACAAAAAATCAGAAATTTGTGGCCATAGAGTGCAAAAAATCACAAATTCGTGAAATACAGGCCAAAAAAATCATAAATTTATGTGCACAGAGGGCAAAAAGTCATAAATACATGTGTGGTGTGCAAGAAAAATCATAAATTCACACACGGAGGCATGAAAAAATCGTAAATTTGTGGCCATAGAGTGCAAAAAATCACAAATTTGTGTTGATACAGGCAAAAAAATCATGAATTTACGCCCACAGAGGGCAAAAAATCACAATTTCATGAAGACACAGGCCCAAAAAATCATAAATTTACACGCACGGAGGGCAGAAAGTCATAAATACATGTGTGGTGTGCAAGAAAAAGCGTAAATTCACACACGGAGGCATAAAAAATGATAAATTTGTGGCCACAGAGTGCAAAAAATCACAAATTTGTAAAGATACAGGCCAAAAAACTCATAAATTTATGCCCACGGAGGGCAAAAAGTCACAAATTCCTGCACACAGACCCCAAAACTCCCTATATTTGTGTTCGCAGAGGGCAAAAAATTGTAACTTGATGCGTGCGGGGTGAAAAAAAAAGGTGAATTAACGCACAAAGAGGCCCCCCAAAAAAAGGCGACTTTGTGCACGTTTAGTCCAACCGCCCCAAACCCCCGCGGGGCCGCGTGAGACGACGACACGGGAGCCGCGATGTCTCAGCTGCGATTTTATTGCTCTGGTAGAGGTCGATGCGTCCCGTTGCGCGTCCTCGGCCCACGCGTGTGACGGGGGGACAACGGGGGCAACGGGGGCAACGGGGACAACGGGGGCAATGGGGACAACAGGGACAATGGGGACAATGGGGACAACGGGGATAACGGGGACAACAGGGACAACGGGGACAACGGGGACAACGGGGGCAACGGGGACAATGGGGACAACGGGGACAACGGGGACAACAGGGACAACGGGGGCAACGGGGACGGTCCCTCTGCCCCGGACGCTTTGATTTATCTACGAGAAGAAACCAAGGACTCAAGAGGAGGAAACGTTTCTCCAAGCAATTCTCAATTTGCCCTTTTTTCTAGGTTTCCACCTCAAAACCTCCACTTACAACCAGCAGTTGTTGTTGTCGACCACCTTGGGCGCCTCGGTGGGGACCACTATCGCCTTAAACTTGTCCACTTGGAAGACCCAACGCCCCGGGATGTTGACGTTGGAGGTCTGGGTGATGTTGATGATGGCTTCGGTCTGGGAGCCGGGGATGTTGTAGAAGTTGGTTTCATCTCCGCTGTTGAAGCCGGCCTGGAAAGGGGTCAAAATGGAGGATGAGGAGGGTTAACCCCACCCAAGGGATTAACGGGGGTGGGACAACCTCCTGCTGTTGGTGATGGTGTCCCCCAAAAAACATTCCGGGCCAATCTCCAATCTTCAGTGAACCTGGTGGTGTCCCCCAAAACCGTTATGGGCCAACCTTGTACCTTCGACATCGGTGTCACCAAAAAATGTTGTGGGCCAACCTCCTGCCTTCGACATCGTTGTCACCACAAAGTGTTGTGGGCCAACCTCCTCTCTTTGGTCAACCCGATGTCATCTCCAAAACCGTTACAGACCAACCTCCTACCTTTGGCAAACCTGGCATTGTCCTCCCCAAAATGTTATGGGCCAATCACCGACCTTCGTCATCGTCATTGTCCCCAGAAGATGGTATGGGACAACCTTCTACCGGGAGCAAATCTGGTGTTTTCCTCAAAAAACATGGGCCACCATCCTACCTTTGGCATTGGTGTCCCCCCAAAAATGACACAGGCCAACTTCTAGTCTTGGATGAACCTGGTGGTGTCCCCAAAAAACATGATGGGCCGACCTGTCTTCAGCATTGTCCTCCACAAAACAAATTATGGGTCAAAGTCCTACCTTCAGTGTTATTTTCCCCAAAAACGTTGTGGGCCAACGTCCTACCTTGGGCAAAGCTGGTGGTGTCCCCCAAAAATGTTACTGGTCAACCTCCTCCTCCCGTTCCTCAACTCCCTTCGTCCCATCTCCCTCTGCTTTTCCTTCAACCCCACGTACGTGGGCCGGGGTGCCTCCGAGACCTGTTTCGGGGTCACCGTCGCTTGCCGCCCCCGTGGTCCACTGGATATCCCAATAGTTGAGGATGATGAAGGACGTCTGGGTGTCGGTGGTCAGGGCGGCTTGGAAGGTGTTTCCCTGCGAAGAAGAAGGGGGAGATGACACCATCGGTGGTGGGACGAGTAGGTATGGATGGGATTTAGCCCTGAGGGCTACACGCAGGTGTAGACTCCATGCCCTGAGCTGTGCCAGGAAGCCATCTTGGTCAGGCATGGCCCATCCAGGCTGGTTTTTGGTGTCTACCTTTGGCCACGTACTTTTGGCGCTCTACCACAGCCTCTTTCTCTGCACGGGGTGGCCAGAGGAACAGTGCGGTGGAAAAGTTGGCTTTTAGCGTAGAAAAAAACCCCAAAATTAGTCGGGGAGTAAAGGTTTGGGTGTGCCACCTGCGTGTCAGCACCTAGGGACGGTCGAGGAGCTCCGTGGGGCTTTGTGTACCCATCCAGGGCTGGCAGGTAGGACAGAGGAACCGGAGGAGACATGGTCCCCTCAAATGTCATGAAGGCAAATGAATGGGTGGTAAAGACCAATGTATGAGTCATGAAGGCCAACGAATGGGTCATGAAGGCCAACGAATGGGTCATGAAGGCCAGGAACGGAACGTGAAGGCCAAGGAAGAGGTAACAAAGGCCAAGAAATAGATTGTAAGGCCAACAAATGGGTCACAAGACCAACAAATAGGTCGTGAAGGCCCATGAGAGGGTCATGAAGGCCTGTGAGTGGGTTGCAAAGGCCAATGAGTGGGTTGCAAAGGCCAATGAGTGGGTCGCGAAGGCCAATGAGTGGGTCGCGAAGGCCAATGAGTGGATTGTGAAGGCCAACAAATGGAATGTAAGGCCAACAAAAGGGTTGCAGGGCCAACAAATGGGTCGTAAGGACAACAAGTGAGTCATGAGAGCCAATGAGTGGGTCATAAGGCCACCACATGGGTCATAAGGCCACCGCATGGGTCGTAAGGCCACCACATGGGTTGTAAGGCCACCACATGGGTTGTAAGGCCATCACGTGGGTCGTAAGGCCACCACATGGGTCGTAAGGCCACCACATGGGTCGTAAGGCCACCACATGGGTTGTGAGGCCACCACATGGGCTGCGTGAGGCCACCAAATCGAGTGCCTGCAGCAGAGCTCTGGTTTCGGCTTGTCTCAATCCTCAGTCCTCAAACGGATGACAGATTTGAGACCCATGATTCGTTTTGCTCTCCAAACTGCGTTTGCCCGTGGCCACGCGCTCGTCTCTGCACCAAGTCACGGTGGGATAAATGAATTTTCACGTCTGTGACCTTATCTGGCCTTCAAAACGTGACTGTGGACCTTACCTTATTGGTGGTAGAGCCATAGTAGGCCACGTGGTCCCAGGTGGCCACAAAAGCCCATGTGGCGGTGAAGGGGATCTCGGGAAAGTGTGGGTTGATGTCCTTGGTGATCTGTGCCAGCAGCGTCGGGTCAGTGACCTCTCGGTAGAAGACATCTCCTCCCAGCACGTTGTTGACGTCCGCCCAGTACGGGGCCACGAAGGGGCGTCCATCGGCCAGGGGGAAGGGGTCGGGGGTGTATTGGTTGACCTTGGTGTCAAAGGAGATCACGCCGTTGTTGTTGACCTGCAAAAGACACCGGGTCAGCCCCGACGTGGCGACAACCTGCGTTGGAGCCCCGTCGCGGGGTCAGCACCTTGACTTGGTTGCGGTGCCCTGGAGATGGACACGGGATCCAGATGTGGTCTTCCCACTGACTTCTGCATCTCTACGACCATCTCGGAGGTGTTTAGGTCACTATGGCGTCTACAGGTCTATCAGAACGAGGGGGGTGGTGGGATATAACACCCTAAACTTGGCCATGGACCTCCCAACCGCTGCTCTAGAAGGACGTGGGTCTCCTCCCAAGACCCGCCAACCGTACAAGGATGCTTTGATGCACCAGAAAAAGACGCGTATTAAGGCGACCCCGTGGACAAGTAGATTTGGTTGGGGGGCAAGCGACAAAATGGACTGGAAAAGGGAGTTAAAAAAAGGGGGGGGGGGGGAAGCGGAAAATGGAGAGACGTGGAAGGAAGACGTGGAATTTTGGCTCACGTACGTAAAGGCTTTGGTACTTCTTGCCGTAGAAGGTGAAGGGCACGGCGAGGGAGACCTTCTTCGATGTCCCATCATCGAGTTTGGGGTTCTTATGGTCACGCTGGTCCAGACCGTAGGGGTAGAGCAGGGGTGCTGCAGGAAGGCAGAGGCCGAGGTATTGGGGAACCCCCCCCAAACCCTCCCGACCTCATGCGTTTTGGGGTGAAGCCCACCAAGTTTGGGATTCCTGAGTTTAAAGGGGACCTGTTTGCTCCAGGTGACCTAAAAAGGGGGTTGACTTCTCCTGGAGAAGTTGCGGGGGGGGGGGGACGGGGACTGGGGGGGTGAAGGGAATCGCCCCACGGGGATTGCACGGGGTAGACGCAGGTTTGAGGACAAAGAGGGCAAAAATAGAACATCTGATTTCCATATACCCACGATGCAGCCGGGAGGAAGCTCTGCTCCCTTCCCGCTTCCCAAATCAAGCAGAAACAACCCCGTTTTGGGTGGAAATACCCAAAATATTCGTGCAAGACGCCGCAACTCGAATACCCACCTTTGTCTTGCACCGGTTGGACGTTCGTCACAGCCCCTGGAGAAGAAATGAGGGGAAATATTAACCCAGGACCAACCGTCGCCCGTGACTTTTCCGTCTAGCAGCATCCTCAGAAGAAAATTGTCATTTTTTTTTTAACCTACCTAACATCAGGAGCAGGAAAGCGAAGGACGGCTTCATCCCAGCTCCTGCAAAATTGTAAAAATGCTGTAAAAATTAAAAAAAAAACAAAAAAAACCCAACATCAAACCGATGAAGCAACACGACGACGCTCTGGAGGTGGAAAGTTTCTCGTTAAAATACCAGCCGGGCTCTTTTTTTTGCCTCGTGGTGTGGTGGGGGTGAATTATTTTGCTCGTTTTTGAAAGAATTGCATGGCTGGGAAAGTTTTGATTTTTAGTGCTGACCGAGAGTTGAGAAAAAAATCAGATTTTTGGAGTGGATTTTAACCCTTTTGCCCCATTTTGCCCCAACCCAGGGGTCCTGCCTGTGGGAATCACCCCCCCACCCCCCCACCCCCCCCGGAGCAAAGCACGGCATAAATTGGAGGGGTTTTGGTGAAATAAAACCCCACGTAGGTGCGGAAAAAGAGAAACTGAGGCAGGATGGAGGATGCAGGGTGTGAAGGGGGTGATTTGAGGAGCACCCACGCGCGCATTTTGCAGAACGGGCTCCGGATCCGGAGCGGCGCGATCCTTCGCACCGGATCGGGTGCTTTTTCAGGAGCATTTCTGCTCGATTCGTGGGATTTGAAGGCGTCAGGAGAGCGAGCGCCTGCTCAAAATCAGGCAATTTAAGGAATTTAAAGAGCGAGGGTTTAAGGCAGCGACAGACGGTCGCTGTGGAAAGCGAATCTCTTACCTCGGTATCTCGCCGCGTCACGATTTCTCCAGGGAGAGGCAAAAAGAGGAGAAAAGAAGCACCGACACGAGCTCAGCCACCAAGAAATGGGGTTTCGGTTGCATCCTGCCCCGTCTTTTAACCCGCAGCCCTCCCGGCCCCCCTCCACCGTGCAAAAAAAAAAACAACCCGTAAACACGGTGGAATCGGCCAATTTTCTGCCTGTCAAAGCCGAGTGGATCCGTCGTCCCCCGAGGTCTCCGGAAAGGCGAATTTCGGGACACGGGAGATGTTTGGCTCCTGCCGATGTTTTCTGAAATGGCGATAAGGTTTTGGCAAGGAGAGCGCGGCAGATGCGGGGTGGGCTTGCAGTTCTCCGGAATTCCCGTAAGGGATTTGGGCTCGTTAATCTCCGAAAAAAAACCCCAAACCCACCCCTTCCCTCCCCGGGTCGCCCCCGGAGGCGGCGGACAAGGGGTCACTGGGCGAAACGTGCTGCCAGGGCATCGTTTCCAGCTGGGTGATGACATTTGGGGGGGCTGGGGGGGGGAGGGGGGAAGAGGAGGGGGCCTCGGAGGGGGGTTGGGGCGCAGCTGGGGACGTCGGGCGTGCGACGGGGTTCACTCGGCCGGAGGGATTTGCGGGAGGGAAGAAATACGGAAGGATATCAGCAGGGATGGTTGTGGGTCCTGCACCCATAGCAAGGTCCCCTGTGGGTCCTGCACCCATCACAACGTCCCCTGTGGGTCCTGCACCCGTCAGAACATCTCCTGTGGGTCCTGCACCCATCGCAATGTTCCCTGTGGGTCCTGCACCCATTGCAACGTCCTCTGTGGGTCCTGCACCCATCACAACGTCCCCTGTGGGTCCTGCACCCGTCAGAACATCTCCTGTGGGTCCTGCACCCATCACAACGTCCCCTGTGGGTCCTGCACCCATTGCAACATCCTCTGTGGGTCCTGCACTCATCACAAGGTCTCCTGTGGGTCCTGCACCCATCACAACATCCCCTGTGGGTCCTGCCCCCATCACAACATCTCCTGTGGGTCCTGCACCCATTGCAACGTCCCCTGTGGGTCCTGCACCCATCACAACATCTCCTGTGGGTCCTGCACCCATCGCAAGGTCTGCTGTGGGTCCTGCACCCATCACAACATCCCCTGTGGGTCCTGCACCCATCGCAAGGTCTGCTGTGGGTCCTGCACCCATCACAACATCCCCTGTGGGTCCTGCACCCATAGCAACGTCCTCTGTGGGTCCTACACCCATAGCAATATCCCCTGTGGGTTCTGCACTCGTCATAACGACCCCTGTGGGTCCTGCACCCATCGCAATGTCCCCTGTGGGTCCTGCACCCATCGCAAGGTCCCCTGTGGGTCCTGCACCCATCACAACGTCTCCTGTGGGTCCCGCACCCATCGCGAGGTCCTCAGCAGACTTTTTGCAAGGCAAAGGGTGCAGGTGAAGGAAAGCAGCTGCACGTTGTCATCTCCTGGCTCCACCATGCGCAGGCAGAGACTCCCAATTCTCAGGAACCTCGGCAGCAGTTTCGCAACCCGACCTCCTCGGGCCGTGCCAGGACTCGGCCACCCCTACCCCGTCCCCTTTCACGAGATTCTGCTGAATCAGCCCAAATCAGCCCTTTTCGGAGCCAATTCCTTCTCCCGCTGGGCCCAGGAGGAGCTCTGCGAGGAGCTTCTCAGGAAAACACAGATAAGCCCCATCTGGTTATAAAAAGGGAGGTTCTGGGACCATCCCTGAAGGTTGTTTTCATCCCTCCTCACGTGTCCATGGGCTTCGGGGAGAGGAAGGAGAGACGCTGAGGCAGAAAGGAGCCTGCCGGTGAGTGCCGAGGGGTCGGGGTCTTATTTTGCTTTTTTTTCCTTGCGTTTTGCCTCGTTCTTTCGGGCATGAGCCCAAGCGTGTCCCATCTGAGCCCAACGAGGTGGCGGTGATGCCTTCACCCACCGAGCAGGTGTCCCAGGTGGGTTAAATTGACTATAAAACTAGGTAAGAAAGGGGGTTTTTTTCTCTCTCCCGAGCCCCAGTTGAGTTGGTTTTGATGAAACCCGGGTCATAAATCCCCGTCAGGTTCAACAATCCCGACAGATGTTGAGTGCTGGTGAGGGACCAGCAGCTCTGAGAACATCCAGAAGGTGGAAGGGAGGGTTGCCCCAGCGATTTGGCCCCTTTTTTGACCCGAATTTTGGTAATTTGGGGGAAGGGTGTCATCCTTGGGAGGTTTGGGGGAGGGTTCGACGGATGGATGGAGTCTTCGAGGTGGCATCAGGGAGGGTTTGGGGGATGGGTGGGTTGGGCGCGGTGGCAAGGGGACAACCGAGGTGTCATTGGGCCGAGGGGGGTCGAGTGGAATTCAGCCCCGACTCCAAGTGAGTCGCAAGAGGTTTCCGTGGGGTAGAAAAAGCCTTTTTTGGGGACAATTTGGGGCCAAGAGGGGACGCTGGAGACACCTGGGTCCCCTCCGGGCTCCTGCTGGTCCCCGAGGGGTTTTTTTTTCTCCCTAAAAACGTGCGTTTTCTTAATTTTGGGCTTTTTTTTTCCGCAGCGATGGGCAGGACGTGGCTGCTCTCAGCCTGGCTGGCTCTCTGCTGTGGTGAGCAACAACCCACCCCCTTCTTCCCCCCCCAAAAAACCCCAAATTTCCTGCGTTTTGGGGTTATTTTAGGCCTTTCTACCGCCGGTTTCTGCAGCAAAAACTCCTTATTCCCTGTTTGTGGGTTTTTTTCCAGAAAATTTCCTTTATTCCCTCATTTTTCCCCGGCAAAAAGATTGTATCACCTCTTTGCCTCTTCACCAAAAATCTCTCATTTTTGGTTTTCCACCAAAAAATCTTTATCACCTGCTTCCCCCCCCCCAAGGAGCCTTTATCACCTCTTTTTTTTTCAGGAAAAAAAGCCCTTATTTCCTCATTTTTTAGAGGGAAAAAAGCACTTGTTCCCTGTTTGTGTTTGGGCTTTTCTTTTGAGGTAAAAATGATAAATTTTTATCACCTATTCTGTTTTTTTTTCCCAGAAAAAAAGCCCCTATACACTGAGGTTTTCTTTTAGGGGGGAAAAAAGCCTTTATTGCCTCTTTTTTTTTGAAGAAAAAGCCCTTTTTTTTGTTTTTATTTTAAGAAAAAAGTCCTGATTCCTTATTTACCTGGTTTGTGGGGTTTTTTTTTCCCCTCGGGAAAAAAACCCTTATCTAGTTTGGCTTTTTTCCCAGTAAAAAAAGTCCATATTCCCTGTTTCTTTCAGAAAAATAAAAAAATCCCTTATTATTGATCTTTTTTTCCCCCAAAAAAAGTCATTATTACCTATTTTCTTTCACTCAAACGCCCCTATTACCAGTTCCTTTTCACAAAAAACCCTTATTACCTTATTTTTTCCCCAAAAAAGTCCTTCTTATAATTTCCTTACAAAAAAAAGCCCTTATCACCTTTTTTTAGGCAATAAATGCCCATTTTTGCACCAACCCCCACTATCACCTCGTCCTTTTTCAGCAAAAACCCTTCTTAGCTACTTTTCTTTCAGAAAAAAACGCATTTTTTTTTCTTTCGTAAAAAAATCCCTTTTTACCTGTTTTTACTTCCAGCCAAACCTCATTATTCCCTATTTTTCACCAAAATGCCCTTATTCCCTGTTTTCTTTAAGGGGAAAAAAAGCGCCCAAATTTCCTAGTTTTACCAAAAAAGCCCTTATTACCTATTTTTTTTTTTTCCATAAAAAACCCTTTATCACCTGGACTTTTTTGCTTGTTGGTTTTTTTTGGTTTTGGGGGGGTTTTTTGGTGGTTTTTTATCACCTCTTTGGGTCCCCGCCCCCCCCCCCCAAGCCCTAATTTCCTGTTTTTTTCCCAAAAAAATCCATATTACCTGTTTGGTTTTGAGCATAAAGTTCTTTTTCTCAGATTTCTTGGAGTTTTTTTAAGAAAAAACCCTGTTCCCGATGGTTTTGTTTGGTTTTTTTTTTTAAAAATATACTTCTCACCTGTTCATGATACAAAATGCCATTATTCCCTGATATTTGTTTTTTTTAAAAAAATATTATTATTATCAAAAAAAGCACCCATATTACCTGCTTGGTTTGTGTGGGTTTTTTTCCTTAAGAAGAAAAAAAGCTCTTTTTAATCTGTTTTGGATTGTGGGTTTTTTTCAGGAAAAATCCTTTAGTCCCTCATGGTTTTATAGCATTAAAAAGCCCCCAAATATCTGGTTTTTTGGTTTATGGTATTTGGGTTTTTCCCCCCCCAGGAAAAAACCAAACCAAACCACTTTATTACCTGTTTTATCAGAAAAAAACCCCAAAACCACCTTATCACCTGCTCTATTTTCACACAAAAAAAATCCTTTCACCTGTTTCTCACCAAAACCCTCTTATCTGGGTTCTTTTTCTTTCAGAAAATGCCCTTATTATCTTGATTTTTAAGAAAAAACCCTTAATTTTTTTTTTTTTTTAGGAAACAGCCACACAGCTGGGTGTGGTTCTTCTTTAAAAATATAATTTAAAAAGCCCTTAGGACCTTTTTTTTTACTACTTTTATTTCTTTTTTTAAAGAAAACCCCTTACTGCCTCGGAGTTTTTAATCAAAAAAGCCCTTAAAACCTGTTTTTTTTTTTACCAAAAGTCCCTTATTACTCATTTTCTTTTCAGAAAAAGCCCATATTCCCCATTTTTTTCCAGCCAAAGACTTATTTTTATTTCCCTCAGCAACAAAAGCCCTCAGTACCTTGTTTTTAAAGATTTTTTACTGCAAGTTTCTGCAAAAAAAAGAGATTTATTTCCAGCGGCGTTTTTTCAGGACTTGCTACTGCAATTTCTACATCCAAAAAAAACCCTTTTCCCCCTTTCTTCCCCCCTAGAACGTTCTACTGCAGGTTTCTGCTGCAAAATGCCCCGGTTTCCTGATTTTTGGGGGCCTTTCTACTACAATTTCAGCAACAAAGCCCCTTTATTACGTGCTTTAAAAAAAACAACCCCCAAAACCCCCACAAAACTCCCAAACTTCACGCTTTTTATCGCCGTTTCTGCAGCAAAAAGCCTTTATTCCCCACCTTTATTCCCTGATTTCTAATTTTCAGAACCTTCTATTGCAATTTTGGCAGCAAAACCGATTTCCTCGTTTCTTCCGAACTTCTGAGTGTTTCTGCCGCGAAAAATGTTATTCCCTATTTTCGATTTTTCCCCCCCAGAACTTTCTACTGCATTTTTTTCACCCCAAACCCCTCATTCCTTGGGTTTTTTTTGCAGAATTGCCTATTGCAAGTTTCTGCACCAAAAAAAAAGCAGCAGCCTTATTTCTTGATTTGGGTTATTTTTTTGGCAGAAATTTTCTCTAGAATTTCCGCGGCCAAAAAAAAAAAAAACCCAACCCAAAAAACCCCTTTTTCCCCTTGTTTTTCCCAGGTCTTTCTGCCGCAAACTTCCACGGCAAGGAATTCTTCACCGTCTTCCTGCGGAATGACAAGGATAGCTCCTACCCCGACATCCAGCTCCTCATCATGGCTTACTTCGACTCCACCACGGTGACGGTGACCATGCGCGGCGGCACCTTCGCCAACACCGTCACCCTCGTGAAAGACGAGACGGTTTCTGTCCGCATCCCCGGGAACATGGAGGTTGTCGGCAGCCGGTTGTCGGATAAAGTCATCTTGATTCAGTCCAACAAGGACATCTCCGTGGTCTCTGTCAGCTCCAAAAGCTACACCGTGGGTGCCACCACCATTTTGCCTGTAAATAAGTTGGGCAACGAATATTACGTGGTGACGCCGGAGGGCGCCAAGAAAGAAGGCGTGAAGGAGTTTATTGTGGCGACGGGGGAGACCTCGGCCACCATTTCCATCAACGTCAGGGGCAGGTTTTACTACCGAGGGAGGAGTTACTCCTCTGGGTCCACCCTCCGCGTCTTCTTGAACCCCTACCACAGCTTCCAACTGCAAAGCACCTACGATTTATCCGGCACCAAGATCACGTCGGACAACGCTGTCGCGGTCCTCAGCGGGCACAGCTGCGCGAAGATGCGCAAGGGCTGCGGTTACGTGGTTGAGCAGCTTCTGCCTGTCGCCGCGTGGGGGAAAGCCTACGTCGTCCCCCCCAGCCCCTCGCAGATGGACATCGACTTCGCCTACGTCGTGGCGGCTGAGAAAACCTCCATCACCTACAACAGGGGTGATTCAGCTGCCACCAAGGACGTTGCGGCTGGGGAGGTCCACAAGTTCGAGATTAGCCAAAGTTCGCCTCTTTACGTGAGCGCTTCGGCTGCGATTCAGGTGGTTTTCTTCTTCACCGGTGCCAAGAAGGGCGCGCTTAGGCAAGACCCCTTCCTCCTCAACATCCCACCCGTCTCCGCCTACTGCATGTCCTATCGGGTCAGCAGCCTGGAGGGCTACGAGAACCACGTGGTCCTCATCACCCAAAACGCGGGTGCCAGAACCACCGCCCGCCACCAGAAGACGGACGGCGGCATGTCCTGGCAAGCGATTCCTGGCACAGACTTCTCCTGGGCCACCGTCACCATAAGAAAGCCGGTGGAAATCCAGAGCACCGAGTACCGGCAGGCGCCCTTTGGGCTCCTGGCCTTCGGCTTCCAGAATTACGCCAGTTATGGTTTCACCGGTCTTTGCTCCATGAGTAAGTAGGGCCAACGCGTGGTTGCGTCTTGCCAACGGCCGGGTTTGCCAACCGTGGTTTTTTCCCTTTTTCTGCAGCTTCTGCTCCACTTCCCCAGGAAGACCTGACATCCAAGGAGACGTGCGAGGAGGCGGACGGACGACCCACGTGCTTCCAAGAAACCATCTCGACCTGCCGGGCTACCGGCGATCTCCACTACCAAACCTTCGATGGGAAAGCCTTTGATTTCACGGGCACCTGCACCTACACCTTGTCCAGGACCTGCGAAACGGATCCGACCTTGCCCGTCTTCAACGTTGAGGCCAAAAACGAACACAGGGCCAACCTGAAAGTCTCCTACATCGACTCCGTGACTGTCCACGTCTATGACATGACCATTGCTGTGGTCAGGTCCGAGAACGGGTTCGTGAGGGTATGTAAGAAAAATAAGTATCAAATCCAAAGCGATATTGCAGTATTTCACTGGAATAATGTATTTAACGATGATCTTAAGTGTCTTTTCCAACCTAAATCATTCTGTGATTTTGCCGTGCATGAGTCGGTGACGCTACTGCACTGTCACGTCTTGCAAGAAGACACCTCAAAGCTCAAAAAACTCCATTTTTGCCCCATGTTTGATGTTATTTGTTTGTTTTTCACGGGGTTTTTTTTGTCCTCCTCCAGGTGAACAACCATCGCTCCCGCCTCCCCATCTCCCTCGCTCAAGGGAAACTCCGCCTGCAGCAGAAGGGCAAGTTCGTGCTGATTAAAACTGACTTCAAGCTGAAGGTCCTCTACGACTGGGATGCCCACGTGGTGGTGGAGCTCCCCGGTATGTTCTCCGGCAAAGTGTGCGGGATGTGCGGCAACAACAACGGTGACCCCCGGGATGATTCCCTCATGCCCGATGGCAACCTGGCGCAAGACTCCGTGGAGCTGGGCCGGAGCTGGAAGGTGGCCAACAAGAGCCATGGCTGCTGGGACAGCTGCAGCGGGGACTGCAGACCTTGTCGATGGGACGAGGAGGTGAAGTACAAGGGGGAGACGTCGTGCGGGTTGCTCACCCAACACCCAGGGCCCTTCGAGCGCTGCCACACCACCGTCAACCCCCAAACCTACCTGAAAAACTGCGTCTACGACCTCTGCATGAATGATGGGGTCCGCATCGTGCTGTGCCAAGCCCTCCAATCCTACGCGGAAAGCTGCCAGGAGCAGGGAATCACCGTTTCCGACTGGAGGACGCCGGCGCAGTGTCGTGAGTAGCTCCTGGTCGGCAGAAAATCCTCCTCCCGGGCGGGCAGGGCGCTGCGACCTTAATTAAGATGGCTGTAATGAAGGGGCGGTGGGATGGGAATGAGCAGAAAACAGGCGTGAAAGGGAAATTGCATCAACGGGGGGGTGTGGTTCTCCTTAGCGCTCTTGATCTCCCAAGCAAGGTGAGGCCAGGTCGTTTTGGGCCGCACAAAGCTGGGCCTGAAAGGGCTGTGGGTCCCACGTGTGCAGATTCACGGGCTGGGAAAGGTTATTGCAGCAAGTCCAAGCAGAAAGCGCAGAAAGTCCATGGGGACTCCAGAAAGTCCATGGAGACTCCAGAAGTCAATGTAGAAAGTCTGGAAATTCCATGCAGAAAGTCTGTGTAGAAACTCCAGAAAGTCCAAGTCCCAAAAGTCCAAGCAGAAATTCCATAAAGTCTGCACAGGCTCCCAAAAGCCTCTGCTGAAAGTCCAGAAAGTCCATTCAGAAGGTCCAGAAAGTCCTTTGAGACTCCAAAAAGTCTCTGCTGAAAGTCCAGAAAGTCCATGGAGGCTCCAGAAGTATGTCCCCATGCAGGAGGCCCAGGGAGTCCATGGAGACTCCCCAAAAATCCATGCAGAAGGTCCAGGGGGTCCATGGAGACTCCCAAGAGTCCCAGTAGATAGTCCAGAAAGTCCAAGTCCCAAAAGTCCATGCAGAAAGTCCATCCAGAAGGTACAGAGAGTCCTTTGAGACTCCCCAAAGTCTCTGCTGAAAGTCCAGGGAGTCCATGCAGGCTCCAGAAAGCCTGTGCAGACAGTCCAAGTCCCAAAAGTCCATGCGGAAGGTCCAGGAAGCCCATGGAGACTCCCAAAAGTCCAGGTAGGAAGTCCATGCAGAGTGCAGAAAGTGCATTCAGAAGATCCACAACGTCCATGAAGACTCTACAAAGCACACTTAAAACTCCAGAAAGCCCATGCAGGTTTTCTTAGCCCTCTGCTGCACCTTCTTACGGCCAAGGAGCATTATCCCCACCACGACCGTGGCTCCCCCCCCCGTCCCACCACGACCGTGGCTCCCCCCCCCGTCCCACCACGACCGTGGCTTCCCCCCCGTCCCACCACAACCGTGGTTTCCCCCCCCCGTCCCACCACAACCGTGGTTTCCCCCCCCGTCCCACCACGACGGTGGCTTCCCCCCCGTCCCTCCACAATGGTGGCTTCCCCCCCGTCCCACCACTACGGTGGTTTCCCCCCCTGTCCCACCACGACCATGACGTCCCGTCCCACCACGACCATGACGTCCCGTCCCACCACGACCATGACATCCCATCCCACCATGACCACGATGTCCCATCCCTCCAACAGCTCTCTCCTGCCCGAAGAACAGCAATTACGTCGCGTGTGGCACCGCCTGCCCCACCACCTGCAACAACGATGCGATGCCCGCTGACTGCGACGCCTCGGCCTGCATGGAGACCTGCAAGTGCCAGGAGGGCTTCGTGCTCAACGCCAACGAGTGCATCCCCCAGGACGAGTGCGGCTGCGTCTTCGAGGGTCGCCTCCACGGTCTCCACGAGGAGTTTTGGGGCGACAGCACCTGCACCAAACGCTGCGTCTGCGATGCAAGAAACCGGAAGGCCGTGTGCCAATCGGCCAGCTGCCGTGCCGGGGAGGAGTGCCGGGTGGAGGGGGGCATCCAAGATTGTTATCCCAAGAGCTACGGGACCTGCGCAGCGGTCGGTGCCACCCACTACGAGAGCTTCGATGGCGGGAAGTTCATCTTCCAAGGCACGTGCATGTACCAGTTCGTTGGGTTGTGCAAGAAGAGCCAAGGTCTGGTGGACTTCCAGGTGCTGGTGCAAAATGACCACTACGAAGACGATCTTCTGTCCTTCATCGCTCTCGTGATGGTCAAAGTCTACGGCAAAACCATCGTGATCAGCCAGGAGCACCCCGGCAAAATCATGGTGAGTTTAGCAAATGTTTATCTAATCTCCACGTTCTTCACTTTCTCCTCCCCACCCCAACCTCCTTGTCCCATTTCTTCTCTTCCACCCTCACTCCTCTATTTTTTTTTTTCTGTATTGAATAATGTTGAATATTTTTCTCCAACCATGCGGCTGAGATCCAGAGCTACCGGGTCTGTTTGCCCCACGTTAATTAAGATGAGATTTAATTGCCTAAATGTAAGGATCTCCACCTGAAGTGGGAGATTGGTGCGTGATGTAAGCCGTGGAGCCTCAGGCACCGTTCTCCTCAAAGCTGGTGGGCATCCGTATTTGGGGCGGATGATGAAATCTGAAAAATCTTCATCTAAATAATTTGGGTGCTTTGGGTGGAGCCCAAATTGCAGGTGCCGTGAAAACACAATTTGCCTTTACTGTTGGATAACAATTTTTTTTTTTTTTTTTTTGCTTTTGTCCCCAGATCGATGACCAGTTGGTCAACCTCCCATATCACCGCACAGATACCATCACCCCACAGATCTCCATCTACAGAGGCGGGCAGGAAGCGGTGGTAGAGACCGACTTTGGCCTCACCGTCACCTACGACTGGCAAAGCCAAATCACCGTGTTGGTGCCCAGCGCTTACGCAAACACCTTGTGTGGCCTCTGCGGGAACTACAACGGGAACGTGGGCGATGAGATGATGATGAAGAACGGCCAAGTGACATCAAACCCAGACACCTTCGGGCAAAGCTGGAAGGTGACCGACATCCCGGGTTGCATGGAGCTGTCGAAGGTGGAATGTCCCTTCGACATCATGGGGGCTTGGCAGCAGCAGGAGGTCTCGAAGATGGGTTGTGGGATCATCTCACAAGTGGATGGACCCTTCAGCGCTTGCCATGCTCACGTGGACGCCATCAAATACTTCCAAAACTGTGTGCATGATTTTTGCCTCTTCTCGGACGGGGAAGGTGCAATATGCCAGATCATCGCCCGCTACGCCGCTGCCTGCCAGGCTGCCGGCGTGACCATCAGGAAATGGAGGACGGACAATTTCTGCAGTAAGTTGGGTTAATTAGAGGGGCTTTTCCTTCATGAGGGGTCATGAGCATCCAAGGGAACCCCAGTCCTGGGCCAAACCCATGTGGGGACAAACCAGAGGTGGGAATCATCTCACTCAGTGGTGCTTTATCCCACCCAAAGCCTAGGTTGGTCCCATCATCTCTGTTTACAGCCAATGCCCAGAAACAAACCCTTACAGGGAACAAGATGTCTCGCCCAGCTACGACGGGTCAAGTAATTGACCCCCAATAAGCACCAATTTCTTTGCATCGACTAAAAACGAGAGTGAGGGCTAATTGCGTGGATCGCTTCGAGGGCAAAACATGAGATGCACCAAAAATATCCCAATTAGGGGAGAGGGACTTGCCCTGGAAGTTGGTTGGGGACCCAATGCAGGAGCAATTCTGTTGCTTGAGGGAACGTCCTTGTCTCCCCCATGACATTGAGGAAAACCAGGTGATTCAGGGGCCTAAAACCTCCACCTCGGAAGGGTTGAAATGTCCCTTATGGACACCCCTTCCCTCATCGTGTCCTCAGTGAGGAAGAGAGGAGATTTAACCCTGAAGCAACGGGGAGATCCTAACGCATCGCCTTGTCTCGTGGCAGGTATTTCGTGTCCTGCCAACAGCCACTACGAGATCTGCTCCCAGAGCTGCAGCCAGACCTGCAGCAACATCTACACCTCGGTGAAATGCTCGGAGCGGTGCAGGGAGGGCTGCGAATGCAACCAAGGCTTCGTGCTCAGCGGCGACGAGTGCGTCCCCATGTCCCAGTGCGGATGCCTCTATCAGGGCTTCTACTACAAGGTGGAGGAGACCTTCTTCCCCACCAAGCAGGAGAAATGCCAGTGCCAGGCCGGCGGCACCGTGAGCTGCCAAAAAATTTCGTGCCCCGGCGGCGGCGAAGGCAGAGTGATCGACGGTGTCTTCCAATGCCCACCTGCCACGCTTGGGGCCTGCATGGCCACCGGTGACCGCAACTATATCTCCTTCGATGGGATGGCTTTCAACATCTCAGGCACCTGCTCCTACATCCTCACCGAGACCTGCACCAGTGACGACGTCAAACCATTTGTTGTGACAATCGAGAAGAACGCCCGGCAGAAGAGGAAGGTCTCCGGCATCAAAGCATTGTCCGTTGAAGTCTATGGGCTCACATTGACCTTGACGCAAGGCAAGAGGGGAGCCGTCACGGTAAGGCGGTACTTTGTGGCCCACCTCTCTCTGGGTCCAAACGTGCTGGTGACAAAGTCTCTGGGCTCATGTTGACTTTGCCATGAGGGAAGAGGGACACAGTCACGGTAGGTCCACGCAAGGTGGTCCACCTCCTTTAGGGTGCAAACACGCTGGCATCAAAGTCTATGGGCTCTCATTGACCTTGACATGAGGCAAGAGAGGAACCATCACAGTAAGTCTGTGCTTTGTGGTCCATCCCTTTTTGAGCGCAGACATTTTGGTGACAACGTCTACAGGCTCGTGTTGACCTTGGTGTGAGGCAACAAGGGACCTGTCACGGCGGACGGTGAAGCGCAGCTCTACTGCGGTTTTGGTTGCACGCATGCTGGCGTCAAAGTCTACGGGCTCACGTTGACTCTGGCGTGAAGCAAGAGCTGCACGGTCACTAAAAGACCATGTTTTGTGCTCCACCTCTCTTCGGGTGCGAGCATGGGAGCCCAAAAATCGGTTTTCCTTGATGGAAGGGAGACCTCACCCCTATCTCCAAGACAAAGCCATGCTCATCCCCACTTTGCCTTCCAGTTTCAAAGTGGGAGCCATGAATTCATGAAAAGGTTGGTTGGAAGGTGTTTCCCTCAATGTTTTTTGCTCCTACCTCCATAGTCTTCTCCTTATAGCGTCCTTGAGGCTCACTGGAGGATTTCTCTCTCCCTGTCCTAGGTGGACTCCATATCCCACCACCTCCCGGTCATCCTGAGCAACGGACGGGTCCAGGTGCATCAACACGGAATGGGCGTCCTGCTTCAGACTGACTTTGGCCTCGTCGTACGCTATGACCTCCTCCACCACGTGACGGTCACAGTCCCGCAGAGCTACCAGGGCCACCTTTGCGGGCTCTGTGGCAACTACAACGGGCAACGCAACGACGATTTCCTCCTCCCCAGTGGCCAACAGGCTGCCAACGCGATGGTCTTTGGTTCTGCCTGGAAAACGCCCGATGTGGCTTGCAGTGATGACTGCCCCAAGGACGACTGCCCCGTCTGCATGGAGGAGAAGAAGACAGTCCTCCAGAAACCCAACTACTGCGGCATCCTCACGGTCCCAAAGGGCCCCTTTGAATCCTGCCACCAACTCATCGACCCAGCCCTGTATTTCCAAGCCTGCCTCCACGACGTTTGCCTCGCTGAAGGGGACACCCGCGTCCTCTGCCAGAGCATCCAGAGCTACGCCACCACTTGCCAAGACGCCGGTGTCATCATTGAGGCTTGGAGAAGACCATTCTTCTGCCGTAAGCGGGGGTCGCGGGTGGGAAACATCCTCCGTGGCCGAGAAGTCACATCTCATTGGGATTAATTGAAAAATAGGCAGGTGCTGACCACCCTCGATGCATGGGGTGATGCAAACGGTGCTGTTGGGTGGGGAGCCCAGGGCGGGGAGGATGATGATGGCATGGAAATGGGATGGCTCCTGGGAAAAACCAGCGCAAGGGGGTGCAATGTCATCGGCGTTGGGGATAAATGAGAAAAGCCGACGCGAGCGCCAACCGGGTGTGTTTTCATCCATGTTTTGGGCAAGCGGGAGAAGCCAACGCAAGCGCCAACCGGGTGGATTTTCGTTGGCGTTTGGGGCCACCAGAAGCACCAACCAGGTGCATTTTTTGTTGGTGTGGGGTGAAAACGGGAAAAGCCAACGCAAGCGCCAGCGGGGTGAACTTTCATTGACGTTGGGGGCAAACGGGAAAAGCCAACGCCAAGAAAAATCCACCTGGTTGGTGCTTGCGTTGGCTTTTCCCGCTTGTCGCCAATGCCAAGCGCCAATGGGATGCGTTTTCATCGGCATTTGGGTTCTGCCATCTCCCTGGGGTCCAACCCTGGGCTGGCACCGCTCTTCCACCCAACGCTCAATCTTGGGATTATCCTCCTTCTCCTTCCAGCCCTCAACTGCCCGGCCAACAGCAGCTACTCCCTCTGCACCAACTTGTGCATCAACAGCTGCACAGGGCTTGTAGATGCCTCCACGTGCCCCAAAACCTGCATCGAAGGCTGCCACTGCGATGAAGGGTACACCTTTGACAGGCACGGCTGCGTTCCCAAGGACGAATGTGGCTGCTTGGTGGATGGGAGATATTACAAGGTAGTAATCTCCTGAGTTTGGGGGAATTTAGGGGTTTTTTAACATTTTCCTCCTGCCAGTGTTGCAGCACGTCGCTCCAAAGGCGACGTGTGCGTGGCCCAAAGCACCTTGCAGACAAAAAACCCCTCAAAATCTTTGTTCTCTCCCGTAGACCTCAATGCATGATTTTTTTTTCCCCCCCTCCTCCATATTTTTACGCATTTCTGCGTAAGAAAGTTCGCTCTTCTCATCGCAACGCTTTGCAACCTCTCGCCCTGCAGCCCCACGAGTCCGTCTTGAAGGATAACTGCCAGCAGCGTTGCACGTGTGTCCCTGGCAAGGGCTTGATGTGCAGCAGCCACAGCTGCACCGATGACGAAACCTGCGAAATCCGGGACGGGGTCTTGGGTTGCATCAATCAAAGTAAGGAAAAATGGGGATGCTTGAGCGGGAAAAAAAAAAAAAATAGGGGGAAAAGGGAGGATCTTGGAGCCAGAGCAGATCCCGGGGCTGGTCTGGATGTTTCATTTAGAGGTGCAGGCTGAGGTGCAAGTGGAGACGGAGGCCACAGATCCCGTCTCCAACCCTAAGAGGGTCAGGGATGTGGCGGGAGAATTTTGGAGGAGCAAAGTGCTTCAGAAAAGCCACCCCTTGGCTTTGCGGTCACTCCCGTGTCTTATTTTAACCATGGTGGCACTTTGTTCTTGAAGGATGGGTGCGATCTTGGGGGGTGAACCCAACCCTGACCCTTTTCTCCAAGCAATGAGGAGAAAAAAGCTGAAAAGGGGAAAATTTGGGTTGGTGATGGATTGTCATGCTCCGATTTACATCTGGGAGCTGCCGATCTCCTGCCAAAGCCCAAGGGGGAGCAGAGGACACTTGGTGGGACCTCAACACTGGTGAAGATGCTCGGTTCGCATGGTGACATGAGATGTGCCACTCACCAGGACATCTCCCCGTGGTTTCCTCCCCGTGGTTTCCTCCCCGTGGTTTCCTCCCCGTGGTTTCCTCCCGTGGTTTCCTCCCGTGGTTTCTCTCCATGGTTTCTCCTCCTTCCAGATCCCTGCAAAGCCCTTCAGTGCCGGCCCAAGGAGAGGTGCAGGTTGAAGGACAAACAAGCCACCTGTGTCCCATCCATGGTCGCCACTTGCTGGGGTTGGGGGGACCCCCACTACCACACCTTCGACGGGCTCGATTTCGACTTCCAAGGCACCTGCACCTACACCATGGCCGAATCCTGCGGGAACGACACCAGATTGGTGCCCTTCAAGGTGGAGGGCAAGAACGACATCCGAGGCGGGGTGAAATCTGTCTCCTACGTGAGCTTGGCCAACATCAAGGTCTACGGCCAACACATCTCCATCCAGCGGAACAAAGTGGGCAAAGTCAAGGTGAGTTGGCCTAAAATGGAGGGAAAATTGGCCTTTCCGCACCTCTTTTTTTCATCCGTCTCTTCCCCACCTCCTTTTTCATCCATCTCCTCCATCACGTTCAACACCTCTTCCTGCTCCGTCAGAGCCACCATTATTTTTGGCTAAATCCATCAAACTGGAAGGTGGATTTTTGAAATGTCGGGATACGCTGGGAACGCGCCGCCTTGCATGGGGCAACCTCAGGTTGTTTTCTGCCCCTTGGGGAAGCCAAAACCACCAAAGGCGGCTGCAGTAGGTCTCCGAGAAACCTCAAAGATGGTGGGACACTGTCCCCGGGAGCGCAAAGCAACGGCACGCCGCTGCTTCCCCAGAGCAGAGCGATCGCGTGCCGCGAGGTGACGGCCCGCCACAGCGAGCAACGGCTTGCAGAAGCGGCTGCGCACCGCGGCAGGGCCATCGCATGCCGCAGCGAGGCGGTCGCGCGCCCCGTGCCCGCGTCGGGGCGCGTGCACCGCGCTGACGTCTGGTGCTCCCCCACCCGCAGGTGAACGGGGTGACGACGCTGCTCCCGGTGAGCCTGGAGGATGGCAAGGTGCAGATCTTCCAGAGCGGGTTCAGCGCCGTGCTGGAGACAGATTTTGGGCTGCGGGTAACGTACGACTGGAACTGGCATCTGCTCATCGACCTCCCCAGCAGCTACTACAAACACACCTGCGGCCTCTGCGGCAACTTCAACTTCAAGCCCGAGGACGACGTCCCCCAGAATGGCACCAACCTCGCCGCCGTGGTGGCCTGGGCCGAAGGCTGGAGAGTCCCCGACGATGACCCGTTTTGCTGGGATTATTGCGAAGGCACCTGCCCAGTGTGCGAGGAGGAGAAAAGGGAGCTGTACGGGGGCAACCAGTACTGCGGTCTCATCAAAAAAAGCTTCCAGGGGCCCTTCAAGCCTTGCCACGACGTCGTCAAGCCCCAGGATTTCTACCGCAACTGCCTCTACGACGTGTGCATGAGCGACGGGGCGAAGAAAATCCTCTGCCAGGTGCTGGAGGCTTACGCGTCCGTCTGCAAGAAGCACGGGGCCGTTGTGCATGACTGGAGGACGCCGTCGGGCTGCCGTAAGCAACGGGCTGCCTCCTCGGTCCGTGTGGCGGGGTGGTTTTCGCAAAGAAGGGGAATATCGAGCGTGGGGTGAGGCATGCAAAGCACTCGGTGTTATTTGCACGGGGGAGTGTCCAGCTCTGGGGCGCTGCATGCAAAATAATCGGCGCCTTTGCATGGGGGAGTATCCAGCCCTGGGATGCTGCACGCAAAGCGCTCGGTGCATTTGCACGGTGCAAGATCCATCCTCGGGACGTTGCACCCAAAGCACTCGGCGCATTTGCACGGTGCAGGATCCATCCCCAGGACATTGCACCCAAAGCGCTCGGTGCATTTGCACAGTGCAGGATCCATCCCTGGGACGTTGCATGCAAATTGCTCTATGCATTTGCACGGTGCAAGATCCATCTCCGGGACGTTGCACCCAAAGCGCTCGGTGCATTTGCACAGTGCAAGATCCATCCCCAGGACGTTGCACCCAAAGCGCTCGGTGCATTTGCACAGTGCACGATCCATCCCCGGGATGTGGTACCCAAAGCACTCGGTGCATTTGCACGGTGCAGGATCCATCCTCGGGACGTTGCACCCAAAGCGCTCGGCGCATTTGCACGGTGCAGGATCCATCCCCAGGACGTTGCACCCAAAGCGCTCGGTGCATTTGCACGGTGCAGGATCCATCCCCGGGACGTTGCATGCAAATTGCTGTATGCATTTGCACGGTGCAAGATCCATCTCCGGGACGTTGCACCCAAAGCGCTCGGTGCATTTGCACGGTGCAAGATCCATCCCCAGGACGTTGCACCCAAAGCGCTCGGTGCATTTGCACAGTGCACGATCCATCCCCGGGATGTGGTACCCAAAGCACTCGGTGCATTTGCACGGTGCAGGATCCATCCTCGGGACGTTGCACCCAAAGCACTCGGTGCATTTGCACGGTGCAAGATCCATCCCCAGGACGTTGCACCCAAAGCGCTCGGTGCATTTGCACGGTGCAGGATCCATCACCGGGACGTTGCATGCAAATTGTTCCGTGCTTTTGCACGGTGCAAGATCCATCCCCGGGACGTTGCACCCAAAGCGCTCGGTGCATGAACACGTTGCAATACCCACGTGACGCTGCTGCATCCTCCCCCTCTAATCGCCCCATTTCCTCCCCCCAGCGTTACCCTGCCCCGAAAACAGCCACTACGAAGCCTGCGGCAACGCCTGCCCGGCCACGTGCTCCAACCGGGACGCGCCCGCCGCTTGCAGCCAGCCCTGCGTGGAGACCTGCGCCTGCAACGAGGGCTACGTCCTCAACGGCGGGCAGTGCGTGGCGGTGGCCAGCTGCGGCTGCACGCACGACGGTCGCTACTACCGTCCCGGTGAGGAGTTTTGGGCCGACGAGAACTGCCGTTCTTGGTGCAGGTGCGACCCGGCCTTGAGCATGGTGGTGTGTGAGGAAGCGGGTTGCAAGTTGGACGAGATGTGCACCATGGTGAAGGGCGTGCGGCGGTGTGTGGCCAAGAGCCACTCCACCTGCGTGGCCACCGGCGACCCCCATTACACCACCTTCGACGGGCGCCGCTATGATTTCATGGGCACCTGCGTCTACCAGTTGGCCACCCTCTGCTCTAATGACCCCACCCTCGTCCCCTTCGACGTCACCGTGGAGAACAACAACCGGGGCAACCGCATCGTCTCCTACACCAAGGAGGTCACCTTGAAGGTCTACAACATGACCCTCAGCCTCAGCCAGGAGCACCCCCAGAAGCTCAAGGTAGGGGAGAATGAGGTGCCGGTGAGTTGCAAGGTCATTGCGTGGAATCTGGGTGCGTTGCAAGGTCCTTGTGTGGGGGTTGGGTGGGTTGCAAGGTCCTTGTGTGGGGTTTAGGTGGGTTGCAAGGTCATTGCATGGTGTCCTTCTGGGTTGCAAACTCATTGCAAGGCATTTGGGTGGGCTGCAAGGTCCTTGTGTGGGGTTTAGGTGCGTTGCAAGGTCATTGCCTGACGTTGGGTTGGGTTGCAAGGTTGATGCATGATGTCCTGCCGG
>WNMK01000076.1:0-43411 GCA_009819775.1 Phoenicopterus ruber ruber | reverse complement strand
CGTGGGGGGATGGGGACATGGGGGGACAGGGGGACATGGAGGGACACAGGGGGATGGGGGATGGGGACATGGGGGGGACATGGGAGGACGGGGGGCAGGGGAGGATGGGGACATCGGGGGACGTGGGGGGGACACGGGGGGATGGGGGGACATGGGGGGACATGGGGGGACACAGGATGGGGGGGCACGGGGGGATGGGGACATGGGGGGGTGGGGACATCGGGGGGACAGTGGCCATGGGGGGGATGGGGCTATGGGGGGGCGGGGGGGCACGGGGGGATGGGGGCGTGGGAGGGACACGGGGGGACGGGGATGGTGTGGGGGGGGACATCGGGGGGATGATACACAGACACGGGGGGACGGGGCCACTGGGGGGGGGACATGGGGACACAGGGGCACCCATGGGTGCTGGGGAGGAGACAGGGCACCCGGGGGGGGGGGATGGGGCCCAGGGACAATGGGGACAGGGACACCCGGGGGGATGGGGGGGGGGACGAGGGGCACCCACTGGGTGCTGGGGGGGACACAGTGACACCCAGGGGGGACATGGGGGGACGAGGGCACCCATGGGTGCTGGGGGGGGACACAGTGACACCAGGGGGGACATGGGGGACGAGGGCACCCATGGGTGCTGGGGGGGACACAGTGACACCCAGGGGGGACATGGGGGGACGAGGGCACCCATGGGTGCTGGGGGGGACACAGTGACACCCAGGGGGGACATGGGGGGACAAGGGCACCCAGGGGTGCTGGGGGGGGACGATGAGGGCACCCATGGGTGCTGGGGAGGTGACAAAGAGCTCTCTTCCCCCCCGTGGCTCCCCCAAGAACAGAGACAGAGGGTGGGGGCGGGGGAGGGCCCATGGGTGCCACCCTTAGGTGCCGCCCATGGGTGCTGACTCCCCCCTTCTCCTCCCCCCCCCCAGACGGGGACCCGGCGCCGCCGGCCGAGGCCGTGGCCGCGCGTCCCCCCCCCGAGGCGCGACGGCGCGAGCTGGAGCTGCTGGGCTCCCTGCCCCCCCAGGTACCCCTCCCCCACCC
Organism: Phoenicopterus ruber ruber; assembly: GCA_009819775.1. NCBI lineage: Eukaryota > Metazoa > Chordata > Aves > Phoenicopteriformes > Phoenicopteridae > Phoenicopterus > Phoenicopterus ruber. The sequence continues at coordinate 42,370 of WNMK01000076.1, read as the reverse complement.
CGGGGACCCCTCCCCCCACCCTGGGGACCCCCCCACCCCGGGGCCCCCCCTCACCCCCCGCCCCCCCCAGGCGCTGCTGCGGAGGAACAAGCGGCCCTGGGAGCCCCGTGAGGAAGACGAGGAATTCGCGGCCGAGGAGGAGGAGGGTGAGGCCGGGGGGGGCACCCATTTGGGGGGGGCTCTGGCACCCGTTTGTGGGGCTCTGGCACCCGTCCCTGGGGGCTGGCACCCATTGGGGGGGCTCGGGCACCCGTTTGTGGGGCTCTGGCACCCATCTGGGGGGCTGTCCCGCACCCCCCGGGACCGTCACCCCCGCAGAGCCGCGTCACCCCCCGGGGACGACGTCACAGCCCCTGGGGATGACATCACACATCCCGGGGATGATGTCACCCCTCCCCTGGGGATGATGTCAGTGGCCCCCCGGATGGTATCACCCCCCTGGGATGATGTCACCCCCCTGGGGATGACGTCACACCGTCTCCGGGGATGATGTCACCCCCCTGGGGACTCCATCACCACCCCCCCGGGAAAACATAACCCCCCCGGGGACGATGTCACTGCTCCCTTGGGATGGTGTCACCCTGCTGGGATGATGTCACGCCCCCCCGGGCATGATATCACCCCTCCCTGGGGATGATGTCACCCCCCGGGGACTCCATCACCCTCCTGGGATAACATAAGGCTCCAGGGATGATGTCACTGCCCTCCTGGGGTGATGTCACCCCCTTGGGGATGATGTCACACTGCCCCAGGGATGATGTCACCCCCCTGGGGACAACATAACCCCCCCCGAGGATGATGTCACCACCCATCTGGGATGGTGTCACCCCCCCGGGATGATGTCACCGCCCCCTGGGGCTGATGTCACTGCCCCCCTGGGGACTCCATCACCCCCCCGGGGCGGATGTCACTGCCCCCCCGGGATGGTGTCACCCCCCTGGGATGGTGTCACCCCCCGGGGCTGACGTCACGCCCGGGGCTGACGTCACGCCCTGGCAGGCGAGGACGAGGAGGAGACGATCGCGGCGCAGGAGCGGCTCGAGGGCGACGTCGACCACAAGCAGGAGCTGGACGACCTGGCCCGCGAGGGTACGCCAGCACCCACGGGTGCCCCCCGCCCCCCCAGCACCCACGGGTGCCCCCTGCACCCCCAGAACCCAGGGGTGACCCCTGCCCCCTCAGCACCCACGGGTGACCCCTGCCCCCCCCTCAGCACCCACGGGTCCCTCCCAGCACCCACAGCTGCCCCCTGCCCCCCCAGCACCCATGGGTGCCCCCCAGGACCCAGGGGTGCCCCCTGCCCCCCCCCAGCACCCACAGGTGCTCCCTGCCCCCCCCAGCACCCTGGGGTGCCCCCCAGCACCCAGGGGTGACCCCTGCCCCCCCCCAACACCCACGGGTGCTCCCCAGCAGCAGGGGTGTCCCCCCCCCGAGCACCCAGGGTTGCCACCCAGCACCCAGGGGTGCTCTCCCCGACCCCAGCACCCAGGGGTGCTCCCTGCCCCCCCCAGCACCCAGGGGTGTCCCCCAGCACCCACGCAGGGCCCTGGGGATGTGGGGTGCAGGCGTGTGTGGGGACACGGTGGGGGGGGATGTGGGGGGGGACCGCAAGGACACGCGTATGTGGGGACACGGGGTGACGTGGGGACACGCGTGTGTGGGGACACGCGTGTGAGGACCCGGGGATGCGTGTGTGCAGGCACCTGGGTTCACGTGTGCGGGGACACGCGTGTGCGGACCTGGGGACACGCGTGTGCAGGGACATGGGGACGCGTGTGCAGGGACACGTGTGTGTGGACATGGGGACACGTGTGTGTCAGGACACGGGAACGCGTCTGCGAGGACGTGGGGACACGTGTATGATAACGTGTGCGGGGACACGAGAACATGTATGAGGACACGGGGAGACACGTGTGCAGGGACGGGGACGTGCGTGTGCAGGGACACGGGAACACGTGCAGGGACACGCATGTGCAAGGATACGAGGGACATGGGTGTGCAGGGACATGAGGACACGGGGGACACGCGTGTGCAAGGACATGGGGGACTCATGTGCCAGGACATGGGGACACACGTGTGCAGGGACATGGGGACATGTGCGCGAGGACACGAGGGACACGTGTGAGCAGGGACACGGGGATGAGTGTGCAGGGACACGGGAGGCCCGTGTGTTTTGGAACACGTGTGCGCTGGGACACACGTGTGCCAGGACACAGGGACACGCACGTGCCAGAACACAGTGACGTGTATGCGCTAGGACACAGGGACACGCGTGTGTGGGGACAAGGGGACACGTGTGCGCCAGGGCACAGGGGCACGTGTGTTCTAGGACACGGGGACACGTGTGTGCCAGGGCACAGGGGCACGTGTGTTCCAGGACACGTGTGTGCAGAGACGCACGTGTGCCGGGACACGCATGTGCCAGAACACAGGGACACGCGTGTGTGGGGACACGGGGCCACGTGTGCGGGGACACAGGGACGTGTGTGTGCAGGAACACAGGGACACGTGTGCCAGGACACAGGGACACACGTGTGCCAGGACACAGGGACACGCGTGTGCAGAGACATGGGGACACACATGTGCCAGGACATAGGGACACACGTGTGCAGGGACATGGGGCCACACATGTGCGGGGACGTGCGTGTACAGGGACATGGGGACACACGTGTTCCAGGACGTAGGGACACGCATGTGCGGGGACACAGGGACGCGTGTGTTCCAGGACACGTGCAGAGACACACGTGTGCCGGAACACAGGAACGCGTGTGTGCAGAGACACGAGCACACGCGTGTGCAGGGGCACAGGGGCATGTGTGTGCAGAGACATGGGGACACACGTATGGCAGGATATAGGGACACGCGTGTGCCAGCACACAGGGACATGTGTGTGCAGAGACACAGGGGCACGTGTGTTCTGGGACACGCGTGCTGGGACGTGCATGTGCCAGGACACAGGAACACGCGTGTGCAGAGGCATGGGGACACGTGTGCCAGGACATAGGGACACGCGTGTGCGGGGACACAGTGACACGCATGTGCGGGCCCACGGGGCCACACGTGTGCGAGGACCGAGGGGGGGTCACCCGCGTGTGTGGGCAAGGGGACGCCCCCGCCCCGCGTGTGCTTGGCGTGTGCTTGGCGTGTGCTTGGCGTGTGCGGGCGTGCGCAGGCGTGTGCGTGTGCCGCAGGGGCGCTGCCGATGGAGGAGCTGCTGCAGCAATACGCCGGCGCCTTCGCCGACTCCGACTGCGACTCCCCCCCCGGCGCCAGCAGCACCCGCTCGGGTAGGGGCACCCATGGGTGCTGGGGGGGCGGGGGCACCCCTGGGGGCTGGGGAGGGGGCAGGGACACCCCTGGGGGCTGGGGGGGGGCTGGGGCAGGGGCACCCATGGGTGCTGGGGGGGTGGTGGAGGCACCCCTGGGGGCTGGGGGGGCTGGGGCACCCCGGGGGGGGGGGTGGGGCAGGGGCACCCATAGGTGCTGGGGGGGCTGGGGCACCCCTGGGGGCGGGGGGGGGGGTGGGGCAGGGGCACCCATGGGTGCTGGGGAGGGGGCAGGGGCACGCCGGGTGCTATGGGGTCACCTCTGGGTCCTAGAGACCCCATGTAGGTCCCATAGGGCCACCCATGGGTGCTATGGGGCCACCCCTGGGTGCCATAGGGCCACCCCTGGGTCCTAGAGACCCCCCCAGGTCCCATAGGGCCACCCATGGGTGCCATAGGGCCACCCCTGGGTCTTAGAGACCCCGTGTAGGTTCCATAGGGTCACACATGGGTGCCATAGGGCCACCCCTGGGTCCTAGAGACCCCCCAGGTGCCATAGGGCCACCCATGGGTGCTGCCACCTGCCTCACCCCCAGCACCCACGTGTCGCCCCCCCAGACTCGCCGGCAGCCGAGAGCGATGACGAGGAGGAGGAAGAGGAAGAGGAGGAGGAAGAGGAGGACGAAGAAGAGGAAGAGGATGAGGAAGAAGATGAGGAGGAAGAGGAAGAGGAGGAAGAGGAGCAGGAGGAGCCCGAGGCGGGTGCCCCCGCCCCCGAGGCTCCTTCCCCCCCACCCGGCACCCAAGAGCACCCCGGGGGGCCCCCCCCGGCCGCCACCCCGCCCCCCGGCCCCGCCCCCAAGACAGAGATCACCGACATCGCCGCCGCCGCCGAGAGCCTCCAGCCCAAGGGCTACACCTTGGCCACCACCCAGGTAGCCCCTCCCCCACCCCCCCGCCACCCATGGGTGCCCCGAGGAGGGGGCCTCGCCCACCCCTGCGCCCCTCCCCCCAGGTGAAGACGCCCATCCCCCACCTGCTGCGGGGCACCCTCCGGGAGTACCAGCACATCGGCCTCGACTGGTTGGTCACCATGTACGAGAAGAAGCTCAACGGGATCTTGGCCGACGAGATGGGGCTGGGCAAGACCATCCAGACCATCTCCCTCCTGGCCCACCTCGCCTGCGAGAAGGGTGAGGGGGGGCCCCCGCCCACCCACCCCCGGGGCGCCCTTGGGTGCTGTAGGGTCGTTGGAGGGCCTTTGGAGCCCATTTGGGTTCTTCTTGGGGACCCTTGGGTGCTGTGGGGTCGTTGGAGGGCCTTCGGAGCTCGTTTGGGTTCTTCTTGGGCACCCTTGGGTGCTGTGGGGTCGTTGGAGGGCCTTCGGAGCTCATTTGGGTTCTTCTTGGGGATCACTGGGTGCTGTTGGGTGGTTGTAGGGCCTTTGGAGCTCGTTTGGGTTCTTCTTGGGCACCCTTGGGTGCTGTGGGGTTGTTGTAGGGTCTCCAGTGTCCGTGTGAGCACCCTTGGGTGCTGTGGGGTCGTTGTAGGGCCTTCGGAGCTCAGCTAGGTTGTCTTTGGGCACCCTTGGGTGCTGTTGGGTCATTGTAGGGTCTTTAAAGCTCATTTGGGTTCTTCTTGGGCACCCTCGGGTGCTGTGGGGTCATTGTAGGGTCTTTGGAGCTCATCTAGGTTGTCTTTGGGGACCATTGGGTGCTGTGGGGTCGTTGTAGGGCCTTCGGAGCTCATCTGGGTTCTTCTTGGGGACCCTTGGGTGCTGTGGGGTCATTGTAGGGTCTTTAAAGCTCATTTGGGTTCTTCTTGGGCACCCTTGGGTGCTCTTGGGTGGTTGTAGGGTCTTTAGGGCTCACCTAAGTTGTTCTTGGACACCCTTGGGTGCTCTTGGGTCATTATAGGGTCTTTAAAGCTCGTTTGGGTTCTTCTTGGGTACCCTTGGGTGCTCTTGGGGTGTTGTAGGGTCTTTGGAGCTCGTTATAGGTTGTCCTTGGACACCCTTGGGTGTTGTGGGGTCTTTGTAGGGTCTTTAGAGCTCCCCAAGCCCTTTGTAGGTTCCTTGTAGGACCTGTAGGTCCCCATGGGTTCCTCCAAGCACCCGTGGGTGCTGCAGGCTCCTGGTGGCACCTGTAGGTCCCCATGGGCTCCCTGAGCACCCACGGGTGCTGTAGGCTCCCTATATCATCTGTAGCTTTTCGTAGACTCGCTGAGTACTTATAATTTTGTAGGTTCCTTGTAGGACCTGTAGGCCCCCATGGGTTCCTCCAAGCACCCGTGGGTGCTGCAGGCTCCTGGTGGCACCCGCAGGGTCCCGCAGCACCCGCGGGTGCCGCCCCGCCCTCCCCTGACGCCGCCCCCCCCCTCCCCGCAGGCAGCTGGGGCCCCCACCTCATCATCGTGCCCACCAGCGTGATGCTCAACTGGGAGATGGAGCTCAAGCGCTGGTGCCCCAGCTTCAAGATCCTCACCTACTACGGGGCGCAGAAGGAGCGTCGCCTCAAGCGCCAGGTGCCCCCCCAACCCCACGGCGGGGGGCGGGGGAGGGTTTCGGGGGGTCCCCGCCCCCCTGACCCCCACCCCGCACCCTCACCCCCCCCAGGGTTGGACCAAACCCAACGCCTTCCACGTCTGCATCACGTCCTACAAGCTGGTCCTCCAGGACCACCAGGCCTTTCGGCGCAAGAACTGGAAGTACCTGATCCTCGACGAGGCCCAGAACATCAAGAACTTCAAATCCCAGCGCTGGCAGTCCCTCCTCAACTTCAATAGGTGCGGGGAGGGCGCCCGGGAGGGCACCCATGGGTGCTGGGGGGCGCCCGAAGGGGCGGAGGGCACCCAAAGGGGCCAGGGAGGACATCTCGGGGGGCTGGAGGACACCTCGGGGGGCTGAGGAAGGTGGGGGTGTTGGAAACCAGCGTGGGGAGCTGAGGTGCTGAGAAGATTGGGGATGTTGGGGGGCACCCATGGGTGCTGGGGTCACCCGAAGGGGCTGGGGTGCAGCCGAAGGGGCTGGGGGGCACCCAGAGGCAGTGGGGGCCATCTCAGGGGGCTCAGGAAGGCGGGGTGCTGGCCAACTGCCTGGGGGGCTGAGGAGGTTGGGGCTCCCTGGGGATGTTGGGGGCACCCATGGGTGCTTGCCCTGGACAGGGACTGGGTGCAGCCTGTCCCGTGGGGTGCGGCAGGTGGAGGGTGAGCCCCGTTTTAGGGTGCTGCTGCCTGGGGGTGCCCTGGGACACGGCTGTACCTGCCTGGGGGCACCCATGGGTGCTCTGCAGCCCCTCCCAGGGGCACCCACGGGTGCACTGTAGCTCCCTGGGGGCACTCTGCAACTGCCTAAGGGGCACCCCTGGGTGCTCTGTAACTACCTTGGGGTGCTCTGTAACTGCCTAGGGGGGCATTGTACCTACCCAGGGGCACCAATGGGTGCTCTATAACTGCCTAAGGGCACCCCTGGGTGCTCTGTAACTGCCTTGGGCCACCCCTGGGTGCCCTGTCCCCCCTCCCGGGTCTCCCCTCTCCCTCCCCAGCGCCACCCCCCGGGGGTGCTCCTCGCCCGAGGGAGCACCCGCGGGTGCCGGCCGGGCTGACGCCCCCTTTCCCTCCCCGCAGCCAGCGGCGGTTGCTGCTGACGGGGACGCCGCTGCAGAACAGCCTGATGGAGCTCTGGTCCCTCATGCACTTCCTCATGCCCCGCGTCTTCCAGTCCCACCGGGAGTTCAAGGAGTGGTTCTCCAACCCCCTCACCGGCATGATCGAGGGCAGCCAGGAGTACAACGAGAGCCTCGTCAAGCGCCTCCACAAGGTCTGGGGGGGGCCCCCGCGGGGTTTGGGGGGGCTGGGGGGCGGCGGGGAGGGCGGGGAGGGAAGGGGTTGGGGGGGAGGGGGGCGGGGGGGGCGCCATTTTGGGGGTAACTGTGTGGGGGTGCCGCCATTTTGGGAGTAGCTGTGTGGGGGTGCCGCCATTTTGGGTCTATCTGGGTGTGGGTGGTTCCTGGTTTGGCAAGTAGCTGGTTGGGGTGAGTCCTGTTTTGGGCTGACCCCCGTTTTGGGGTGTAGGTGGTTGAGAGAGAGCCCCGTTTTGTGGGATAGATGGGTCTGAGTGTCCCCATTTTGAGGTGACCCCCATTTTGGGGTGTAGCTGGGCGGGGGTGCCGCCATTTTGGGTATATCTGGGTGTTGGTGGTTCCTGGTTTGGCAAGTAGATGGTAGGGGGTGAGTCCTGTTTTGGGGTGTAGCTGGGCCTAAATATTTCCATTTTGTGGGGTAACTGATTTGGGGTGACCCCCATTTTGGGATGATTCCCATTTTGGGTCTATCTGGGTGAGGGTGCCGCTATTTTGGGGTGTAGCTGTGTGTGGGGGCCGCCATTTTGGGTCTGTCTGGGTGTGGGTGGTTCCTGGTTTGGCAAGTAGCTGGTTGGGGTGAGTCCTGTTTTGGGGTGACCCCCGTTTTGGGCTGACCACCGTTTTGGGGGGTAGCTGGCTGAGGGTGACCCCCATTTTGTGGGGTAGCTGGGTCTGGGTGTCCCCATTTTGGGGTGACTCCTGTTTGGGGGGTAAGGGAGTGGGGATGCCACCATTTTGGGGGTAGCTGTGTGGGGGTGCCGCCATTTTGGGTGTAGCTGGTTCTGGGCGACTTGGTTTGGGGGGTAGATGGTTGGGGGTGAGTCTTGTTTTGGGGTGTAGCTGGGCCTAGATATTCCCATTTTGTGGGGTAACTGATTTGGGGTGACCCCCGTTTTGGGGTGATTCCCATTTTGAGGGTTAGGGGGGTGGGGATGCCGCCATTTTGGGGGTAGCTGTGTGGGGGTGCCGCCATTTTGGGTCTGTCTGGGTGTGGGTGGTTCCTGGTTTGGCAAGTAGCTGGTTGGGGGTGACTCCTGTTTTGGGGTGCCCCCCGTTTTGGGGTGTAGCTGATTGGGGGTGACCCCCATTTTGTGGAGTAGCTGAGTCTGGGTGTCCCCGTTTTGGGGTGACTCCTGTTTTGGGGGGCTAGGGGGGTGGGGGTGCCGCCATTTTGGGTCTATCTGGGTGAGGGTGCCGCCGTTTTGGGGGTAACTGTCTGGGGATGCCGCCATTTTGGGGGTAGCTGTGTGGGGGTGCCGCCATTTTGGCTCTGTCTGGGTGTGGGTGGTTCCTGGTGTGGTAAGTAGATGGCTGGGGGTGAGTCCTGTTTTGGGGTGACCCTTGTTTTGGGGTGACCCCCGTTTTGGGGGGTAGCTGGGTCTGGGTGTCCCCATTTGGGGGTGACTCCTGTTTTGGGGGGTAGGGGGGTGGGGGTGCCACCATTTTGGGGGTAGCTGTGTGGGGGTGCTGCCATTTTGGGCATAGCTGGGTGTGGGTGACTCCTGGTTTGACAAATAGCTGGTTGGGGGTGAGTCCTGTTTTGGGGTGACCCCCCTTTTGGGGTGTAGCTGGGTGGGGGTGACACCATTTCATGGGGTAGATGGGTCTGAGTATCCCCATTTGGGGGTGACTCCTGTTTTGGGGGGTAGGGGGATGGGGGTGCCACCATTTCGGGGTGTCGCTGGCTGGGGTTCCCCCCCTTCCGCACCCACCAACTCCATGGTGGGGTTAACCTCCGCCCCGCAGTTCCCCCACCCCAGCTGCTTCTTGGGGACGGGGGGGGTCACCCCCGTAACGTGGGGTGGAACCCCGAAACTTGCCGGCAGCTGATTGGCCGCTCCCCCAGGTGCTCCGCCCCTTCCTCCTCCGCCGCCTCAAGGTGGACGTGGAGAAGCAGATGCCCAAGAAGTACGAGCACGTCCTCAAGTGCCGCCTCTCCAAGCGCCAGCGCTACCTCTACGATGACTTCATGGGCCAAGCCAGGTGGGTCACGCGGCCCCGCGCGGCCCCCCGCCGCCGCCACGCGCCACCCGGACCCTCCCTCACCCTCCCCATGTCCCCCCCTCCCCACCTTCCGGCAGCACCAAGGCCACCTTGGCCAGCGGACACTTCATGAGCGTCATCAACGTGCTGATGCAACTGCGCAAGGTGTGCAACCACCCCGACCTCTTCGAGCCCCGCCCCGTCCACTCGCCCTTCATCACCGACGGCATCTGCTTCGTCACCGCCTCCCTCGTCCTCCGTGCCCTCGACCCCGACCCCTTCAAGGTGACCGCCCTGGGGACGCCCACAGAGGGGTTGGGGCGCGGAAGGGTTTGGGGGAGGGGGCCTTGGGTGACGTGGTGGTGTCACCGGCACCCAGGGGCACTGGGGTGGCCTTGTGGTGGCACTTCTGGGGAGGTGGAGGATATGGGATCCATCAGGTGAAGGCTTCAAGGTCTTCTTGACCAGGGTTATGGAGAGGTGAGCGAGATGTAGAGGTGGCACAGGCCATCGTGTCATTGTTACCATCACCAGGGCCACCATCATGAGCTGTGGTGGCACTTCTGAGGAGGAGGAGGTACTGGGGTGGCCTTGTGGTGGCACTTCTGGGGAGGTGGAGGACATGGGATCCATCAGGTGAAGGGTTCAAGGTCTTCTTAACCAGGGTTATGGAGATACGAGTGAGATGCTGAGGTGGCACAGGCCACTGTGTCATTGTCACCAGCACCGGGGCCACCATCACGACTTGTGGTGGCACTTCTGGGCAAGTAGAGGACATGGGGACACACCAGCCATGAGGCTTAAGGTCTTCTTGACCAGGGTTATGGAGGTGTGGGCAGGACATGGGGGTGGCACAGGCCACCGTGGTGTTGTCACCACCACCAGGGCTACCATGATGACGTGTGGTGGCACTTCTGGGGACGTAGAGACACTGGGGTGGCCTTGTGGTGGCACTTCTGGGCAAGTAGAGGACATGGGATGCGTGAGGTGAAGGGTTCAAGGTCTTCTTGACCAGGGTTATGGAGAGGTGAGTGAGATGCTGAGGTGGCACAGGCCACCGTGTCGTTGTCACCAGCACGAGGGCCACTATGATGACCTGTGGTGGCACTTCTGGGGACGTAGAGGACATGGGGACACACCAGCCATGAGGCTTAAGGTCTTCTTGACCGAGGTTATGGGGACACGGGTGAGATGTAGGGGTGGCCCGAGGTGACACAGGGTGCTCGGTTGTCACCTGCCCCCAGGGCCACCAACGTGGCTCGTGGTGGCCCTTCTGGGGACACAGAGAACATGGGGACCCCACCACCAAGGTCCCCGCGACCACTCTTACGAGGACACAGGTGACACCGAGGTGGCCCGAGGTGACACAGGCGCCCAGGGCAGCTACGGGGAGCAGGGTGGGAGGGGAGGTGACAGCGGGTGACGTCCCCTCTGTGTCCCCGCAGCACGTGGACATGGGGCTCTTCGACCTGGTGGCCCTGGAGGGCCGGGTGTCCCGCTACGCCGCCGACACCTTCCTGCCCCGCTGGCGGGTGACGCGGCGCCTGGTCGAGGACGTCGCCGCCGCCCCCGACCCCCCCCCGCGCCCCAAGCCCGTCCGCATGAAAGTCAACCGGTGAGGGGGACAACGGGGACGACCGGGGTGGCCTTGGGGTCCATGGGGCGGTGGGGGGTCCTTGGGGACACCATGAGGCCCTTGGGGACATCATGGGTGGCTTGGGGGCACTGGGGTGGTGGGGGGGCCCTTGAGGACGCCAGGATGGCCTTGGGGACACCTTGGGGGGCTTGGGGTCCATGGGGTGGTGGGGGCCCTTGGGGACACTGGGGTGGCCTTGGGGACACCTTGGGTGGCTTGGGGTCCATGGGGTGGTGGGGGCCCTTGGGGACACCATGAGGCCCTTGGGGACATCAGGGGTGGCTTGGGGGCACTGGGGTGGTGGGGGGACCCTTGGGGACACTGGGGGTCCTTGAGGACACCATGAGGCCCTTGGGGACACCCAGATGGCCTTGGGGACACCTTGGGTGGCTTGGGGTCAATGGGGTGGGGGGGGGCCCTTGGGGACACTGGGGTGGCCTTGGGGACATCATGGGTGACTTGGGGAGACCGGGGTGGCCTTGGGGACACCTTGGGGGGCTTGGGGACACCATGAGGCCCAGGGGGGGTGTCAGGGTGCTGTGGGGAGGCCAGGGTGCTCTGAGGGGGGTCAGGGTGCCCCGGGGGGGTGTCAGAGTGCCCCGGGGGGGTGTCAGGGTTCCCTGGGGGGGTCAGGATGCCCTGGGAGGGGGTCAGGGTGCTCTGGGGGGGGTGTCAGGGTGCTCTGGGGGGGTCAGGGTGCCCTGGGGGGGGTGTCAGGGTGCTGGGGGGGGGTCAGGGTGCCCGGGGGTGTCCGGGTCGGGCCCCCCCTGACGGCCGCTCCCCCCCAGGATGCTGCAGCCGGTGCCGAAGGCGGAGAGCCGGGCGGTGCTGCTGCTCAACAGCCCCCGCCCCGGGGGGGGCCCCCCCACCCCGCTGGGGGTGCTGCCGCTCGGCCCCGCCCCCCCGCCCGCCGGACACGCCCCCCCACCCGCCGGACACGCCCCTGCACCCACCGGACATGCCCCCTTACTGGTGGCCCCTGCCCCCCCGGGGGTGACGCTGGCCCCTGCCCTGCTGGGCCCCGCCCCCTCCGCCCCCACCCCCTCTGCCGTAGGCCCCGCCCCTGCTGGTGGGGCCCCGCCCCCCACCACCACCCCCCTGCTGCCCCCTGGGGGGGCGGGGCTGGGGCTGGGGCTGGGATTGGCCCTGGCGGCCCCCCCTCGGCCCGCCCCCGCCCTGCTGCCTGCACTGGCTCCGCCCCCCGCCGGCCCCGCCCACGGTGAGTGGGTGGGGCGGGGCTTGGGAAGGGGTGGGAGGGGCTTCTGGGAGGGGGCATTGGGGTGGGCGGGGCTTCATGGAGGGGCGGGGCATGGGGGTGTGGTGAATGGGCGGGGTTTGGGGTGGAGGGGCGGGGTTTGGGGTGGAGGGGCGGGGTTTGAAGGGGCGATGTGGGCGTATTAATGTGTGTGGGTCTGATGTGTGGACTTTAGTGGGCGGAGCTTTAACGTTGGGGCGTGGTCTGGCAGGTGGAAGCAGGGCAGGGCTTGTGGATTGGGCGGGGCTTAAGAGGCGGGGCTTGTGGGAAAAGTGGGCGGGGTGTGGGAACATTAATGGATGGTGAGTGGGTGGAGCCCGGGAGGGGCGGGGCTTGGGGGGTTTATGGGATTAAGTGGGCGGGGCTTTATAAAGGGGGCGTGGCCAGCGCTTTGCCCTGGGCACTGTCCATAGGGGCTGTTGGGGGGGGCGTCGTGTGGGCAGGGCTTGCACTGCATGGGCGGGGATTGTGCTGCATGGGCGTGGCCTCCTCGTTAACCCCTCCCTCCCCCCGCAGCCCTGCCGCCTGCTCCCCTGGCCGCTGCCCCCCCCGCGGCCGGCGCCCCCCCTCGCCCTCCCCAGCCCCCCCCTGCCCCCACTTTGGGGGGCAAGGGGGGGCCCCCCCTGGCTGCCTACGCCCTGCCCGGCCCTGGCCCCCAGCGCCTCCTGCTGGCCCCCGACATGCAGGCCCGCCTGCCCTGTGAGTCCCCCCAAAAAACACCTCTCCCCCCTAAAACACCCCCCCCCCATTTTGGGGGGCCCCCCTTTGCATTTCAAGGGGGGGCCCCCCACTAATTTGCATTCCCCCCCCCTCTCCGCAGCCGGCGAGGTGGTGAGCATCGGGCAACTGGCGGCGCTGGCCCAGCGGCCGGGGGGGGCCCCGGGGGGGGGCGCGGCCCCGGGGGGGGCCAAGCCCCTCACCCTGCAGCTGCAGGGCAGCAAACTCACCCTGGCCGCCCCCCCCCCTGCGCCACCTGGCCCTCGCCCCCCCCCGCGGCCTCCCCCGTAAGTCGGGGGACCCCCCCACTGCCCCCCCCCCCTTTTTGTATGCAGTACCCCTCCTTTTTAAGGGGGAACCCCTCTTTTAAGGGGGGGCAACCCCCTGGGGGGGGGGCAGTTTTGCAGAGGGCTATGGGGGAGGGAATGGGGGGGAGGGGAATGGGGGGGAGGGGAATGGGGTGCCCCCCCCCAGCTGTATCCCAAAATAGGGGTTCCTTCCTTATGGGATGAGTGCATGGGGGGGAGACCCCAAAAATAAGTGGAGGCCCCCCAAAATGGAGGGGGAACCCTGGAGTGGGTGGGGCCCCCCAAAATCGGTGGGGCCCCCCTAAAACTGGGGACCCCCCCCAAGTGGGTGTGGGCCCCCAAAATGGGTGGGGACCCCCCAAAACTGGGGACCCCCTCCCAGTGGGTGGGGGACCCCAAAAGGGGGGGTGGGGACCCTAAAACGGGGGGGGGGATCTCGAGGTGGGTGGGGACCCCCAAAATGGGTGGGGGACCCTAAAATGGGGGGGGGGTGGGGGACCCTAAAATAAGGGGGGTGACCCCTTGAGGTGGGTGGGGACCCCCCACATGGGTGGGGGACCCTAAAATGGGGGGGGGTGGGGACCTCGAGGTGGGGGGGGCCACCCCAAAGGTGGATGTGGGGGGCGCGGGGGGTTTCGGGGTGCCCCCTGAAGCCCCCCCGTGTGCCCCCCCCCAGGGAACGTGGTGCATTTGGTGGCGGCCGGGGGGCAGCACCCGCTCCTGGGCCCCCCTGCCCAGGTCACCCTCCTGGCACCCGTCGCCCCCCCGGCCCCTGCGGGGGGGCCCCCCGCCGCGACCCCCCCCCAGCCCCCCACCATCGGCCTCCCCATCGCCGCCACCCAAGGTAAGGGGGGGAGGGAGTTTCTGGGTGCCCCTAAGCCCCCCCAGACCCCCCCTGGGTGCCCTTGGGACCCCCCCGGGTGCCCCTGAGCCCCCCGAGACCTCCCTGGGTTCCCTGGGACTCCCCAGACCCCCCTGGGTGCCCCTGGGACCCCCCTGGGTGCCCCTGCCCCCCCCCCCCGACCCCCCTGGGTGCCCTGGGACCCCCCAGACCCCCCCTGGGTGCCCCTGGGATCCCCCTAGGTGACCCTGAGCCCCCCCCAGACCCCTCAGGACCCCCTTGGGTGCCCCTGGGACCCCCCAGAACACTCTCAGGACCCCCCTGGGTGCCCCCAGGCCCCGCCCAGACTCCTCAGCACCCCTTTGGGTGCCCCTAGAACTCCCTTAGGTGCCCCTAAGCCCCCCCCCAGACCTCTCAGGATCCCTCTGGGTGCCCCTGAGACCGCCTTGGGTGCCCCTGACCCCTCCCAGACCCCTCAGGACCCTCCTGGGTGCCCCTGGGACCCCCCCATCCCACCCCGGGTGCCTCTGAGACCCCCCCCAGAACCCCCAGGACCCCTCTGGGTGCCCCAAGGACCCCCCTGGGTGCCCCTGGGACCCCTCCAGCCCTCCCAGGCCCCCCCGGGGGCTGTTGGGGGGGGCTCAGGGCAGCTTTTTTGGGGGGGTCTGATGGGTGCGTCCCCCCCCCAGTGCCGACGCCCCTGGTGAACAGCGGGGGGGTGGTGAAGATCGTGGTGCGACAGGCACCCCGCGATGGGCTGGCGGCCCCCCCGGCGCCCCCCCCCGCACCCCCCTCGGCCCCCCGGCCCCCCCTGGCCCCCCCGGGGCGGCCCCTGCTGCGGGTGCTGCCCGCGCCCCCCCCTGCTGGGGCCCCCCCTGCTGCTGCCGCCGCCGCCGGGCCCGATCTGATCGGTGAGTGGCTGCCCCCGGCACCCATGGGTGCCCCCCGCCTTCGGGGGGGGGTTCCTGTGCCCCTGGGGGCCCCCCAAATCCCTGGGAGCCCCCCCCACCCCCATGGGTGCACCCCCACCCTTGGGGGGGGCTCCTGTGCCTCTGGGGGCCCCCCCACACCCATGGGTGCCCCTGCATGCTGTGGGGTGCCCCACATGGCCCTGGGGGCCCCCCCACACCCTGCCCCCCCCCCATGCCCCTGGGTGCCTCTCTGCACCCATGGGTGCCTCCCACCCTTGGCGGGAGCTCCTGTGCCCCTGGGTGCCCCCCCCACACCCATGGGTGCCCCTACCCCCCTGGGGCCCCCCCCCACCCTTGGGGCTCCCCCACAATGCTGGGGTGCCCCCAACAAATGGCAGTGGGTGCCCTCCCCACACCCATGGGTGCCCCCCATCCCCCTGCCCCCCCCCCCCCATGCCCCTGGGTGCTCCCATGCACCCATGGGTTTCCCCCCCATGCTATGGGGTGCCCCCCCGGGGCTCTGGGTGCCCCCCCAGGCACCCCCAGCCCCCCCTGACCCCTCCTCCTTTCCTCCCCTCCCCCACAGCACCCGCAGCACCCGCTGCCCCCCCCACCGTCGCCGCCGCCCCCCCGGGGGCCCCCCCCGGCCCCACCCCCGGCCGCCGCCGCCCCACCGCGAGAGGAGCCCGAGGGGCCGGGGGGGCCCAGCCCCCCCCCAGCGCCCACCCCCCCCCGGCCGCCCCCCCGCCGCCAGCCCCCGCCCCCCCCGCGCTCCCCCTTCTACCTGGTAAGCACCCCAAAAACGGGGGGGCGCCCAGGGGTCTTGGGGGGGGGCTAAGGGGGGATTTGGGGGGAGCACCCAGGGGTGTGGGGGCACCCAGGGGTCTCTGGGGGGGCATTTGGGGGGGCACCCAGGGATCTCTGTGGGAGGATAAGGGGGGATTTGGGGGGGGCACCCATGGGTGGGGGGGCACCCAGGGGTCTCGGGGGGGGGGATAAGGGGGGATTTGGGGGGGCACTCATGGGTGGGGGGGTCCTTATGGGTGTTAAGGGGGGATTTGGGGGGGCACCCAGGGTTCTCTGGAGGGACATTTGGGGGGCCACCCAGGGGTCTCTGGGGTGGGCTAAGGGGGGGATTTGGGGGGACACCCATGGGGGGGGCACTGGGGGGTCCCTGGGGGGGGACTTGGGGGGGCACCCATGGGGGGGGGGGTCCTTATGGGGGGGTAAGGGGGGATTTGGGGGGGGCACCCATGGATTCGGGGGGGGTGTGGGGGTTCGGGGGGGTCGTGCCCCCCGCCATGTGCTCCTCCCCCACAGGGGGTGCTGGAAGGGGGGTGGGGGTGGGGGCAGCTTTGGGGGTGTCGGGGCTGCTTGGGGGGGGCCCGGGTGGATTTGGGGGTGCTGGGGCTGCTCGGGGGGGTCCGGGTGGATTTGGGGGTGCCGTGGGGGTGCCGTGCTCCCCCCCCCGACCCCCGTGCCCCCCCAGGAGTGCCTGGAGGCGAAGCGGGGGCAGGGGCAGCTTTGGGGGTGTCAGGGCTGCTGGGGGCTGCTTGGGGCTGCTCGGGGGGGTCCGGGTGGATTTGGGGGTGCCGTGGGGGTGCCGTGCCCCCCCCCGACCCCCCGTGCCCCCCCCAGGAGTGCCTGGAGGCGAGGCGGGGGCAGGGGCGGGGGTGGGGGCAGCTTTGGGGGTGTCAGGGCTGCTGGGGGCTGCTTGGGGCTGCTCGGGGGGGTCCGGGTGGATTTGGGGGTGCCGTGGGGGTGCCGTGCCCCCCCCCGACCCCCCGTGCCCCCCCAGGAGTGCCTGGAGGCGAGGCGGGGGCGGGGGCGGGGGTGGGGGCAGCTTTGGGGCTGTCAGGGCTGCTGGGGGCTGCTTGGGGCTGCTCGGGGGGGTCCGGGTGGATTTGGGGGTGCCGTGGGGGTGCCGTGCCCCCCCCCGACCCCCGTGCCCCCCCAGGAGTGCCTGGAGGCGAAGCGGGGGCGGGGGCGGGCGGAGCGGCTGGAGCGGCTGCTGCGGCTGAACGAGCTGCGCTGCGGGCTGGCCCCCGTCTACGGCAGCGAGGTGCTGGGGCTCTGCACCCTGCCCCCCCCCGCGCCCCCCCCGGGGGGGGGCCCTGGCCCGCGCCCTCCTCACCCCCCCCCAGCGCCTGCGCCAGCTCCGGCCCCTCCTCGACCGGTACGGGGGGGCTGGGGGGCAGGGGGTTAGGGGGGACCTAGGTGTCCTGGGGGGCCGGGAGGGGAGCCTGGGGGGCTGGGTGGGGTTTGGGGGGACCCAGGCATCCGGGAGGTGGGTCTGGGGGTCCAGGGAGGGTCTGGGGGTTTGGGGTGGTTTGGGGGGACCCAGGCGTCTGGGGGGGGGGGGCTGGGGGTTTGGGGGGTTTGGGGGGACCCAGGTGTCTGGGGCAGGGGGTTTGGGGGGACCCAGGGGTTTGGTAAGGGAGGGTCCCAGGGGGTTTGGGGGGACCCAGGGGGTTTGGGGGGATCCAGGTGTCCGGGGGGGGGTTGGGGGTCCAGGGGGGGGCAGGGGGTTTGGTGGGACCCAGGGGTTTGGTGGGGGATGGGCCCAGGGGGCTTGGGGGGTTTGGGGGAATCCAGGCGTCCGTGAGGGGGGGCTGGGGGTTTGGGGGGACCCAGGGGTTTGGTAAGGGAGGGGCCCAGGGGGCTTGGGGTGACCCAGGGGGTTTGGGGGGACCCAGGCATCGGGGGGGGTCCCAGCTCTCCGGGGGGGTCCCAGCTCTCCAGGGGGGTCCCCAATAACCTGCCCCCCCCTTTTCTGCCCCCCCCAGGTTCATCTTCGTGCTGCCGCCGGTGGAGGCGCGGGGGGTGGCCCTGCACAGCTGCCGCCCCCCCCCCTGGCGCCTGCGGCAGCGGGCACAGCTGGAGCAGCGGCTGCGGGAGGAGCTGGCGCCGCGGGGCCGGGGGCTGCACCGGGTGCTGCGCAGCATGCGCACCCACTTCCCCGACCTGCGCCTCATCCAGTACGACTGCGGTACGTGGGGGGCGCGCGCCGGGGACAGCGGGGACACCGGAGGGGTCGGGGACACTGGGGGGGTTGGGGACATCGGGGGGCTTGGGGACGTCAGGGACATGGGGGACATCGGGGAGCCGGGTGCTGCCCAAGCACCCACTTGTCTGATCTCCCCCTGTTCCTCTTCTCCCGTCCCAGGGACACTTGGGGACATCGGGGACATCGGGGGGGTTGGGGATATGGGGGACATCAGGGACATTGGGGGGGTTGGGGACATCAGGGGGCTTGGGGATGTCAGGGATGTTGGGGACATGGGGGACATCAGGGAGCCGGGTGCTGCCCGAGCTCCCACTTGTCTGATCTCCCCCTGTTCCCCTTCTGCCGTCCCAGGGACACTTGGGGACATCGGGGACATCAGGGACATCGGGGGGGGTTGGGGACATTGGGGGCTTCAGGACATCAGGGACATTGGGGGGGTTGGGGACATCAGGGGACATTGGGGACATGGGGGACATTGGGGGCTTGGGGACGTCGGGGAGCCGGGTGCTGCCTGAGCACCCACTTGTCTGATCTCCCCCTGTTCCCCTTCTGCCGTCCTGGGGACACTTGGGGACATCGGGGATATTGGGGACATCAGGGACATCGGGGGGGTTGAGTGATGTCCCCATGTCCCTGGTGACGTGCCCTCTGATGTCCCCATGACCCTGTGGTGTCCCCATGTCCCCTCTGATGTCCCCATAACGTCCCCATGTCCCTTCTGGTGTCCCCATGATGTCCCCATGTCCCCATGATGTCCCCACGCCCCCTCCGATGTCCGCCCGCCCCCTCCCTGCCCCAACCACCCCATCCCAAAGCGGGCAGGGGGTGGGGGTGGGGGTCGGGGGGGCCACCCCACCCCTCCCCCGTGGCGGTGGCCCCCCGGTGACGCCGGCGTCCCCCCCCAGGGAAGCTGCAGACGCTGGACGTGCTGCTGCGGCGCCTGAAGGCGGGGGCCCACCGCGTCCTCATCTTCACCCAGATGACCCGGATGCTCGACGTCCTCGAGCGCTTCCTCACCTACCACGGCCACATCTACCTGCGCCTGGACGGCAGCACCCGCGTGGAGCAGCGCCAGGTGCGGGGGCACCCCGGCGGCCGGGCACCCGCCCCCTGGGACCTCCCCATGGGGACCCAGCTCTCCAGGAACCTTCTCCTGCTCCCACCTTGGAGCCACATCTCAATGGCTTCATGGGGGCATGGAGGATCCTGGTGTCCAGGGGACACCCAGGAGTTTTGGGGGGGACCCAGCTGTCCATGGCGACCCAGGTGTCCAGGCACCCACCCCCTTGGAGCTCCCCATGGGGACCCAGCTCTCCAGGAACCTCCTCCTGGTCTCACCTTGGAGCCACATCTCAACGGCTTCATGGTGGCAAGGGGAACCCAAGAGTTTGGGGGGGACCCAGGAGTTTTGGGGGGGACCCAGGTGTCCGGGAGGGGACCCAGGTGTCCGGGTCCCCCCTCTGACGCGGGACCCCGGTGTCCGGGCGGCGCCGCGCTGCCCCCTGCAGGCCCTGATGGAGCGTTTCAACGCCGACAAGCGCATCTTCTGCTTCATCCTCTCGACCCGCAGCGGCGGCGTCGGTGTCAACCTGGCGGGTGCCGACACCGTCATCTTCTACGACAGCGACTGGAACCCCACCATGGACGCCCAAGCCCAAGACCGATGCCACCGCATCGGCCAGACCCGTGACGTCCACATCTACCGGTACTTTGAGGTCCCGGACGCCTGGGTCCTCACCCGGACGCCTGGGTCCTCAATCAGACACCTGGGTCCTCACCCGGATGCCTGGGTCCTCCGTGGTCACCTCACGCCACCTCTTTGTCCCTTCTTCAGGCTCATCAGCGAGAGGACGGTGGAGGAGAACATCCTCAAGAAGGCCAACCAGAAGAGGATGCTGGGAGATATGGCCATCGAGGGGGGGAACTTCACCACCGCCTACTTCAAGCAGGTAGATGAGGACCCAGGCGTCCGGGCAGTGACACCCTGGGACCTCCCCATGGGGACCCAGCTCTCCAGGAACCTTCTCCTGGTCCCACCTTGGAGCCACATCTCAACGGCTTGGTGGTGGCATGGAGGATCCTGGTGTCCAGGGGGGACCCAGGAGTTTGGGGGGGACCCAGGTGTCCAGGGGGGACACCCAGGTGTCCGGGCGTGGCCCTGACCCCCCCACCCCACCCCACCCCTCAGCAAACGATCCGGGAGCTCTTCGACATGACGCCGGAGGAACCGGGGCGCCGGGAGCGGGACGGGGAGAAGGAGAAGGACAAGGACAAGGACAAGGACAAGGACAAGGAGAAGGAGAGAGATGGGGACGTCCCCCCCGAGGAGGACGAGGACCCGGCGGCCACCCGGCGCACGCACATCCTCGAGCAGGTGGGGCCGCGTCACCCCCCCTCCCCATGACGTCACCGTGATGCCACCCCACGTCCTCCGGTGGCCCACGTCCCCTGGTGGCCCTGGTGGCCTCCACATCCTCGTGTGCCCTGATGTTCCTGATGTCCCCCCATCTCCATGATGTTCCTCGTGTCCCCAACGTCCCTCATGTCCCCAACATCCCCAACATCCCTCATGTCCCTCATCTCCATGATGTTCTTCATGTCCCCAATGCCCCCAATGTCTCCAACGTCCCTCATGTCCCCAACGTCCCTCATGTCCCCCCATCTCCATGATGTTCCTCATGTCCCCAACGTCCCTCATGTCCCCAATGTTCCTCATGTCCCCCCGTCTCCATGATGTTCCTCATGTCCCCAACATCCCCAACGTCCCTCATGTCCCCCCATCTCCATGATGTTCCTCATGTCCCCAACGTCCCTCATGTCCCCAATGTTCCTCATGTCCCCCCATCTCCATGATGTTCCTCATGTCCCCAACGTCCCCAATGTTCCCCGATGTCCCTCATGATGTCCCCAATGTCCCTCATGATGTCCCCCACGTCCCAGATGTCCCCCACGTCCAAGATGTCCCTCACGTCCCCGATGTCCCCTACGTCCCCGATGTCCCTCATGTCCCTGACATCCCCCATGTCCCCGATGTCCTTCACGTCCCTGATGTCCCCCACATCCCCGTGTCCCCCATGTCCCCGATGTCCCCCACATCCCAGATGTCCCCCAGGTCCCCAATGTCCCTCACATTCCAGATGTCCCTCACATCCCCAATGTCCCCACGTCCCAGATGTCCCCCACATCCCTGATGTCCCCCAAATCCCAGATGTCCCCTACGTCCAAGATGTCCCCCATGTCCCTGATGTCCCCCACGTCCCTCATGTCCCCAACGTCTCCAATGTCCCCCACATCCCTGATGTCCCCCACATCCCCGATGTCCCCCATGTCCCTGTGTCTCCTATGTCCCTGATGTCCCCCACATCCCTCATGTCCCCCATGTCCCAGACGTCCCCCACATCCCCAATGTCCCCCAGGTCCCCGATGTCCCCCGCGTCCCCCTGACATCCCCGTGTCCCCAGGCGCTGTGCGGGGCGGAGGACCCCGAGGACATCCGGGCGGCCTCGCAGGCGCAGGCAGAGCGGGTGGCGGCGCTGGCCGAGTTCAGCGAGAGCCTCAGCCCCGAGGAGGAGCGCGGTGGCCCCGAGCCCGAGGAAGAGCTCTCCAAGGCCGAGCAGGAGATCGCGGCCCTGGTCGAGCAGGTGGGGACCCGGGCGTCCGGGGGGGACCCAGATCTCCAGGGGGTTGAGGAGAACCTGGGTGGTTGTGGGGCTGGAGGGACCAAGATCTCCAGGGGGTTGAGGAGAACCTGGGTGGTTGTGGGGCTGGAGGGACCAAGATCTCCAGGGGGTTGAGGAGCCCAGGGGTGGTTGTGGGGCTGGAGGGATGAAGATCTTAAGGGGGTTGAGGAGAATCTGGGTGGTTGTGGGGCTGGAGGAACCCAGATCTCCAGGGGGTGGAGGAGCCCAGGGGTGGTTGTGGGGCTGGAGGGGCCCCGGGGAACCCACGTGTCCTCGCGGCAGCTGACGCCCATCGAACGCTACGCCATGAACTTCTTGGAGGCTTCGCTGGAGGATGTCAGCCGGGAGGAGCTCAAGCAGGCGGAGGTGGGGGGGCACCCATGGGTGGGGGGGGTCGTGGGGGAGGCGCTATGGGGTGGGGGGCGCCCCACGGGGTCTTGCTATGGGGCGGGAGACACCTTGGGGGGGGCTGAGTAGGGTCCCGCTGGGTGGTGGGGGGGTGTCCCAGAGGGTCCCGCCTCGGGTTGGGGGCATCCAGAGGGGTCTCGCTGTGGGGCGGGGGCACCCAGGGGGTCGCTGTTAGAGGTGGGGGCACCCACGGGTGCCTCGGGGTGGGTTGGGGGGTACCTGGGGGTCCTGCTGTGGGGAAAAGAGCACCCACAAGGGTCTGGCTATGGGGCAGGGGGTACTTTGGGGGGGGATGGTCTTGCTATGGGGCAGGGGGTACTTGGAGGGGGGGTCTTGCTATGGGGCAGGGGGTACTTTGGGGGGGGGGGGGTGGTTTTGCTATGGGGCAGGGGGCCCCCAGGGGGGTCTTGCTATGGGGCAGGGGCCCCCCGGGGGGGCGTGGCCGTGGGTCGGGGGCACCCATGGGTGCTGCCTCCGCAGGAGCAGGTGGAGGCGGCACGGAAGGACATCGACCAGGCCAAGGGCGGGGGGGGCCGCTTCCGCCTGCCCCCCCAGGAGGAGGAGGAGGAGGAGGAAGCGGCCGCCGCCCCGGGGGGGGACGAAGGCCCCGGGGGTCCCCGGCGACCCCGGCGGGTGCGGGGTCCCCCCCGGCCCCTCCCCGAGCGCCCCGGCACCCGCGCCAGCCAGCGCCTGCGCGCCGCCGGCACGGCCAACCGGGCCCCCCCGGCCTCCCCCGCCTCCCCGCGGGCACCGCCGACATCGCCACGGGCACCGCCGACATCACCGCGGGCGCCACCGACGTCGCCGCGCGTCGCCCCGCCATCGCCGCGGCCGCCGCCATCGCCACGGGCCGCCCCGGCCTCCCCGCGGACGCCACCGACGTCCCCTCGGGGGGCAGGGACGTCCCCCCGACCCTCCCCGGCCCCCCCGGCCACCTCACAAGCCAGCGCGGTGACGTCGCAGGCCTCTCCGGTGACGTCACAAGCCGATGCGGTGACGGCACAAGCCGACGTGGCGACGGCGCACGCTGCCCCGCTCCCGCCTGCCACCCCCGCGACGACGCGAGCGATCCCGCCGGCAGTGGCGGCGCAACCGGCCCCTGCCACGACGCAGCCGCCCCCGGTGACATCACAAACACCCCCGGGGACGTCGCAAACGCCTCCGGTGATGGCGCCAACGCCTCCGGCGACGGCGCAACCGCTTCCGGTGACGGCGCAACCGGCCCCTGCAGCCGCCAAAGCGGCCGCCGTGACGCCGCAACCGCCCCCAGCCCTGTCCCAGGCGCCGGTGACGCCCGGCACCCCGCCGCCACCGCCGTCGCACCCAGCCCCCGCGATGTCGCACCCGCCGCCAGTGACGTCACACCCGCCGCCGGCCCAGGTGACTCTCCCGCCATCCCAGGCGGTGCCGGTGCCACCGGACGCAGCACCAGCCCCATCGGCCACGCCCCCGGCGCCGTCACCGCCGGACCCGGCGCCCTCGGAGGCATCGCCGGTGATGCCGGAGGGGCCAGGAGGGACGCCGGCGGGTGGGGCGGGGCCGGGCGGGGCTGGGCGGGGCCCCCGCCGCCGCCGCAGCGCCGATGTGGAGATCCGGCAGAGCCGGGGGCCGGGCCCGGCAGCCAAAGTGCTGCGGCAGTTGCCAGGGCGGTTGGTGACGGTGCTGGAGACCCCCGTCCCCGGGCGACCCCGGCGCCGCCGCCACGACCCCCCCGGCACCAGCCCCAGCCCCGGCACCAGCCCCGGCCCCCCCAAACGCCGCCGGGGACGCCCCCCCAAACGCCGGGGGGGGCCGCGCCGCCGCCACCACGACCCTCCCGGCAAACGGCGGCGGGGGCGGCCGGCTCGCGGCAGCTCGGTGCCCGCCGGGGCCCCCCAAAGCCCCGGCAAGCGGCGACGGGGGCGACCCCCCAAGCGGGCGTCCCCCGACAGCAGCGCCTCGCCTCCCCCGGCCCCCCGCAGCACCCGCCGGCACCCTGGGGCCCCCCTCATGGCCCCCCTGGAGCGGGAGCCGGGCCGGCGGCGGCGGCGGTCTCCCCCGCCTTCCTCGGAGGAAGGGGGGAGCGGGGACGAGGGGGGGCGGCGCCGGCCCCCCCCAGCCAAGCGGCGCCGGCGGGCGGGCGGGGGGGCTCCCCGGCATCGCCGCCGGCGGCCTCCGCCACCGGCCCGGCGGGGGCGGCAGCAGCGGCGGCGGCAGCAGCCCCCCCGGCGCTGCACGGCCCCTCCCGCCGCCAACACCCGCTCGGCGGCCGCTGCTGCCGCCGCCGCTTCCCCCGCTCCATCCGGGGGCCCCCCAGCGCCCCCCGACACCCCCTCGGCGGCAGCGGCAGCTGTCCGCGGCCGCAAGGCCAAGACGTGACCCCCCCGGCCGCCCCCCTGCGGTCCGAGGGGGCCGGCAAGATGGCTGACCGGGGCCCTACGAAGGGCTGAGTGGGGCGGCGGGGCGGGGGGGGGGAGGGCCACAAGATGGCCAGCGGGGTGCTCCCGGAGGGTCCGGGCGGATGGGCCCAAAATGGCCGACCGGGTGCCCACAAAATGGCTGACCCGTCAGCCACAAAATGGTCAATGGAGCGTGTACAAAATGGCCAACCAGGTGCCCACAAAATGGCTGACCAGTCAGCCACAAAATGGTCGACGGAGCGCGTACAAAATGGCCGATTTGGTGCCCACAAAATGTCTGACCAAGCGCCTACCAAATGGCCGACCGGGCGCCCACAAAATGGCCGACCACACAATCCTAAAATGGCCGACCAGGCCCCCCCCTTCGAAATGGCCAATCTGGTGCCCTCGAACGAGCCCCCTCAAAATGGCCGACAGGAGCCGCCTCCGCAGGGCAGGAAGGGCCCACAGGGAAGGGCCGACCGTGCCTTCAAGATGGCCGACCGGGCGACCCCTCGGAACAGCCAAGCAGGTGGCCCCAAGATGGCCGACGAGCCCGCTCAAGATGGCCGACCAGAGCTGCTCCAAAATGGCCGCTGGGGCCCCAAGATGGCCGACTGGAACATCCCAAAATGGCCGCCCAGGTGACCCCAAGATGGCCGACCTGGCAGATGGATGATGTCAGAGGCAGTGACCAGCTTGGGCACGGTGATGTCAGAGTGGGCGCTCGCGCCGAACTCGGTGATGTCAAAGTTGGTGATGTCAGAACCGGCAGCCATCTTGCGTGCAGTGATGTCAGAGGCGGTGGCCATCTTGAGCCAGCTGATGTCAGAACCGGCAGCCATGTTGCTCCATGTGATGTCAGAGGCGGTGGCCATCTTGAACCTGGTGATGTCAGAACCGGCAGCCATCTTGAACACAGTGATGTCAGAGGCGGTCGCCATCTTGAACCTCGTGATGTCAGAACTGGCAGCCATCTTGAACACAGTGATGTCAGAGGCGGCAGCCATCTTGAGCGCAGTGATGTCAGAGGCGGTTGCCATCTTGAACAGACTGATGTCAGAACCGGCTGCCATCTTGAACCCCATGATGTCAGAGGCGGTGGCCATCTTGAGCGCAGTGATGTCAGCACCAATGATGTCAGCGTGGGGCATCTGTGTGATGTCAGAGCTGGCAGCCATCTTGAACGCAGTGATGTCAGTAGTGGCGGCCGTCTTGAGCAGCGATGTCAGAACCAGCAGCCATCTTGACCTCGGCGGATGTTCGAGCTGGCGGCCATCTTGAACCAGCCAGCGTTGGAGCCGGCGGCCATCTTGAACCAGCCGGCGTGGGAGCCGGCAGCCATCTTGAGCGCAGCAGATGTCCGAGCAGGCGGCCATCTTGTCCCCGGCAGGCGTGGGAACGAGCAGCCATCTTGACTCCAATGGATGTCGTAACCAGCGGCCATCTTGAACGTCGCAGCCAGTGGCTGTCTCAACCCCAGCAGCTGTGAGATGTGGCGGCCATCTTGACCCCAGCGGATACCAGAGCCAGGGGCCATCTTGACCGCGGCAGCCATGGCACCCGGCAGCCATCTTGACTCCAGCAGATGCCACCGCTGGCAGCCATCTTGACCCCAGCAGACATAGGACCTGGCGGCCATCTTGACCCCAGCAGACATAGGACCTGGCAGCCATCTTGACTCCAGCAGACATCTCACCTGGCGGCCATCTTGACCCCAGCAGACATAGGACCTGGCGGCCATCTTGGCTCCAGTAGACATCTCACCTGGCGGCCATCTTGACTCCAGTGGACGTTGGAGCCGGTGGCCATCTTGACCCTGGCAGAGATGAAACCCGGCAGCCATTTGATTCCAGTGGCCGGCGGAGCCGGCAGCCATCTTGCCCCCGGCAGCGACACCACCCAGCAGCCGCCTTGCCCCCTGCCCCGCCCCCCCCCCCCACCCCCCCCCGGCCGTCTGAAACTGGCGGCCATCTTGTGGTGGCAGCTGGGCAGCTGGGGGGGCCCAGCGGAGTCAGGGGGCTCCTGGGGGGGGGGGACGGGACACCCCGGGTGGTGCCGGGGAGGGGGAGGGGGGCGTTTTTTACCCGTGTACATTGCTGGGGGCCCGACCCCCTGTACAGCCCCATGTAAAATAGGTTCCTTTTGAACACGATCTATGCAAAGGTGCTTTGTGCTGGGCCCGGGGGGGGAGAGGGGAGGGGGCCGGGGGGATTTTGGGGTGCCGGGGGAGGGGGGAGGGGGGCATGGGGGGGCCCCCTCCATCCCCACCCCCCCCAGCGTGGGGCACCATGTACAGACGGCGGCTGTAGCTTTCCTGCGGGAGAATGCGATGAATAAAGGGTTGAAAATGGAGAGTTTTGGGGACCCCCCCCAAAAAGAGACAGGGGGGACCCAGGTGTCTGGGGGGTGGAGGGGGAGGGGTTACGGGGGTCTTGGGGGGGTGTCTTATAGCTATAGGGGGTTATGGGGGGCTATGGGGGGTTACGGGGGGAGTTCAGGTGAGTCCCAGGAGGTTTGAGGGTCCCTATGGGGCTGGGGGGGTCCCTATGGCACTGAGGGTTTTTTTGGGGGGTCCCCAAGGGGTTGGGGGGGCCTAAAGGGCACGTGGGGTCCCTGGGGGGCAGGGGGGGTCCCATGGGGTGAAGGGGGTCCCTGGGGGGGAGGGGGGAGGTCAGAGGGGGGTTGGGGGAGCTGTGGGGCTGAGGGGGGTGTCCCTATGGGGCTGGGGGGATCCCGTGGGGCGGGGGGGGCCTATGGGGAGAGGGGGTCTCTGGGTGGGTCTTATGGGGCTGCAGGGGGTCCCCATAGGGTCAGTGGGGTCCCTTGGGAGTCTTGTGGGGTTGGGGGTCCCTATAGGGCTGGAAGGTCCATGGGGGCGGGCCCTGGGGTTTGAGGGTCCCTATGGGTCTGGGGGGGGGGTCCCTGTGGCACTGAGAGGGTCGTCGGGGGGGTCCCCATGGGGTGAAGGGGGTCCCTGGGGGGGGGGGGTCAGAGGGGGCTTGGGGGTCCCATGGGGCTGGGGGGGGTCCCTGTGGCGCTAAGGGGGACCCCGGGGGGGGGTCCCATGGGGCTGGGGGGGACTTGGGAGGTTTGGGGGCCACCACGGGGCTAAGCGGGACCCTGGGGAGAGTCCTGGGGGACTTGGAGGTCCCTGGGGGGCTGGGAGGTCCCTGGGGGGCTGGGGGGGCTCTGTGGGGCTGGGGGGGGGGGGGGGGCGGGTCCAGCTAAGGCGTCGCCCCTTTAAGAGCGCCCCGCCCTCCCCGCCTTCTCGCCACTCCTGATTGGTCGCCGCGGGGCGGGGCCTTCCCGCCGCCCTCCAATCGCCGCCGCGGGCGCCGGGCTCCGCCCCTTCCCCGCCCCGCCCCGCGGTTACCACGGCGACGGCGGCGGGGCCGCTGCTGCGCCTGCGCGGGAGGCGGGGTTTGCGCCTGCGGCGGGCGGGTTCTGCGCCTGCGCGAGGCCGGGGGCGGGGCCTGCGCCTGCGCAGTGACGGGGCGGGGCCTGCGCCTGCGCAGTGGCGCGGCCCGGCCCGGCGGCGGCGGCGGCGGCGACGGTGGGTGCGGAGGGGTGGGGGGGGCCGGGCCCCTCACACTCCCTATGGGCCCCTCTAGAGCCGTATAGGCCTCGGTAGGCCCCTATAGATCCTTATAGACCCCTATAGAGCCCTCCCCACCCCCTTACGCACCCGGTGAGCTCCAGTAACCGCTCTCCCCCTCCCGTTACTCGCTTATAGGCCCCTATAGCCCCTTATAGCCCCCTATAGCCGCCCCATAGACCCCCATAACCCCCTATAGCTGCCCCATAACCCCCCCATTGCCCCCCATAGCCGCCCTATTGCCCCCCATAACCCCCTATAGCCCCCCCATAACATCCTATAGCGCCATATAGGCCCCCTATTGCTCCCCATAGCCCCCCAGTGCCCCACAACCCCCCATGTCCCCCCCAACCCCCCCTGTAGCCCCCCATAACCCCCTATAGTCCCCCCCATACTCTTCCTATATCCCCCTGTAGCCCCCCATAACCACCCCATAGCTCCTCATAAACCCCCATAGTGCCCCTATAGCCTCCCGATAAATCCCCATAGCTCCTCTATAGCCCCCCCATAGCCCCCCATAATCCCCTATAGCCTCTCCATAACCCCCCTTCACCCACCAGACCCCCCCATAGCCCCCGTAGCCCGCTATGCTCCCCCCATAACCCCCCATAGTCCCCCCATACTCCTCCTATAGCCCCCCCTATAGCCTCCCCATAATCCTCCTTCGCCCCCCAGACCCCCCTTTGCCCCCTATAGCCCCCTATACTCCCCCTGAAGCCCCCCATAACCCCCCATAGTCTCCCCCATACTCCTCCTATAGCCCCCCATAACCCTCTATAGCCCCCCCAACCCCCTATAGCCCCCCCAACCCCCTATACCCCCCATAGCCCCCCAACCCCCTATAGCCCCCATAGCCCCCCAACCCCCTAAAACCCCCCTAACCCCCCATACCCCCCCCTATAGCCCCCCAACCACTATAGCCCCCATAGCCCCCCCAACCCATATAACCCCCCCCATAGCTCCCCTATAGCCCCCCATGGCTCCCTCTGACTCCCTATAGCCCCCCCTATAGCCCCCATAGCCCCCTATAGCCCCCCCCCAAGCCCCTATACCCCCCCCATAGCTCCCCTATAGCCCCCCCATAGCCGCCTATAGCCCCCTATAGCCCCCCCCAACCCCCTATAGCCCCCCCAACTTCCTATAGTTCCCTATAGCCCCCAATAATGCCCTATGCTCTGTATAGCCGCCCTAATCTCCTATAGTCCTCCAACTCCCTATATCCTATATAGCCCCCCCAACCCCCCATAGCCCACCCTATAGCCCCCCCATGGCCCCCCCAACCGCCTATAGCCCCCCCAACTTCCTATAGTTCCCTATAGCCCCCAATAATGCCCTATACTTTGTATAGCCGCCCTAATCTCCTATAGTGCTCCAACTCCCTATATGCTATATAGCCCCCCCAACCCCCCATAGCCCACCCTATAGCCCCCCCATGGCCCCTCCAACCGCCTATAGCCCCCCCAACTTCCTATAGTTCCCTATAGCCCCCAATAATGCCCTATACTTTGTATAGCCGCCCTAATCTCCTATAGTGCTCCAACTCCCTATATGCTATATAGCCCCCCCAACCCCCCATAGCCCACCCTATAGCCCCCCCATGGCCCCCCCAACCCCCTATAGCCCCCCCTATAGCCCCTGTAGCCCCTTGATCTCCTATAGCTCCCCTAACCCCTTATACCCCCTATAGCCCCCCCAACCTCCTATAGCCCCCCCATAGCCCCCCCCAACCCCCTATAGCCCCCCATAGCCCCCCATGGCCCCCCCTGACCCTCCATAGCCCCTCCATAGCTCCCCGTAGCCACCTGACCCCCTATAGCCCCCCCATAGCCCCCCTGACCCCCTATAGCCCCCCTTATAGCCCCCATAGCCCCCCCAACCCCCTATAATCCCCCTATAGCCCCCATAGCCCCCCCGACCCCCTATAGCCCCCCATAGCCCCCGTAGCCCCCCTTAACCCCCTATACCCCCCCCATAGCCCCTATACCCCCCCCCAACCCCCTATAGCCCCCCCTATAGCCCCCTGACCCCTGCGCCGCCCGCAGGCGGAGCCATGTCGGGGGCGGGGGCGAAGCGGGGGGCGGGCGACGGGGGGGGGGGGCCCCCCCGAGAAGAAGCCCCCCCGCGAGGAGCAGCCCCCCACCACCCTCATCGAGCCCCTGCGCCTCGGCGGCATCTCCTCCACGGTGGGTGTCGGGGCCCCCCAAAACCCCCTGGAGTCCCCCCAAAACTCTTGTGTGTTCCCCAAAATCCCTGGGGCCCCCCGAACTCCGGGGCCCCCTGAACTCCAGGGCCCCCCAAAACCCCCGGGGCCCCCAAAAATCCTGGGTCCCCCCCCGGACTCCTGGGCTCCCCCTGAACTCCTGGGTGTCCCCCCAAAACCCCTGGGGCCCCCAAAACCCTCTGGGGTCCCCCCCAAAACCCCCGGGGCCCCCCAAACCCCAGGCCCCCCCAAAACTCCTGGGGCCCCCCAAAACATCGTGGGGTCCCCCAAAACCCCTGGGCCCCCCCAAACCCCTGGGCCCCCCCCAAACCCCTGGGCCCCCCCAAGACCCCGGGGGCCCCCCAAACCCCTGGGTCCTCCCCAAACTCCTGGGCCCCCCTCAAAACCCCTGGGGCCCCCCCAAAACCCCTGGGGCCCCCCAAAACCCCTGGGGGCCCCCCAAAACCCTGGGTCCCCCCCAAAAATCCCTGGGCCCCCCCCAAAAATCCCTGGGGCCCCCCAAAAATCCCTGGGTCCCCCCAAAACCCCCTGGGTCCCCCCTGGACCCCTGGGCACCCCCCAAAACCCCTGGGGCCCCCCAATCTCCTGGGTCCCCCCCAAACTCCCGGGTCCCCCCCCAAACTCCTGTA
This sequence comes from Phoenicopterus ruber ruber, assembly GCA_009819775.1. Lineage (NCBI taxonomy): Eukaryota > Metazoa > Chordata > Aves > Phoenicopteriformes > Phoenicopteridae > Phoenicopterus > Phoenicopterus ruber. The sequence continues at coordinate 11,672 of WNMK01000076.1, read as the reverse complement.
TCCCTGTTGCCCCCATGAAGCCGTTGAGATGTGGCTCCAAGGTGGGACCAGGAGGAGGTTCCTGGAGAGCTGGGTCCCCATGGGGAGGTCCCAGGGGGTGGGTGCCCGGACGCCTGGGTCCCCATGGACACCTGGGTGTCCCCCACCCTCCCGGGTGCCCCCCCAAACTCCTGGGTCCCCCCAGACACCTGGGTCCCCCCCAAATGTCCTGTATTCTCAATGAAGCTCTTGAGATGTGGCTCCAAGGTGGGACCAGAAGGTGGTTCCTGGAGAGCTGGGTCCCCATGGGGAGGTCCCAGGGGGTGGGTGCCTGGACGCCTGGGTCCCCATGGACACCTGGGTGTCCCCCACCCTCCCGTGTCCCCCCCAAACCTCCCGTGTCCCCCCCGCAGGAGGAGATGGACCTGAAGGTGCTGCAGTTCAAGAACAAGAAGCTGGCCGAGCGGCTGGAGCAGCGCCAGGCCTGCGAGGACGAGCTGCGCGAGCGCATCGAGAAGCTGGAGAAGCGCCAGGCCACCGACGACGCCACCCTCCTGCTGGTCAACCGCTTCTGGGGGCAGGTGGGGGCACCCCGAGACCCCCCGGGGCACCCCAAAACCCCCCGGGGCACCCCAAAACCCCCCAGGGCCAACCCAACCCCACCGCGGACCCGTCAACCAACGTGGGGCTGCGGGCGAGCGCCGCCGTGGTGGAAAGGGCTGAAAGGGGCCCAAAAAGGGGCTTGGGGACCCCAAAAGTGGGTCTGGGCACCCCAAAAGTGGGTCTGGGGACTCCAAAAATGGGCCTGGGGACCCTACAAAGCCATGAGGGGACCCCAAAAATCTTCCTTGGGGCTTTTTGGGGGGATTGCAGCTTGGTAGATATAGATGGGGATGCTAAAAAGGGCTGAAACCGCCCCAAAAATCAACCCAGGGACCCCAAAAGTGGGCCTGGGGACCCCACAAAGCCATGAGGGGACCCCAAAAAACTTGCTTGGGGCGTTTTGGGGGAGCCCAGGTTAGTAGATATAGACAGGGGTGCTCAAATGGGATGAAAACGCCCCAAAAATGGGCTTGTGGACCCCAAAAATGGGCTTGGGGACCCCAAAAGTCATTCTAGGGACCCCAAAAATGGGCTTGGGGACCCCAGAAAACCATGAGGGGACCCCAAAAAACTTTCTTGGGGCTTTTTGGGGGGATCCCAGCTTGGTAGATAGAGATGGGGGTGCTCAAATGGGATGAAAATGCCCCAGAAGTGGGTCTGGGCACCCCAGAAGTGGGTCTGGGCACCCCAAAAATGGGTCTGGTGACCCCAAAAATGGGCCTGGGGATCCTACAAAGCCATGAGAGGAACCCCAAAAAACTTCCTTGGGGCGTTTTGGGGGGATCTGAGCTTGGTAGATAGAGACAGGGGTGCTCAAATGGGATGAAAATGCCCCAAAAATGGGCTTGGGGACCCCAAAAAGCCATGAGGGGACCCCAAGAATGGGCTTGGGGACCCCAAAAAGCCATGAGGGGACCCCAAAAACTTTCTTGGGGCTTTTTGGGGGGATCCCAAAAGGGGATGCCAAGCTCAAATGGGCTTGGGCACCCCAAAAGTGGGTCTGGGCACCCCAAAAATGGGCCTGGGGACCCTACAAAGCCATGAAGGGACCCCAAAAAACTTCCTTGGGGCGTTTTGGGGGGTCCCAGCTTGGTAGATATAGATGGGGATGCTGGAAAGGGCTGAAAGTGCCCCAAAAATTTACCCAGGGACCCCCAAAATGGGCCCGGGGACCCCAAAAATGGGCTTGGGGACCCCAAAAGTGCATCTGGGCACCCCAAAAATGGGCTTGGCGACCCCAGAAAGCCATGAGGGGACCCCAAAAAACTGTCTTGGGGCTTTTTTTGGGGGGATCCCAGCTCGGTAGACACAGATAAGGTGCTAAAAAGGGCTGAAAGTGCCCCCAAAATCTACCCAGGGACCTCCAAAATGGCCCCAGGGACCCCAAAAAGCTGTGAGGGGACCCCAGATTTGGCCCAAGCACCCCAAAAGTTGCCTGAGAGACTCTAAGGGCTCTTTTTGGGGGGTTGCAGCTTGGTAGATGTGGATGGAGTGTTCAAAAGGGCCTAAAATGCCCCAAAAATGGCTCCGGGGACCCCAAAATAGGCCCTGGGGTCCCCAAAAATGGTCGGGGGGGGAGGAGAAGCTGTGAGGGGACCCCAAAATTGGCCCCAGAGCCCCCCCAAAAGTCACCCGGGGTCCTTTGGGGCTCTTTTGGGGGGGTCCTGGTTTGGTAGACGAGGGTGGAACGTTCAAAAAGGCTGGAAGTGCCCCAAAAATGGCCCCGGGGCCCCCCCCAAACCTCTCAGGGCCCCCTCAAATCCCCCCGGCCCCCCCCCCCCCCCCAATGCCCCTGGGGCCCCCCCCAAGCTGGCCCCCCCCAAGATTTGGGGGTGTCCTGACCCTCTGCTTCCCCTAAGCCCCCTGGGGCCCCCCCAAACCTCTCAGGGCCCCCCAAACTCCCCTGGGGCCCCCCAAATCCCCTGGCCCCCCCCCCCCAAATGCCCCTGGGCCCCCCCCAAGCTGTCCCCCCCCCCCCCCCCCCCCCAGGATTTGGGGGTGTCCTGACCCTCCGCTTCCCCCGAGCCCCCTGGAGCCCCCCCAAACCTCTCAGGGCCCCCCAAAACACCCCTGGGGCCCCCCCAAACTGCTCCCCCCCGAGATTTGGGGGTGTCCTGACCCTCCGCTTCCCCCAAGCCCCCTGGTGTCCCCCCAAACCCCCCCCCCCGAGTTTGGGGGTGCCCTGACCCCCCCCCCCGTCCCCCCCCCAGCTGGACGCGGAGGTGCAGGCGCTGCTGCGGCGCTATGAGGGGGAGGGGGGTGCCCCCCCCGCCCCCCCTGGGGACCCCCCTGAACCCCGACCTGAGGGGCCCGACCCCCCCCGGCTCCCCCCGCCGAGGCCGAGGGCCCTGAGAGAAGGGGTGAGTGGGGCTGGGGGGGGGATTTGGGGGCTGTGGGGGGCTTTGGGGGGTCATGGGGGGTTTTAGGGGGCTGGGGGGGGACCTGGGGGGCTTTAGGGGGGCCTTAGAGGGGTGTTAGGGGGCTGGGGGATCGTGGGGGGCTTTGGGGGGGTTTTAGGGGGCTGGGGGGGGCGTGGGAGGCTTTGGGGGGGTTTTAGGGGACTGGGGGGGCACCTAGGGGGCTTTGGGGGTGTCTTAGGGGGGTTTTAGGGGGTTGGGGGGGGTCGTGGGTGCTTTGGGGGGGGTCTTAGGGGGCCGGGGGGGTTGTGGGGGTCTTAGGGGGGTTTTAGGGGGCTGGGGGGGCTCATGGGGGCCTTTGGGGGGGACTTTGGGGGGGGTTTTAGGGAGCTGGGGGGGTCATGGGAGGCTTTGGGGGGTCTTAGGGGACTGGGGGGCTTTGGGGGGGTTATAAGGGGCTGGGGGGGGACCTGGGGGGCTTTGGGGGGGTCTTAGGGGGGTTTTAGGGGGCTGGGGGGGGACCTGGGGGGCTTTGGGGGGGTCTTAGGAGGGTGTTAGGGAGCTGTAGGAATTGGGGGGTGTTGGGGCTGCTGGCGGGCACCCGTGGGTGCTGGGGGTCGATGGGGTGCTGGGGGGGCAATTGGGGGGGCAGTGAGGTTTTGGGGTGCAATTAGGTGTCGGGGGGGGGTCTTTAGGAATCGGGGGGGTGTCAGGGCCGCTGGGGAGCACCCATGGGTGCTGGGGGGGGGGGCGTTGCTGGACCCTCACCCTCAATCCCCCCCCCCAACAGAGCCCTGGGGGGGCTCCGGCGCCCCGCCGGCCCCCCCTCCCCCCCCTGCCGCCCCTCCCCCCGCGGGCGGGGTCGGGGGGGGCCGCCTGGGGGGGCCGGCGGCGGCGTTCGTGGCGGCGCTGAGCCGCAGCGGCCCCGAAGAGGGGGAGCTCCGCCTGCGCCCCCGCCTCGCCTTCGCCCCCGCCGCCGTCGCCCGCCTGGTGGAGGGGCTGGCGGGGGCCCACCGCCGCGCCCACGACCTGGGCGCCCGCCTGGCCGCGCGCCGTGAGTCGGGGGGGGCCCCCTTTGGCTGGGGGGGGGGCTGGGGGGGTCCCAAGGGGGCTGGGGACTGGCCACAGGGAGCTGTGGGGGTGTCTGGGGGTCCCAAGGGGGCTGGGGGGGGGAGTCTGAGGGGTCCCAAGGGGGCTGGGAGGGGGGCTGGGGGTGCTGGGGGGGGGGCTGGGGGGGCCCCATGGGGCTCAGGGGGGGCTGGGGGGGGTCCCAAGGGGGCTGGGGAGGCTGAGGAGGGAGCTGGGGACTGGCCACAGGGAGCTGTGGGGGTGTCTGGGGGGTCCCAAGGGGGCGGGGGGGGGGCTACAGGGGGCCAGGTGCTGGCAAAGGGGGGCTGGGTGGGTCCTAAGGGGGCTGGGGGGGCCCCATGGGGCTCGGGGGGGGGCGGGGGGGTCCCAAGGGGGCTGGGGGGCGATTGGGAGGGGTCTCAGGGGGGCTGGGGGGGCCCCATGGGGCTCGGGGGGGGCGGGGGGGGTCCTAAGGGGGCTGGGGGGGGGTCAGTGGGTGCTGGGTGGGGGGGGGGGTGTTCAGTGGGTGCCGGGGGGGGTCAGTGGGTGCTGGGGGGGGTCGGGGTGCCAGCCCCCGTGCGGGGCGGTCCCCGGACGCCTGGGTCCCTGGGTCTGGGTGGGTGTCAGGGGCGTCGGTGGGTGTCGGGGGGGGTCAGTGGGTGCTGGGGATCCTGGGGGGGGTCGGTGGGTCCCAGGGGGGTCAGTGGGTGCCAGGGGGGGTCAGTGGGTGCTGGGGGTCCCGGGGGGGGGGTCGGTGGGTCCCGGGGGGGGGTCAGTGGGTCCCGGGGGGGGTCGGTGGGTGCCGGGGGGGGTCGGGGTGCCAGCCCCCGTGCGGGGCGGTCCCCGGACGCCTGGGTCCCTGGGTCTGGGTGGGTGTCAGGGGCGTCGGTGGGTGTCGGGGGGGGTCAGTGGGTGCTGGGGATCCTGGGGGGGGGTCGGTGGGTGCCGGGGGGGTCGGGGCGGTCCCCGGACGCCTGGGTCCCGCAGCGGAGCTGGCGGAGTCGGGCCGGGCGCTGCTGCGGGAGCTGCTGCGGGAGCACCGGCGCCTGCAGGACCTCACCCTGCAGCTGCAGGAGAAGCACCACCGCGTCTCCCTGGAGGTACTGGGAGGCACTGGGAGGGGGCTGGAAGGGACTGGGAGGGGGCTGAGGGGACTGGGAGGCACTGGGAGAGGATTAGAGGGCACTGGGAGGGGACTGGGAGGCACTGGGAGGGGACTGGGAGGCACTGGGAGGGGACTGGGAGGCACTGGGAGGGGACTGGGAGGCACTGGGAGGGGACTGGGGGCACTGGGAGGGGACTGGGGGCACTGGGAGGGGATTAGAGGGCACTGGGAGGGGACTGGGAGGTACTGGGAAGAGATTAAGGAGCACTGGGAGGGGACTGGGAAGGGAGTGGGAGGGGATTAGAGGGCACTGGGAGGAGACTGGGGGTACTGGGAAGAGATTAAGGAGTACTGGGAGGGGACTGGGAAGGGAGTGGGAGGGGATTAGAGGGCACTGGGAGGAGACTGGGGGTACTGGGAAGAGATTAAGGAGCACTGGGAGGGGACTGGGAAGGGACTGGGAAGGGAGTGGGAGGGGATTAGAGGGCACTGGGAGGGGACTGGGGGTACTGGGAGGGGATTAAGGAGCACTGGGAGGGGACTGGGAAGGGACTGGGAGGGGACTGGGAGGGGATTAGGGAGCACTGGGAGGGGAATGGAGTGAACTGGGAGGCACTGGGAGAGGACTAGGGGGCACTGGGAGGGGACTGGGAGGGGATCAGAGGGCGCTTTGTGGTTGAGGTCCCCACAAGATGATGTGGTTGATGTCACCATGGGGCTTCGTGGTGGACGTCCCCATGGGGTGACGTGGTTGAGGTCCCCGTGGAGCTACGTGGTTGATATCTCCATGGGGTTCCGTGGTTGATGTCCATGGAGCTTCATGGTTGGTGTCCCCATGGGGTGACATGGTTGGTGTCCCCATGGGGTGACATGGTTGATGTCCCCATGGGGTTCCGTGGTTGATGTCCATGGAGCTTCGTGGTTGATGACGTGATTGATGTCCCCATGGGGTTCTATGGTTGATATCTCCATGGGGTTCCGTGGTTGATGTCCCCATGGTGCTTCGTGGTGGACGTCCCCATGGGGTGACATGGTTGATGTCCCCATGGGGTTCCATGGTTGATGTCCCCATGGCGCTACGTGGTTGATATCTCCATGGGGTTCCGTGGTTGATGTCCCCATGGTGCTTCATGCCTGAGGTCCCCACGGGATGATGATGGCTGAGGCCCCCCGGGGTGCTGTGGCTGTCCCCGAGGTGTCCCCGCGGTGTCCCCACGGTGTCCCCCTCCCCCCGCAGCTGGCGGAGCTGCAGGACAAGGCCACCTCGGCCGAGACCAAGGTCCTGGAGATGGGGACGACGGTGGAGGGGCTCCAGTGGGACAGCGCCAAGCTCCGCAAGCGCGAGGGCCGCCTCGACCGCCACCTGGCCGAGGCCCTCGAGCAGGTGACCCCGCGGCCCCAACGGTGGCCACCACGTCCCCAGCAGTGACCATGTCCCCAGGGGTGGCCCCCGCATCCCCAGTGGTGGCCACCACGTCCCCAAGGGTGGCCCCCATGTCCCCAAGGGTGGCCACCGCGTCCCCAAGGGTGGCCCCCACATCCCCAAGGGTGGCCACCATGTCCTCAATGGTGGCCCCCATGTCCCCAAGGGTGGCCACCGCGTCCCCAAGGGTGGCCACCATGTCCCCAGGGGTGGCCACCATGTCCTCAGTGGTGGCCACCGTGTCCCCAACACCCCCCAACCCACTGCCAGGCTCTGAGGGGCCCCGGTGCTCCCTGAGGGCCACCACAGTTGGCACTTGGGGTCCCCCATGTCACTTGGGCGTCACTTGGGCCCCCCCAGCCCCGTGTCACTTGGGGTCCCCCCGTGTCACTTGGGTGTCACTTGGGTCCTCCCACGTCATTTGGGTGTCACTTGGGTCCCCCCCATGTCACTTGGGGTCCCCCCATGTCACTTGGGTGTCACTTGGGGTCCCCTGGCATCACTTGGGGTCCCCTCGTGTCACTTGGGTGTCACTTGGGTCCCCCCCATGTCACTTGGGGTCCCCCCGTGTCACTTGGGTGTCACTTGGGTCCTCCCATGTCATTTGGGTGTCACTTGGGGTCCCTCTGTGTCACTTGGGTGTCACTTGGGTCCCTCCCATGTCACTTGGTGTCCCCCCGTGTCACTTGGGTGTCACTTGGGGTCCCCCCGTGTCACTTGGGGTCCCCCCATGTCACTTGGGTGTCACTTGTGTCACTTGGGTGTCACTTGGGATCCCCTCGTGTCACTTGGGGTCCCCCCGTGTCACTTGGGTGTCACTTGTGTCACTTGGGTGTCACTTGGGGTCCCCTCGTGTCACTTGGGGTCCCCCCCACATCACTTGGGGTCCCTCCATGTCACTTGGGTGTCACTTGGGTGTCACTTGGGGTCCCCTCATGTCACTTGAGTTCCCCTCCTCTCACTTGGGTGTCACTTGGGGTCCCCCTGTGTCACTTGGGGTCCCCCCGCATCACTTGGGTGTCATTTGGGGTCCCCCCACGTCACTTGGGGTCCCCCCACGTCACTTGGGTGTCACTTGGGGTCCCCCGTGTCGCCTGGGGTCACCCCATGTCACTGCTTGTCCCTGGGTTGTCCCCAATGTCCCCAGGGTGTCCCCAACATCCCCAGGGTGTCCCTGGTGCCCCCAACACCCCCGGGGTGTCCCCAAGGTGTCCCCAATGTCCCCAGGGTGTCCCCAACATCCCCAGTGTCCCTGGGGTGTCCCCGATGTCCCCACGGTGTCCCCAACATCCCTGGTGTCCCCGGGGTGTCCCCAGTGTCCCCAGGGTGTCCCTGGTGCCCCCAACACCCCTGGGGTGTCCCAGATGTCCCCGGGGTGTCCCCAACGTCCCCAGGGTGTCCCCAACATCCCTGGTGTCCCTGGGGTGTCCCCAATGTCCCTAGGGTGTCCCCAACATCCCTGGGGTGCCCGCGATGTCCCTGGGGTCTCCCCAACGTCCCCAGGGTGTCCCCAGGGTGTCCCCAACATCCCTGGTGTCCCCAGGGTGTCCCTGACATCCCCAGGGTGTCCCCAGGGTGTCCCCAGCGTCCCCAGGGTGTCACCAATGTCCCCGGGGTGTCCCCAATATCCCCAGTGTCCCCAGGGTGTCCCCAACGTCCCTGGGGTGCCCCTGATGTCCCCGGGGTGTCCTCGGCGTCCCCAAGGTCCCTGGGGTGTCCCTGATGTCTCCAGGGTGTCCCCAACGTCTCCAGGGTGTCCCTAACATCCCCGGGGTGCCCCCGATGTCCCCAGGGTGTCCTCGGTGCCCCCAATGTCCCCGGGGTGTCCCCGGTGTCCCCAACGTCCCCGTGTCCCCAGGGTGTCCCCAATGTCCTTCAGGTGTCCCCAACATCCCCGGGGTGTCCCCAGGGTGCCCCCAATGTCCCCGGGGTGCCCCCAACGTCCCTGGGGTGCCCCTGACGTCCCCGGGGTGTCCCCGGTGTCCCCAACGTCCCCGTGTCCCCAGCTGACCTCGGGCTCCTACGGCTCCGGCAGCTCCGGGGGATTCCAGGGGGGGCAGATCACCCTCAGCATGCAGAAGGTATTGGGGGGCCGGGGGGGGTTTGGGGGTCCCTGGGGGGGGGTTGGGGGGACCTGAGGGGGCCGTGGGGTCCCTGGGGGGATTGGGGGACATTTGGGGGGGGGACTCGAGGAGGTTTGGGGGACACTGGGGGGATTTGGGGGGACTCAGGTGAGTCTGTGGGGGGAGTTTGGGAGTCCCTGGGTGGGTTTTGGGGGGACCTGAGGGGGCAGTGGGGTCCCTGGGGGGATTGGAGGACCCTTGGGAGGGATTTGGGGGGCCCCAAAGGGGTTCAGGGGACCCTGGGGGGATTGGGGGGACTTGAAGGGGGAGCGGAGTCCCTGGGGGGATTGGGGGACCCTTGGGGGGGACCTGAGGGGGCCGTGGGGTCCCTGGGGGGATTTGGGGGGGACCTGAGGGGGCCGTGGGGTCCCTGGGATTTGGGGGGACCCTTGGGGGGGACCTGAGGGGGCCATGGGGTCCCTGGGGGGATTTGGGGGGGACCTGAGGGAGCCGTGAGGTCCCTGGGAGGGTGTGGGGGGACCCTTGGGGGGGACCTGAGGGGGCTGTGGGGTCCCTGGGGGGGGTTGGGGGGACCCGAGGGGGGAGCGGGGTCCCTGGGGGGGTTTTGGGGGGACCTGAGGGGACAGTGGGGTCCCTGGGAGGGTTTTGGGAGACCCTTGGGGGGGGATTTGGGGGGGACCCGAGGAGGTTTGGGGGACCCTGGGGGGACTCAAGGGGGTCCCTGGGGGGAGTTTGGGGGTCCCTGGGTGGGTTTTGGGGGGACCTGAGGGGGCAGTGGGGTCCCTGGGGGGATTGGGGGACCCTTGGGAGGGATTTGGGGGGCCCTAAGGGGGTTTAGGGGCTCCTGGGGGGATTTGGGGGATCCTGAGAGGGTTTGGGGGACCCTGGGGGGTCCTGGAGGAGTTTGGGGGGGATCCTGAGGGGGTTTGGGGGACACTGGGGGAGTTTGGGGGGGGTCAGTGGTTTTAGGGGTGACCCTGGATTTTGGGGGACACCCTCTGCCCCCCCAGTTTGAGATGCTGAACGCGGAGCTGGAGGGGAACCAGGAGTTGGCCAACAGCCGGATGGCGGAGCTGGAGAAGCTGCAGCAGGAGCTCCAGCAGGCCGTGCGCGGGCACGAGCGCCTCAAGGTGACACGGGGACGGGGGGACACCGGGGGCGTGGGGGACAGCAGGGACGTTGGGGACATCAGGGACATTGGGGACGGCAGGGATGTGGGGGACATTGGGGACGTTGGGGACATCAGGGACATTGGGGATGGCGAGGACATGGGGGACGTGGGGGACAGCGGGGATGTGGGGGACATTGGGGACAGCGGGGACATGGGGGACATCGGGGACGTTGGGGACAGCGGGGACATGGGGGACGTTGGGGACATCAGGGACATTGGGGACATCAGGGACATTAGGGATGGCGGGGACGTGGGGGACGTTGGGGACATCAGGGACCTGGGGGACGTTGGGGACGTTGGGGACATCAGGGATGTTGGGGACATCGGGGCCGTGGGGGACACCGGGGACGTTGGAGACATGGGGGACATCAGGGACGTTGAGGACGTTGGGGATATCAGGGAGATCGGGGACATCAGGGAGACCGGGGACACCGGGGACATCAGGGACACTAGGGACTTTGGGGCCGTGGGGGATGTTGGGGCCACTGGGGACATGGGGGACATCAGGGATGTTGGGGACATGGGGGACATCGGGGACGTTGAGGATGTCGGGGAGACCGGGAACGTTGGGGACATGGGGGATGTCGGGGACATCGGGGACATTGGGAACATGGAGGACACTGGGGACATTGGGGCCATTGGGGACATCAGGGACGGGGACGTTGGGGACGTTGGGGACATGGGGGACGTTGGGGACATGGGGGCCATCAGGGATGTTGGGGACAGCAGGGATGTGAGGGATGTTGGGGACATGGGGGACACTGGGGACATCAGGGACGTGAGGGACGTTGGGGACGTGAGGGACGTTGGGGACATCAGGGACGTGAGGGACGTTGGGGATATTGGGGATGGTGGGGACATGGGGGACATCAGGGACATGGGGGACGTTGGGGACAGCAGGAACATTGGGGACATGGGGGACACTGGGGACATCAGGGCTATTGAGGACATGGGGGACATCAGGGACATGAGGGACGTTGGGGACATCAAGGACATTGGGGACATCAGGGATGTTGAGGACGTTGGGGACATCGGGGACGTTGAGGACATGGGGGGACACTGGGGACATTGGGGCTGTTGAGGACATGGGGACGTTGGGGACATCAGGGACATGGGGGGACATGGGGGATGTTGGGGACGTGAGGGACACTGGGGACATGGGGACGTTGGGGACATCAGGGACATGGGGGACATCGGGGACATGAGGGGCAAGAGGGACATGGAGGACGTTGGGGATGGGAGTGACATGAGGGACTTGGAGGATGTCAGGGACATGGGGGACGTTGGGGACATCAGGGACGTGGGGGACACTGGGGACGTTGGGGACATCGGGGACACGAGGGAGGTTGGTGACATGGGGGACCCTGAGGGGACACTGCGGGGCCATTGGGAACATTTGGTGATGGGGGGGGGGGACCCGGCGCAACCCTATAGGCACGAGGGGACATTTGGGGACCCGGGAGGACAGCGAGGACATCTGGGAGCTCCGGGGGACAGGGATGGATGGGGGGGGGTGACGTTGGGGACACCGGGGGACACGGCTGGGGACGGTCCCCGCAGGTGGCCCTGCGCTCGCTGCCGGAGGAGGCGGTGAAGGAGACGCTGGAGTACAAGGTGCTGCAGTCCCAGTTCTCCCTCCTCTACCACGAGAGCCTCCAGGTGAAGACGCAGCTGGACGAGGCCCGCGCCCTCCTCCTGGCCACCAAGAACAGCCACCTGCGTCACATCGAGCACATGGAGGTGAGGGGACGCGGCCCCGAGGTGGCCTTGGTGGCCCCGAGGCTCCTGGGGGCTCCCCGGGGCGGCCCCTTGGTCCTGGGGGTCATGGGGCGTCACGGCGTCCAACTGTTGGCCATCCAAGATGGCCGCCTCCATCCTGTTG
>WNMK01000075.1:0-43435 GCA_009819775.1 Phoenicopterus ruber ruber | reverse complement strand
TTCTTACTTTTGTTTAAGCTCTGCTTGGAAGTAATTAATACCTGTGGTTTGGGGGGGGGGGGGGGGGGGGGGTGTTCCCCAGAAATGGCTGTTTAAATTTGGGCAGTCATGGCGCTCTGTTAGTTTTCTAATTTATTTTAACTCTAAATCTTTAATGTTGTTAGTTCTGGTTGAGAATCATTACCATCTGTGAATTTTCTTAATACCTACATTTAAACACAGCCATTATTTAGTGACACATTTTTATTTCTCTTTATTTAAAAATCTAAAGCTTCGATTACTACTTGGGTTCTAAGCAGGAGTCATTATTGCTTCTGAACTTACTTACAGCTGTGTTATATTTAAGTATTAAACACTCCCGATTAGCTTTCCAATTCTATTTTCATTTTGAATTCTAAACTGTCATTTTGTTTCCAGTTGGGAGTCATCAATGCCTGCAATTTATTAATAATGACTATATTAAATTTAGCTATATGACTCTCAACTAGTTTTCTAGTCTTTATGGCTGAAAAAAAGATGGCTAATTTTTTTTTTATTATGATACAGATTGGGAATAATTACTGCCTGGTTTGTTAAGTATACTATGATTAAATTTAGTCATGACTCAGTCCTAAATAGTATTTCCTTTATTTTCTTTGCAGTCTAATGTTTTAATTGTCACTTGCTACTAGTGGGATTAACTAGCACCTGTGGGGGTTTTTTTAATACTAACTAGAGTTGTTTCTCTACAGATATTAGTCCTGATTAGTGCTCTATTATTTATATTTTGCTTGTAATTTTATAATATAATTGGGAGTAATTACTATCTGTAAAGTTTTGCATAATAGCTAAAGTCTAGGCATTATTTACTCCTAAAGACTGTTTCTAGTTACTGTTATTTAAGTTTTTATTCTAGATGTTTTAAAGTACATAATAAGTAGTACAAAATTAAAATAACAGAAACCAGGGACGTTGGAAATCCCAAGGCAAAATGAACATGAGCAACTGCAGTTGTGACCAGAAGGTGCGGAGGAGCCTTCGGTCCGACTGGTCGCTTCCAGGATTTCGGTGTTTCCACTCTGCCAGACGTTTATTCCGGTACACCCCAAATTCCTGGGGGCCAGGAAACGTGCGTGCAGGCCGATATCACTGCCAGCATCAAAACACGTGTCTTGTGTCAACCCGCTGCCGGCTGCACCCGACCATCGCCTGTTTTCTGCAACAACCAACAGAAGGCCTGAGCGCCGGCCGCCCCCTCTCGACCCCAAGCAAGTGTCCGGCGAAACCCAAGACGACGCTGATACCGTGGAGACCCGGCGAGCTGCAGCGAGACAGACACACCACGGCAGGTACGATGCGTAGTGCTGAAACACCACGCCAGGTCATACAAACGCAGCAACAGAGAATTGTAGTATTCTGTGTGGGACATGCGAGCCAGCCTCAGCGTCTTCACAACTCTCTTCAACGGTGCCATCACCTCTGCCATTGGGATTCCCGGGCGGAAAACGAGCGAGCTCTGCATGTTGTGTGTGCCCTCACCTTCCACACCTGCATGCAAGAATAGCCGCCCACCTGTCAGGCAACACTAGAAACCACAAAGCCCTTGAATGAATTTACAGTCGCACAAACCAGTTACACTTCACAGCCCGACCCTCCTCTCTGCTGGGCGTCTGCTTCACCTCCTCGCACCCTTCCACAGCCATCGCCCCACGGTCTGTCACTGCGTTACGTACAGCCAGAGCGGCCAGGACCAGGGGGAAAAAAAGAAAACAACAAACAAACAACAAAAACCCCAACAAAACAAAAACAAACCAACGGGGGGCGGGGGGATACACACAGGGACCAAAAGAACTCCCCCGGCTGGGGATGTGCAGCAGCACGCCGCCTGCTCTGGCTTGGGTTTGCAGCACACCAAGCACCAAACCGAGGAACAGACAGCTGCCAGAGACGACACCATCCGCTCCTTTGCTGCAGCTTTGTATGTCACACCAACAACCTGACCAGGTCGGTAATTAAACTAATTTTACTGGGGGGAACACAAACCTTCTTTAAATAGATATAAATAACTTAAGATTATATGAAGTTATGTGGGAAAGTAGTTCATTAAATGTAGTTACCAACATTACCAGCAGAAACAATGTGCTTTAGTTTTCCATCTGAAAAAGAAAACACGGTGCTGTTGCTGTCATGTCTATCAAGACTACACGAGCTGCTGAACTGGTACTGGCACTGCCTTGGACAGGATGGGCTGCCAGAGCAGAATTAGATCCCGTAAGAAACCTTCTCTGACATATCCCCAGCTGCAGAGTGAATTATTCACTGTAAAGCACCAACATCAGCTCCCAGTCACCCAGACTCCAAGAAGGCTTCTCCAGCCGACTCCCATAACAGATATAATCAGGTCCTAAAGGACGGAAAAACATGAGAGTAGGGCTGAAACAAACAAAACAAAAAAAAAAAAACAAACCACATCAGAAACTGTACTGAGCACTGTAACTCACACCTGAGTGGCTAAAAGACAGCAATAAAGGACAAAACAAAACACCTCGGAAGAGGTGCTGAGGGGCCAGAGAGGACCTGGGGGGCTCGGAGCAGAGCATGGCCATCCTCAGGGAATCCTGGCTGGCAGCGAGGAGCAGTGAGTGCTCCGGGGTCAGTGAGGCCATGGGAAGTGCTCTGGGAGAGCTTGGGGGGGTCTGAAGTGGGCTGCTGAGCCAAAAGGGTTTGGGGATGGGGGGGGCACAGGGATGGGAGGAGGGGTCCTGGGAGGAATGGCCTGCCCTGCAGAGAGCCCCAGACCCTCGCGGGGTGCCAGCAGCCCTGTTGCCACTGATGCTGGGATGGAGGAAGGGGGCTGGGGACGGCCATGGTCCTGCAGGACAGGGGGGCCAAAGTGCTGGGGCAGTGGGAGCTGGGGGGCGTCCCAGGGAAGGATGGGGTGAGTGGGGCATGGGTGGCAGGACATTCCCAGGATGCTGCCTCCCGGAGCACTGGGTCTGGCTACCCCCAGCATCCCCTCCCTGGCCCTGCCGCTTGCTCCGGCCCCTTCCTGTGCCACCCACCCATCCAGGCGGGCCACTCCCACCCGAGGGTCCTGGGGGGGTCCCTGCTTCCATGGACAGAGGCGGGACCCTTGGCAGGTTGAGGTGGGCAGGGACACCCATGCTGCACTGGGACAGTGGGAACATGATGGATGGAGGGGCTCCCCTGTGTCCTCTCCTGCACCCCCACCCCCACCCCCCCCGTCCCTCCCGTGCCCCTCCACAGAGGGGTGCTGAGGCCAGGGGTCCTCAGGCTGCCCCGAGCCCCCCTGCACGTGGGGTGGGGTTTCTGCTCCCCCAGCGCCTGCAGACCCTTCCTCCCCCTGCCCTGTGCAGCCTCAGGCAGGTTTTAGGGGCAAAGCGTGTTCCACGAGCCCCCGTTGCCCACCAGCCCTCTCACTGCGCTCCGAGCTGTCAGCCCCTGTTGTGGTCCAGGCGGGAACAGCCGTGAGAGCCGTCAGGGATGCAGCCTCTGCTGGGCCCTGTGCCGGGGGTCTGCGCTGCTACCAGGCCCCCAGTCGTGAAGCCACTCGTCCCAGGCGAGCCCACCCCCTGATTCCTCTTCTCTTCTTCCCAGGGGACAGAGTGCTCCCGGCCCCGCATGGACCCAGGCGCCCACAGCCCCGAGGCAGGAGTGAGCCAGGGAGACAACAGGGCAGGTACTGGGACAGGATGGGGCTGGGCTCGGCATTGGGCTCGGTGCTCGTCCCCGTGGGCTGGGAGCGGAGGGCGGCGTGCAGCAGGGTCACACCCGAGGTTGGGACAGGGCTGCTGCCGGCTGCATTGGCACCCCCTCCCTGTCCTGTCCCATCCCTGCCCGCCCAAGCACCGTCTCCCTGTCACCCCGTCTTCCTGGCAGGTGACGGGCAGGAGGAGAGCCCGAGAGTGGGTTTACATCACCAAGCAGAGCAGGAGGGACGCGACCCCCAGGCAGGAGACGGAGCAGGAGCGTGGCAGCGTGCCGGGACGGCGCGGTTGTGCCCCAACACCTGCGAGGTGTGCGGGAAGAGCTTCAGCCTGCGCTCCAACCTGCTGACCCACCGCCGCAGCCACCTGGGCAAGCGGCCCTATGCCTGCCCTGAGTGCGGGCGCTGCTTTGGGCAGAGCTCCCACCTCCTCACCCACCAGCGCTGCACACCGGCGAGCGGCCCTACCGCTGCCGTGACTGTGGCCGCAGCTTCAACGTCAACTCAGACCTGTGAAGCACCGGCGAACGCACACAGGCGAGCGGCCCCTACCCCTGCCCCGATGTGGGCGCCGCTTCGGAAGCAGCTTCCAACCTCACCCGGCACCAGCGGCTGCATACGGGCGAGCGGCCCTACCGCTGCCCCGACTGCGGCGAGACCTTCCGGGACTGCCCCTCGCTTACCATCCACCTGCGTGCCCACACCGGCGAGCGGCCCTACCCCTGCCTGGCGTGCGGCAAGGCCTTCGCTGACAGCTCACTGCTGGCCAAGCACCAGCGCACGCACCGCGCCGAGAAGTCCTTCGCCTGCCCTGACTGCGGCAAGAGCTTCTCCACCAGCTCCTACCTGCTGCGGCACCGACGCACCCACCTGCCTGAGAAGCCCTAACCGCTGCGGGGAGGTGGCGGCCGGGGCTACAGCCAGTTCGCCCACCTCACCACCCACCAGCGGGTGCACACCGGCGAGCGGCCCTACGTCTGCCCTGAGTGCCGCAAGAGCTTCACCACCAGCTCGGCACTCACCAAGCACAAGCGTGTCCACACCGGTGAGCGGCCCTACGTTTGCCCCGACTGTGGCAAGAGCTTCACCCAGAGCTCCAACGTCATCACCCACTGGCGCCTGCAGCACGGCAAGACCCTCTGATGGCCCTGGCTGTGCCGCCCCTTTCCCGGGGCCGGGTCCCCTCCCTGAGGTTCTCTGTGTGGCGCTCGGCAATAAAATCTGCCATCCTGCAGCAGAGGCCACCGGGCGCGGCTGGGACGGGGCGGCGGGGGGTGGATCTGGGGCGAAGTATCGCCCAAGATGCTCCCTCTGGCACTGGGGGTCCCCGGGGGCCTTGCCAAACCCCAATTCACTCCTTGAGCCCTCCCTGCCGCCTGGTGGCTGTCCCGGATGGCTCCTGGCCCAGAAGCTGCTGTGAGCGAGTAGCTCCTGTTGTTTCACAGGTGGGGAAAACTGAGGTGGGGGGAAGCAAAGGAATTTGGTAGTTTTCACCCAAAAAGGTGGATGCAGAGGCTGGGGCACGATGCGGGTCTCAGTTTTGGGTATCAGAGGCATCTTTTGGCTTGCCACCGACCCGCGCAGCTCCTGCCTTGTCTTTTTGAGGCTGAACTGGGGTCCCTTGGGGCTGTGGGGCTTCACCGTGTGGCTCAGGGGGGCAGGCGAGCCAGGGGAGAGGGGGGAAGCTGCAGGGCCAGCTCAGAGATGGGGATCCCCTGGGTCCCGCTGGGAATGCAGCGAGCACCACAACTCTCCCAGAGCCTGGCAAAGCCGTCTGCTACACGGAGGACGGGAGACGACACGCGTGAACTGGAAGAGGATGGGTCTCCGCTGGCTACAAGCAGCTTTTCCCTGAGGACGGCCAAGCAGGTTGCTCGGGCAGCTGCGCCATCCCCATCCGTGGAGCTCGTCCAGACCAGGCTGGATAAAGCCCCGAGGAAGCAGAGCTGCCCCTGCTTGCAGCAGGCGGCACCTCGGCTGGAGGACGGTGCGTTGGAGGCTGAGCTCCCCAGGTCCCTCCTGAGCTGGGTTATTGTAGGACCTCACCATTCATTCCCTGGGCTGTGGTTGCAGGTGTGAGGGCACAGAGAGGATTTCTCCCCCCTTCGCCCACCCCTTGCTGTCACCCTGCTGCCAGCTGACCCCACGGAGCCAGGACTGCCCCGGGGACAGGGCTGGGATGAGGGTGGGAAGGGGATGGGGGAGATACGGATGGGGATGGGGATGCAGGGTGGGGAAGGGGATGGGGACAGGAATGAGGACAAGGACAGGGATGGAGGTGGGGATGGGGATGGTGCGGGTGGGACGGGGGGGCACGGGCGCCCCCTCCCCCGTCACCCCCCGCCCCCGAGGGCCCCCGCCGGGAGGGGAGGGAAGCGCCGCCGCTTCTCGCCACTGCTTCCCTCCGCGCCTCCCCGGTCACCGCGGCGGAGGCTGAACTTCCTGGGTCACCGGCGGCTCCTCCATCCGGGAGCCCGGGCGGAGCAGCCGCGGGGCCGGCGGCAGCGCTTCCCCGAGCAGCCCGGAGCGGGGGAGCCCCGGCCGCCGCAGCCCCCGGAGCATCGCCCCCGCCCGGCTCTGTCCCCCCGCCCGCAGGTACCGAGGTGCCGGGGGTCCCTCTGCGGAGCCGGGGAGGGGTTGCTGAGCCGGTGGGTGCCCCCGCTCCGGCCCTGCTCGGCGGGGAGGGCCGCGGAGGGGAGATGCTCGGGCGCCCGCCTCCCCAGCCGAGGGTGGCGGGGGCCCTGCTAGCGGCCCCCTGTATCTGCCTAAGAAGCCCCCCAGGCCCGGTTAGTGGGAACCGCGGCAAGAGCAGGGGACGCAGCTGCTCTGTGCCCGTGCTGGCAGGTGCCCCTGGACCCCTTTTCCCTCTCTTGCAGGTGCTGCCGGGCTTCGAAGCGGCAGCAGCGGGCATCATGCAGGAGAGCTACGAGTCCCCTGATCCTGCTGGGTAAGGCTGGCGTCCTCGCCCGCTCCCACTCCCTGCAGCGTGCCGCCGCCTGCCCAGCCACGCGCCAGGCTTCGCCGCCAAAAATAATCCACTGCCAAAAAAAACGCATTCTGCGGGCGCAGCAAGAACAAAAGCTGTCCCTGCCGTGCGTTGGCGCAGCCAGCACCGCAGGTTGGGCACCTGCCTTTGGCATCGCGAGCCCTCTCGGCGCAACACAGCGTGTGCTTTTTAGCTGGTGGATGCAGGGAGGAAAAGAAAGTGTAATTTTTGTGGGAGTTTGGGTTTTTTAAGGTGTTGGGTGCAGAGAAACGTGGTGCTGGGATGGCACATCCCTCCTCAGAAGATGGGAGATGCCAGAAGCGAGGTTACCTGCCAAGCAGCCACAGTCTGCTGGCTGGAAATGCCTTTTATTGCTTTTCTCTCCTAGCTGCTCGCCTGAACACAAAATGCTGTATTTCCTTTAAAAAGTAAGAGTGAGTGAGTGAGTGAGTGTGTGTGTCTGTGTGTCTGTCTGTGTCTGTGTGTCTGTGTACACACAATGTTTAATAAACCTCACGTAACAGACCTGTAACAAACCTGGTGTCTTCCTTCTCCCTTTTTCTGGAGCAGACTTCCCAATTCCCAAGCCTAACGTCATCTCCCGGCTGGAGCTGGAGGAAGAGCTGGGGATGCCAGACCCGAACGACTCCAAGAATGGGAGATCCTCAGGGTGGCCCCCGCAGGTGAGCTGGGACCCCCATCCCGAACAGGCTGGACGTTTTAGCAACGGCCCCATGGCAGCCCCACTCCTCTGTCTCAAGAGCATCCCAAGCTGGCAGGTATCAGGGGCTTTGCATGGAGCCGACGGGCTGGGGTCAGGAAGAGTTTTCCTTGCCCTGTGTTCTGGGATCGGCCTTTGGCAGCTGTCCGCCCAAATTCTTCAGGCTCCCTCTTTTTTTTCCCTTGGCACTGGGAATCACTCCTATCGGTGTTGTCTCTCTGCCCCAGCAGATGACGGGACGGGGAGTGAGAATGAAGAGGAGGCTCCTGAGCCAGATGGCACTGAGCTGGCGGAGCTGGACATCATCCTGTCCCAGAGGGCCGAGGACAGTGTCCTCCATAGCCCCGTGCTCGGGGATGTCTGCCAGAGCCACTGCGGCCCCCCCTGGACCCCCGGGACCCCCCCGAGGAGGCAGCCAACACGGCCACCCTGCGGCGGGCAGCAGCTGGTGGCCGAGGGGGGCGGCGGGCGCGACGGGGAGATGCGCCAAAAACCTGCGGGCAGTGCGAGAAGACGTTCTCCCGGCGGTCGGAGCTGATGATCCATCAGCGGCTGCACACGGGGGAGAAGCCCTACAAGTGCCTGGACTGCGGGAAGAGTTTCACTCGCAGCTCGAACCGCAATGCTCACCAGCGCATCCACAGCGGGGACAGGCCCTACAAGTGCCCCGACTGTGGGAAGAGCTTCAGCCAGAGCTCGGA
The DNA here is from genome assembly GCA_009819775.1 of Phoenicopterus ruber ruber. Taxonomy (NCBI): domain Eukaryota; kingdom Metazoa; phylum Chordata; class Aves; order Phoenicopteriformes; family Phoenicopteridae; genus Phoenicopterus; species Phoenicopterus ruber. The sequence goes on along the minus strand of WNMK01000075.1, from coordinate 35,321 downwards.
CCTGGCAAAGCACCAGCGGCTGCACGCTGGCGAGCGGCCCTACGCCTGCGCCAAGTGTGGGAAGAGCTTCAGCTGGAGCTCAGACCTCGTCGTCCACCAACGCATCCACACCGGCGAGCGGCCCTACAAGTGCCCCCAGTGCGGGAAGAGCTTCAACCGCAGCTCCAACCTCAATACGCACCAACGGACCCACCTGGGCGAGCGGCCCTACAAGTGCGCCGACTGTGGCAAGAGTTTCAGCTACAGCTCAGCCTTCCTCAAGCACCAGCGGACCCACACCGGGGAGAAGCCCTACCAGTGCCCCCACTGCGGGAAGAGCTTCTTCGAGAGCTCGGCCCTGATCCGCCACCAGCGCATCCACACCGGGAGACCCCCTACCAGTGCCCCCACTGTGGGAAAAGCTTCAAGCAGAGCTCATCCCTCATCACCCACCTGCGCACCCACACCGGAGAGAAGCCCTACAAGTGCGGCGGACTGCGGCAAGAGCTTCATCGTCAGCTCAGCCTCATCAGACACCAGCGGATCCACCTGGGATAGGCGCCCACCACTGCTCCTCCTCCGGGCATCTGGCCCCACTGCTTTCAGGGGGCCGAGGTGGACGGAGCTGGAGGTAGCTTGGGGGCACCTGGGGACTTCCAGCCGCAGCGGGGGAACAGGAGCCTTGCTTGAGCTGTGCCGGCGTGGGCAGCCGAGACCCCTCCTGAGCCTGAGCGGGCACTGATGGGAGAGGACCCATGGTGGGGACGGACTCGAGGGGATGTTGTTTCTTTCCCGTGCAGAACGGGGCTGCGACACCGGCACCGGCTGACGCAGGGATTCCTTGACCCTCTCCCAGCCAGAGCTGTGGGAAGCCCGTGCCGGAGAGGTGGCCGTGGCTTGCTCCTTGCCGCAGGACCGAGGGATCGGGATGTCCCGAGCCGCCTTTCGGCCACGCTGTGTCCATGTTGTGGCTGTTGTGTAGATGGGGCCGAGCCTTTTACCTGCCTGTGTTTCACCATGGGGTTTGGGGGGGGGGAAAGGGGGGAGGAAAACAGGAGGATCCCAAAGCTGAGTCCTGCAGCGTGAGCCTCACGGCGTGGCTTTCCTCCTCCCTGCATGAGCACGAACGGTCCTGTAACTCATTATTTGGCAACAGTCCTCCACAAATAGGGCACTGCTGGCAAGATAATTTCAGCGTGAGCCCGGTGCTCGGTGCGCCGGGGCGCGCGATCCCTTTCCTTTCCCTGCCTGCCATAGTAAAGAGTTGTTGTTTACCAGCCGCAGGCTGTGCACACTGTGTTTTCCCCCACGGCCAGGACGGGGGGGTGCAGGGGCTGTCGCTGCTGAAATCCGCAGCTTGGCGGTCCCCTCGTCCCCCCCCAGGACTTTCTTGTCCAGACACGGAGTCGCACAGCCGGGAGCGACAGCGCATTGAGGAGGGGGTCTAATGCCGCTTAGGGGGCTGTGACCCTGCGGGACCCCCAGCCCAGGGTTTGGGCCTCTGGGCTGCTCCGAGGGTCGGGAGGATGACAGCCCCACGGGACTCCGGCACCGCCGGCCAGGTCCGCTGCTCCGGCTGCGGGTGCCCTTGCGGATCGCGGCGTCCCCTGCTCTGACCTCCTCCGGCAGCGGGTCTGGCCGCGGGCAGGGCGAAGGCAAGAAGGGGGCCCCTCCCCGAAGCGGCGTACGGGCAGCACGTCCCCGTCCTGGTGAGAAGGGTCCGGGTGAGGGTCGGGGGCGCAGGGAGAAGCGACCCTGTCCCGAGCGCCGGGGCGGGGCCGGGGCTGGGGGGGGGCAAGGCGGGGCCGGGGCCGGGGTCTTCCCCTCGCCGCCGCCACTGCCTTCCTCCGAGCAGCCCCCGGGGGTTGAACTTCCTGGGTCAGCGCCGCCGCCGCCGCCGCCTCCGCCTCCATTGTCCGCCCGGCACCGGCGAGGCCGCGGCAGCGCCCGGACGGCAGCGGGGGCGGCGGGGGACGGGGACGGGGCAGGAGCCGCCGCCGCCTCCGCCGGCCCGGGCTGTGCCCGCAGGTACCGGGGCAGCGCGGGCGGAGGCCACGGGCGGTGGGTCCCGCGGGCCCAGCCCAGCCCGGCCTCGGCTGGCGGCGTCGGGGCCCAAGGCCCGGCCCCCCCAGGGCCGGAGAGCGGCCAGGCCCGAGGGGGACGGGGATGGACGGGGGCACAGGGCCGGGGCAGGGGGGCCGGGGCCGGGGGGGACGCTGTGCGGGCCGGGGCCGGGGCTCTCGCCGGGAAGCCAAGCAGCCAGACACGGTTTGGGGCGACAAAGAGGTTCCCGCTGCCCCCGACCCGAGTCGCGGCCTCTCCCTGGCACGACCCTGCTGCCGCCAGCCGGCCTGGGCTGCTCCCGCAGCACCGCGAACCGCCAGCCCCGGGCGAACCGCCCCGGCGATTCGGCACGCTGCTGGTGCGCCGAGGCGCGTTGAAGCCATAAATCGGCGCCTCGAGGGCTGGGCTGCGCCCGGAGCAGGCGAACCCGTCCCCAGGGGCTGCCGCTGCCTCGCCGCGCTCCAGGAAAGGCTGGGCGCGGAATTTCCCTGCCTAAACCTAGCCTTGGTCTGACCTATGGTCCGACCTGTCCCAGGTTCGTCCTCGGTTCAGGGGCTGCTGGTGCTTGTGGCTGCTGGGGGGCCCCAGCTGGGGGGTCCCGGAGGGTGGGCAGCCCCCAACACGGTGTTTCTAGGGGAGTGAATCACGCTTGGCTTCTCCCCTTGTCGCCGCAGGTGGGGACGGCACGGGGACACCCCCGCTCGGGGAGCCACCCCCGCCATGTCGCCGAAGCGCTGCAGAGGGTCCGCGGCCCCCCAGCCCGAGCACAGCTGGTCCCCGAGGGGGCAGAGCCAGGCAGAGGGGCAGCCGGCCCACCTAGATGGTGGGGAGGCCGAGGCAGGCGGGCACGTGGGTCAAAAGTGCAAGGAGACGGTTGTGCAGCAGCAGGCGTCCACCGAGGAGCACTCCAACATCTGCGTGGAGTGTGGCAAGAGCTTCGCGCAGAGCGCGGCGCTGCTGGCCCACCGCACAGCCATGGCAAGGAGAAGCCCTTAGCCTGCCTCGACTGCGGCAAGAGCTTTGGCCTCAGCGCCAACCTGCTGCAGAACCAGCACGACCATGCCAGTGGGAGTCTGCAGACCTGCCGGGACTGCGGGAAGGAGGTGGGCGCCGACTGTGCCAGCCCGGCCCCATCCTTCCCCGGCCAAAAGCCCTACAAGTGTGTCGACTGCGGGAAGAGCTTCAGCCTGAGCTCGGAGCTTGTCATCCACCAGCGCATCCACACCGGCGAGCGGCCCTACAAGTGCTCCCAGTGTGGGAAGAGCTTCAACCGCATCTCCAACCTCAACACGCACCAACGGACCCACCTGGGCGTGCGGCCCTACAAGTGCACCGACTGCGGCAAGAGTTTCAGCTACAGCTCGTCCATCGTCAAGCACCAGCGGACCCACACCGGGGAGAAGCCCTACCAGTGCCCTCACTGCGGGAAGAGCTTCTCCGACAGCTCGGTCCTGATCCGCCACCAGCGCATCCACACTGGGGAGAAGCCCTACAAGTGCCCCCACTGCGGGAAAAGCTTCAAGCGGAGCTCATCCCTTGTCATCCACCAGCGCATCCACACCGGGGAGAAGCCCTACAAGTGCGGCAACTGTGGCAAGAGCTTCAAGCAGAGCTCAGCCCTCGTCAACCACCAGCGCATCCACACCGGGGAGAGGGCCTACAAGTGTGGTGAATGTGGGAAGAGCTTCTATAACAGCTCGGCCCTGATCCGCCACCAGCACATCCACACCGGGGAGTCCCCCTTCCAGTGCCCCCAATGCGGGAAGAGCTTCGGCAGGAGATCAGTACTGATCACCCACCAGCGCATCCACACCGGGGAGAAGCCCTACCAGTGCCTCCACTGTGGGGAGAGCTTCAGCCGCAGATCGTGCCTCATCACCCACCAGCGCATCCACACAGGGGAGAAGCCCTACAAGTGTCCCCACTGTGAGAAGGGCTTCAAGCAGAGCTCAGCCCTCAACATCCACCTGCGCACCCACACAGGGGAGAAGCCCTACAAGGTGTGGCGACTGCGGGAAGAGCTTCAAGCGGAACCGGACCCTCATCACCCACATGCGCACCCACACAGGGGAGAAGCCCTACAAGTGCAGCGACTGCGGGAAGAGCTTCAGTGACAGCTCGGCCCTGATCCGCCACCAGCGCATCCACACTGGGGAGAAGCCCTACAAGTGCAGTGACTGTGGCAAGAGCTTCATTGTCAACTCTGCCCTCATCACCCACCAGCGGATCCACCTGGGATAGGGGCCCACAACCCCTCCTCCTCCAGGTGTAACTCATTAATTTGGCAACAGTCCTCCACAAATAGGGCTGTTGGAGCAGCTCTGCCAACGCCGGCACTGCTGGCAAGATAATTTCAGCGTGAGCCTGGTGCTCGGTGTGCCGGGGCGCACGATCCCTTTCCTTTCCCTGCCTGCCATAGTAAAGAGTTGTTGTTTACCAGCCGCAGGCTGTGCACACTGTGTTTTCCCCCACGGCCAGGACGGGGGGGGTGCAGGGGCTGTCGCTGCTGAAATCCGCAGCTTGGCAGTCCCCTCGTCCCCCCCAGGACTTTCTTGTCCAGACACGGAGTCGCACAGCCGGGAGCGACAGCGCATTGAGGAGGGGGTCTAATGCCGCTTAGGGGGCTGTGACCCTGCGGGACCCCCAGCCCAGGGTTTGGGCCTCTGGGCTGCTCCGAGGGTCGGGAGGATGACAGCCCCACGGGACCCCGGCACCGCCGGCCAGGTCCGCTGCTCCGGCTGCGGGTGCCCTTGCGGATCGCGGCGTCCCCTGCTCTGACCTCCTCCGGCAGCGGGTCTGGCCGCGGGCAGGGCGAAGGCAAGAAGGGGGCCCCTCCCTGAAGCGGCGTACGGGCAGCACGTCCCCGTCCTGGTGAGAAGGGTCCGGGTGAGGGTCGGGGGCGCAGGGAGAAGCGACCCTGTCCCGAGCGCCGGGGGCGGGGCCGGGGCTGGGGGGGGGCAAGGCGGGGCCGGGGCCGGGGTCTTCCCCTCGCCGCCGCCACTGCCTTCCTCCGAGCAGCCCCCGGGGGTTGAACTTCCTGGGTCAGCGCCGCCGCCGCCTCCGCCTCCATTGTCCGCCCGGCACCGGCGAGGCCGCGGCAGCGCCCGGACGGCAGCGGGGGCGGCGGGGGACGGGGACGGGGCAGGAGCCGCCGCCGCCTCCGCCGGCCCGGGCTGTGCCCGCAGGTACCGGGGCAGCGCGGGCGGAGGCCACGGGCGGTGGGTCCCGCGGGCCCAGCCCAGCCCGGCCTCGGCTGGCGGCGTCGGGCCCAAGGCCCGACCCCCCAGGGCCGGAGAGCGGCCAGGCCCGAGGGGGACGGGGATGGACGGGGGCACAGGGCCGGGGCAGGGGGGCCGGGGCCGGGGCCGGGGGGGACGCTGTGCGGGCCGGGGCCGGGGCTCTCGCCGGGAAGCCAAGCAGCCAGACACGGTTTGGGGCGACAAAGAGGTTCCCGCTGCCCCCGACCCGAGTCGCGGCCTCTCCCTGGCACGACCCTGCTGCCGCCAGCCGGCCTGGCTGCTCCCGCAGCACCGCGAACCGCCAGCCCCGGGCGAACCGCCCCGGCGATTCGGCACGCTGCTGGTGCGCCGAGGCGCGTTGAAGCCATAAATCGGCGCCTCGAGGGCTGGGCTGCGCCCGGAGCAGGCGAACCCGTCCCCAGGGGCTGCCGCTGCCTCGCCGCGCTCCAGGAAAGGCTGGGCGCGGAATTTCCCTGCCTAAACCTAGCCTTGGTCTGACCTATGGTCCGACCTGTCCCAGGTTCATCCTCGGTTCAGGGGCTGCTGGTGCTTGTGGCTGCTGGGGGGCCCCAGCTGGGGGGTCCCGGAGGGTGGGCAGCCCCCAACACGGTGTTTCTAGGGGAGTGAATCACGCTTGGCTTCTCCCCTTGTCGCCGCAGGTGGGGACGGCACGGGGACGCCCCCGGCTCGGGGAGCCACCCCCGCCATGTCGCCGAAGCGCTGCAGAGGGTCCGCGGCCCCCCAGCCCGAGCACAGCTGGTCCCCGAGGGGGCAGAGCCAGGCAGAGGGGCAGCCGGCCCACCCAGATGGTGGGGAGGCCGAGGCAGGCGGGCACGTGGGTCAAAAGTGCAAGGAGACGGTTGTGCAGCAGCAGGCGTCCACCGAGGAGCACTCCAACATCTGCGTGGAGTGTGGCAAGAGCTTCGCGCAGAGCGCGGCGCTGCTGGCCCACCGGCACAGCCATGGCAAGGAGAAGCCCTTAGCCTGCCTCGACTGCGGCAAGAGCTTTGGCCTCAGCGCCAACCTGCTGCAGAACCAGCACGACCATGCCAGTGGGAGTCTGCAGACCTGCCGGGACTGCGGGAAGGAGGTGGGCGCCGACTGTGCCAGCCTGGCCCCACGCCCTCCTGGCCAAAAGCCCTACAAGTGTGTCGACTGCGGGAAGAGCTTCAGCTGGAGCTCAGAGCTTGTCATCCACCAGCGCATCCACACCGGCGAGCGGCCCTACAAGTGCCCCCAGTGCGGGAAGAGCTTCAAGCGCAGCTCCCACCTCAACACGCACCAACGGACCCACCTGGGCGTGCGGCCCTACAAGTGCACCGACTGCGGCAAGAGTTTCAGCTACAGCTCGTCCATCGTCAAGCACCAGCGGACCCACACCGGGGAGAAGCCCTACCAGTGCCCTCACTGCGGGAAGAGCTTCTCCGACAGCTCGGTCCTGATCCGCCACCAGCGCATCCACACCGGGGAGAAGCCCCACCAGTGCCCCCACTGCGGGAAAAGCTTCAAGCAGAGCTCATCCCTCATTATCCACCAGCGCATCCACACCGGGAGAAGCCCTACAAGTGCGGCAACTGTTTCAAGAGCTTCAAGCAGAGCTCAGCCCTCATCAACCACCAGCGCATCCACACCGGGGAGAAGCCCTACAAGTGTGGCGACTGCGGGAAGAGCTTCTACGACAGCTCGGCCCTGATCCGCCACAGCACATCCACACCGGGGAGTCCCCCTACCTGTGCCCCCACTGCGGGAAGAGCTTCGGCAAGAGATCGGTCCTGATCACCCACCTGCGCATCCACACCGGGGAGAAGCCCTACCAGTGCCTCCACTGTGGGGAGAGCTTCAAGCAGAGCTCGTCCCTCATCACCCACCAGCGCATCCACACAGGGGAGAAGCCCTACCAGTGCCCCCACTGCGGAAGAGCTTCAAGCAGAGCTCATCACTCAACACCCACCAGCGCATCCACACCGGGGAGAAGCCCTACAAGTGTGGCGACTGTGGCAAGAGCTTCAAGCAGAGCCGGTCCCTCATCACCCACCAGCGCATCCACACTGGGGAGAAGCCCTACAAGTGCAGCGACTGCGGGAAGAGCTTCGGTGACAGCTCGGCCCTGATCCGCCACCAGCGCATCCACACTGGGGAGAAGCCCTACAAGTGCAGTGACTGTGGCAAGAGCTTCATTGTCAACTCAGCCCTCATCACCCACCAGCGGATCCACCTGGGATAGGGGCCCACAACCCCTCCTCCTCCAGGTGTAACTCATTAATTTGGCAACAGTCCTCCACAAATAGGGCTGTTGGAGCAGCTCTGCCAACGCCGGCACTGCTGGCAAGATAATTTCAGCGTGAGCCCGGTGCTCGGTGTGCCGGGGCGTGCGATCCCTTTCCTTTCCCTGCCTGCCATAGTAAAGAGTTGTTGTTTACCAGCCGCAGGCTGTGCACACTGTGTTTTCCCCCACGGCCAGGACGGGGGGTGCAGGGGCTGTCGCTGCTGAAATCCGCAGCTTGGCGGTCCCCTCGTCCCCCCCCAGGACTTTCTTGTCCAGACACGGAGTCGCACAGCCGGGAGCGACAGCGCATTGAGGAGGGGGTCTAATGCCGCTTAGGGGGCTGTGACCCTGCGGGACCCCCAGCCCAGGGTTTGGGCCTCTGGGCTGCTCCGAGGGTCGGGAGGATGACAGCCCCACGGGACTCCGGCACCGCCGGCCAGGTCCGCTGCTCCGGCTGCGGGTGCCCTTGCGGATCGCGGCGTCCCCTGCTCTGACCTCCTCCGGCAGCGGGTCTGGCCGCGGGCAGGGCGAAGGCAAGAAGGGGGCCCCTCCCTGAAGCGGCGTACGGGCAGCACGTCCCCGTCCTGGTGAGAAAGGTCCGGGTGAGGGTCGGGGGCGCAGGGAGAAGCGACCCTGTCCCGAGCGCCGGGGCGGGGCCGGGGCTGGGGGGGGGCAAGGCGGGGCCGGGGCCGGGGTCTTCCCCTCGCCGCCGCCACTGCCTTCCTCCGAGCAGCCCCCGGGGGTTGAACTTCCTGGGTCAGCGCCGCCGCCGCCTCCGCCTCCATTGTCCGCCCGGCACCGGCGAGGCCGCGGCAGCGCCCGGACGGCAGCGGGGGCGGCGGGGGACGGGGACGGGGCAGGAGCCGCCGCCGCCTCCGCCGGCCCGGGCTGTGCCCGCAGGTACCGGGGCAGCGCGGGCGGAGGCCACGGGCGGTGGGTCCCGCGGGCCCAGCCCAGCCCGGCCTCGGCTGGCGGCGTCGGGGCCCAAGGCCCGGCCCCCCCAGGGCCGGAGAGCGGCCAGGCCCGAGGGGGACGGGGATGGACGGGGGCACAGGGCCGGGGCAGGGGGGCCGGGGCCGGGGCCGGGGGGGACGCTGTGCGGGCCGGGGCTCTCGCCGGGAAGCCAAGCAGCCAGACACGGTTTGGGGCGACAAAGAGGTTCCCGCTGCCCCCGACCCGAGTCGCGGCCTCTCCCTGGCACGACCCTGCTGCCGCCAGCCGGCCTGGGCTGCTCCCGCAGCACCGCGAACCGCCAGCCCCGGGCGAACCGCCCCGGCGATTCGGCACGCTGCTGGTGCGCCGAGGCGCGTTGAAGCCATAAATCGGCGCCTCGAGGGCTGGGCTGCGCCCGGAGCAGGCGAACCCGTCCCCAGGGGCTGCCGCTGCCTCGCCGCGCTCCAGGAAAGGCTGGGCGCGGAATTTCCCTGCCTAAACCTAGCCTTGGTCTGACCTACGGTCCAACCTGTCCCAGGTTCGTCCTCGGTTCAGGGGCTGCTGGTGCTTGTGGCTGCTGGGGGGCCCCAGCTGGGGGGTCCCGGAGGGTGGGCAGCCCCCAACACGGTGTTTCTAGGGGAGTGAATCACACTTGGCTTCTCCCCTTGTCGCCGCAGGTGGGGACGGCACGGGGACGCCCCCGGCTCGGGGAGCCACCCCCGCCATGTCGCCGAAGCGCTGCAGAGGGTCCGTGGCCCCCCAGCCCGAGCACAGCTGGTCCCCGAGGGGGCAGAGCCAGGCAGAGGGGCAGCCGGCCCACCCAGATGGTGGGGAGGCCGAGGCAGGCGGGCACGTGGGTCAAAAGTGCAAGGAGACGGTTGTGCAGCAGCAGGCGTCCACCGAGGAGCACTCCAACATCTGCGTGGAGTGTGGCAAGAGCTTCGCGCAGAGCGCGGCGCTGCTGGCCCACCGGCACAGCCATGGCAAGGAGAAGCCCTTAGCCTGCCTCGACTGCGGCAAGAGCTTTGGCCTCAGCGCCAACCTGGCTGCAGAACCAGCACGACCATGCCAGTGGGAGTCTGCAGACCTGCCGGGACTGCGGGAAGGAGGTGGGCGCCGACTGTGCCAGCCCGGCCCCATCCTTCCCCGGCCAAAAGCCCTACAAGTGCGTCGACTGCGGGAAGAGCTTCAGCTGGAGCTCAGAGCTTGTCATCCACCAGCGCATCCACACCGGCGAGCGGCCCTACAAGTGCTCCCAGTGTGGGAAGAGCTTCAAGCGCAGCTCCCACCTCAACACGCACCAACGGACTCACACAGGGGAAAAGCCCTACAAATGCACCGACTGTGGCAAGAGTTTCTCCGAGAGCTCATCCCTCATCACCCACCAGCGCATCCACACTGGGGAGAAGCCCTACCAGTGTCCCCACTGCGGGAAAAGCTTCAAGCAGAGCTCATCCCTCATCACCCACCTGCGCATCCACACCGGGGAGAAGCCCTACAAGTGTCCCCAATGTGGGAAAAGCTTCAAGCAGAGCTCAGCCCTCATCAACCACCAGCGCATCCACACCGGGGAGAAGCCCTACAAGTGCAGCGACTGCGGGAAGAGCTTCTACAACAGCTCGGCCCTGATCCGCCACCAGCACATCCACACCGGGGAGTCCCCCTACCTGTGCCCCCACTGCGGGAAGAGCTTCGGCAAGAGATCGGTCCTGATCACCCACCTGCGCATCCACACCGGGGAGAAGCCCTACCAGTGCCCCCACTGTGGGGAGAGCTTCAAGCAGAGCTCGTCCCTCATCACCCACCAGCGCATCCACACAGGGGAGAAGCCCTACCAGTGCCCCCACTGCGGGAAGAACTTCTCCGAGAGCTCGGCCCTGATCCGCCACCAACGCATCCACACCGGGGAGACCCCCTACCAGTGCCCCCACTGTGGGAAGAGCTTCAAACAGAGCTCGTCCCTCATCATCCACCTGCGCACCCACACTGGGGAGAAGCCCTACAAGTGTGCTGACTGTGAGAAGAGCTTCTTTGAGAGCTCAGCCCTGATCTGCCACCAGCGCATCCACACCGGCGAGCGGCCCTACAAGTGCCCCCAGTGCAGGAAGAGCTTCAAGCGCAGCTCCCACCTCAACATGCACCAACAGACCCACCTGGGCGAGCGGCCCTACAAGTGCACCGACTGCGGCAAGAGTTTCAGCTACAGCTCGTCCATCCTCAAGCACCAGCGGACCCACACCGGGGAGAAGCCCTACCAGTGCCCTCACTGCAGGAAGAGCTTCTCCGACAGCTCGGTCCTGATCCGCCACCAGCGCATCCACACCGGGGAGACCCCCTACCAGTGCCCCCACTGCGGGAAGAGCTTCAAGCAGAGCTCATCCCTCATCACCCACCTGCGCACCCACACCGGAGAGAAGCCCCACCAGTGCCCCCACTGCAGGAAGAGCTTCAAGCAGAGCTCAGCCCTCATCACCCACCTGCGCATCCACACCGGGGAGAAGCCCTACAAGTGCGGCGACTGCGGCAAGAGCTTCATCGTCAGCTCAGCCCTCATCAGACACCAGCGGATCCACCTGGGATAGGCGCCCACCACTGCTCCTCCTCCGGGCATCTGGCCCCACTGCTTTCAGGGGGCCGAGGTGGACGGAGCTGGAGGTAGCTTGGGGGCACCTGGGGACTTCCAGCCGCAGCGGGGGAACAGGAGCCTTGCTTGAGCTGTGCCGGCGTGGGCAGCCGAGACCCCTCCTGAGCCTGAGCGGGCACTGATGGGAGAGGACCCATGGTGGGGACGGACTCGAGGGGATGTTGTTTCTTTCCCGTGCAGAACGGGGCTGCGACACCGGCACCGGCTGACGCAGGGATTCCTTGACCCTCTCCCAGCCAGAGCTGTGGGAAGCCCGTGCCGGAGAGGTGGCCGTGGCTTGCTCCTTGCCGCAGGACCGAGGGATCGGGATGTCCCGAGCCGCCTTTCGGCCACGCTGTGTCCATGTTGTGGCTGTTGTGTAGATGGGGCTGAGCCTTTTACCTGCCTGTGTTTCACCATGGGGTTTGGGGGGGGGAAAGGGGGGAGGAAAACAGGAGGATTCCAAAGCTGAGTCCTGCAGCGTGAGCCTCACGGCGTGGCTTTCTCCTCCCTGCATGAGCACGAACGGTCCTGTAACTCATTATTTGGCAACAGTCCTCCACAAATAGGGCACTGCTGGCAAGATAATTTCAGCGTGAGCCCGGTGCTCGGTGTGCCGGGGCGTGCGATCCCTTTCCTTTCCCTGCCTGCCATAGTAAAGAGTTGTTGTTTACCAGCCGCAGGCTGTGCACACTGTGTTTTCCCCCACGGCCAGGACGGGGGGTTGCAGGGGCTGTCGCTGCTGAAATCCGCAGCTTGGCGGTCCCCTCGTCCCCCCCCCAGGACTTTCTTGTCCAGACACGGAGTCGCACAGCCGGGAGCGACAGCGCATTGAGGAGGGGGTCTAATGCCGCTTAGGGGGCTGTGACCCTGCGGGACCCCCAGCCCAGGGTTTGGGCCTCTGGGCTGCTCCGAGGGTCGGGAGGATGACAGCCCCACGGGACCCCGGCACCGCCGGCCAGGTCCGCTGCTCCGGCTGCGGGTGCCCTTGCGGATCGCGGCGTCCCCTGCTCTGACCTCCTCCGGCAGCGGGTCTGGCCGCGGGCAGGGCGAAGGCAAGAAGGGGGCCCCTCCCCGAAGCGGCGTACGGGCAGCACGTCCCCGTCCTGGTGAGAAGGGTCCGGGTGAGGGTCGGGGGCGCAGGGAGAAGCGACCCTGTCCCGAGCGCCGGGGCGGGGCCGGGGCTGGGGGGGGGCAAGGCGGGGCCGGGGCCGGGGTCTTCCCCTCGCCGCCGCCACTGCCTTCCTCCGAGCAGCCCCCGGGGGTTGAACTTCCTGGGTCAGCGCCGCCGCCGCCGCCTCCGCCTCCATTGTCCGCCCGGCACCGGCGAGGCCGCGGCAGCGCCCGGACGGCAGCGGGGGCGGCGGGGGACGGGGACGGGGCAGGAGCCGCCGCCGCCTCCGCCGGCCCGGGCTGTGCCCGCAGGTACCGGGGCAGCGCGGGCGGAGGCCACGGGCGGTGGGTCCCGCGGGCCCAGCCCAGCCCGGCCTCGGCTGGCGGCGTCGGGGCCCAAGGCCCGGCCCCCCCAGGGCCGGAGAGCGGCCAGGCCCGAGGGGACGGGGATGGACGGGGGCACAGGGCCGGGGCAGAGGGGGCCGGGGCCGGGGGGGACGCTGTGCGGGCCGGGGCCGGGGCTCTCGCCGGGAAGCCAAGCAGCCAGACACGGTTTGGGGCGACAAAGAGGTTCCCGCTGCCCCCGACCCGAGTCGCGGCCTCTCCCTGGCACGACCCTGCTGCCGCCAGCCGGCCTGGGCTGCTCCCGCAGCACCGCGAACCGCCAGCCCCGGGCGAACCGCCCCGGCGATTCGGCACGCTGCTGGTGCGCCGAGGCGCGTTGAAGCCATAAATCGGCGCCTCGAGGGCTGGGCTGCGCCCGGAGCAGGCGAACCCGTCCCCAGGGGCTGCCGCTGCCTCGCCGCGCTCCAGGAAAGGCTGGGCGCGGAATTTCCCTGCCTAAACCTAGCCTTGGTCTGACCTATGGTCCGACCTGTCCCAGGTTCGTCCTCGGTTCAGGGGCTGCTGGTGCTTGTGGCTGCTGGGGGGCCCCAGCTGGGGGGTCCCGGAGGGTGGGCAGCCCCCAACACGGTGTTTCTAGGGGAGTGAATCACACTTGGCTTCTCCCCTTGTCGCCGCAGGTGGGGACGGCACGGGGACGCCCCCGGCTCGGGGAGCCACCCCCGCCATGTCGCCGAAGCGCTGCAGAGGGTCCGCGGCCCCCCAGCCTGAGCGCAGCAGATCCCCGAGGGGGCAGAGCCGGGCAGAGGGGCAGCTGCCCCCCCCGGATGGCGGGGAGGCCGAGGCAGGCGGCCGCGGGCGTGGGGGACGGAAGCGCAAGGAGACAGTTGTGCGGCAACGGGCAAGCGCCGGGGAGCACCCCAACATCTGCGTGGAGTGTGGCAAGAGCTTTGCGCAGAGCGCCGCGCTGCTGGCCCACCGGCGCAGCCATGGCGGGGAGAAGCCCTTCGCCTGCCTCGACTGTGGCAAGAGCTTTGGCCTCAGCGCCAACCTGCTGCGGCACCGGCGTGCTCACGCCGGTGGGAGTCCGCAGAGCTGCCGGGACTGCGGGAAGGAGGTGGGCACCGCTGCCGCCAGCCCGGCCCCACGCCCCACCGGCCAAAAGCCCTACAAATGCGTCGACTGTGGGAAGAGCTTCAGCCGCCCCAAGCAACCCGCCACCAGCCCCCCAGGGAAGCGCCGGCGGCGGGCCGATCCCATCAGGGATAAGCCGCCAGCTGTGGCCATCCCCAACACCTGTGCCGAGTGCTGGCAGAGCTTCAGCCAGAACTCGGACCTGGTGAAGCACATGCGCATCCACACCGGGGAGAAGCCCTACGCCTGCCCCCACTGCGGGAAGCGCTTCAATGTCAGCTCCAACCTCATCCGCCACCAGCGCATCCACACCGGGGAGAAGCCCTACGCCTGTGCCGACTGCGGCAAGAGCTTCACCGACAAGTCCACCCTCACCCAGCACCGCCGCATCCACACCGGGGAGAAGCCCTATGCCTGCGCCTTCTGTGGCAAGAGCTTCAGCCGCAGCTCCCACCACAAGCGGCACCAGCGAACCCATGCAGGGCAAAACCCTGTCTCCCTCCTGCCCCTCTGGCCTTACCCCAGCCAGCCCTGCTAGGGGGGCTTGGCGTGGCCAGCGCTGCTGGGGTAGGATGCCGCACGCGTTGGAGGGGCTGGTAGGACGAGGCATAGTAGGATGAGCCACGAGGCTGGTAGGTGGGATTACGTGGGGTGGGTCGGGGCCATAGCAGTTGGGTAGGTAGGATGGGTCAGTAGCGATGGGATGCAGTGGGCAGCAACAGTGCTCGAGCTGGCGACGGCTCAGGATCCGTCTTGCTGTGGAGACCCCCAGGACGGGTGAGTCGGGGGGCCGAGCCCCCTGTGCTCTGTAGGGCCACTTTCCCGCTTGCCTTTGCTGCGGGGATGAACCCGGCTGTCTCGGAGCCGGAGTGTGTCAGTGCCCACTGAGGGCATCGCAACTCCTTGTTCTTGCCGGTCATCGGCCACACAGCCCTGCGCTGTGTCCTGCTGGGATGGCGGGGGGCATGTCACCCGGCTGCCGCGTGCAAGTTTTGCTGTAGAACAGATTAACAAAAAAAAACACATTTGAATAATAATTACTTCTGCTTCGTGGCTCTTGTCGTTATTACCCTGCCTAGGCTCCCTCTTCACCCCAAGCTTAAGCAGAGCAGTTGCTGGACCCGTCAGCCGGTCCCTGTCCCCTGCCATGTTGCTGTCGTTCCTGCTTTAAAAAGGAAGAGCAGAAGTGATCCCCACTTGGTGTTATTCCAGAGAGAGGGGTGCCATGCTTGATATAAGGGGTGTTTTTGTCTTCTGGCACCAAAACATCTAGGTGTCCCCTCCGCATCCACCCACTGCTGGAGCCCCTCAGACTGAGCCTGGCCCTGACCCCAAATCCATCCTGTGCTGGGGCTCGGTTCTTGTCCTTTATATATATATATATATATATATATATGTATGTTATATACGTACATCCTTCCAGGACTGCAGGACAGCTGAGAGGCAGTTTTCATAAAATGAAATCCCTTTTCTGCAGAATCAGTGCCAGGATGGTCAAATGTGGGGTGACGGGCTGCAAGGGCGCACTCCTGCTGCAAATACCCCCCCCACCCTGTGCTGCAAAATGCTCAAGGCACCTTCCCCAAAATATGTGCGTGCATATGGGGCCATAAGCACTATCCCACCGCGAGCCGGGGGGCTGCACCGCTCCCTCTTTTCGGGCTCTTGAGGGATTTTGGTGAGGCAGATGGTGTTCCCCTTGGCCAGCTTCAGCAGCCCCCTCGACTGCGACATCCCCGTCATGGTGCTTCACCCACTGGGAAAGATGCGGCCAAGCCAGGAGTGGTCCCAGGAGAGGGAGGGGTGCAGGGCAGGGCACTCCATCCCCTGCCCCAGACAACATCCCCACATCCACTTGGGACACCTCCAGCTCCACTGGTCCAGGGATGCTCCGCTGAGACACGCCACAAAAGCACTGAAATTCCTGGGATGGAGCTGAAATAGAGCCCGTGGGTGGGGGATTCCCAGGGCCATTACCCACCCTTAGTGCCCCAGACCCTCATCCCCCCAAGATGCTCCAAGACCCCCTGAGACCTCTCAGCATCCTGGCAGCTCCATCCTGCCACAGACCAAAGCTCTGAACTGGGCACATGGATCTAGCCCCAGCCCTGGGGAAGAAAATGCCCCCAAAAAATAAAATAAAAATACCCAAAACCTCCCTCAAGGAGGGAACCCGGCTCGTCCCAACCCACCCCAGGCCCGTGGAGGAGGGGGATGGAGACCTCGTCTGTGAAACTAGCTCTCGGTCCCAAATGTGCCGGCTCACTGTCAGCATGCAGCACCATCGCGCCTCCCTCTGCTCCGAAAATGCCCCAAACCTCGAACTTCAAAAAAAAAAAAGACAGTATTTTATTAAGTTTGGGTGTTTGTTTTTTTTTTTTTTTATAATTGGGAAATGGTTTTGATTTTGGTTTTTTTACCCCCGAGAAACCCAAAGCGGTGGCGAAAAAACAGCCTGAATTCAGGCAAAGCTCAGACAAGGGTTTGCTTCGGTGGCAGCACCAGATGTGACAACTAATCACCATAATTATTACCATTATTACTAATAGACGTTTACAGGGCAGGGGAGGTGCATTCACCACTGCTCCTCACCACAGGCTCTGTGCAGCCGTGCCAGCGCTGGTGGAGCAGGAGGGTGGGAGCCCCTAGCCCCAAAGAAAATTGGGTAGAAAATAGGGGATATCCGTTAAATCTGCTGGAAAGGGCTCCCCAGGGGCCACTCGGGGCAAGTCCCCCTGTCTGAGCACATTTGTCCCAACAGAGCCGGGGGGTCTGTATATTTGTCCCTCCCGGCCCTGGGCTCGTCCTGGCGGCACAGCAGGCGCTGCAGCAGCTGCTCAGGGCCTGGGTGGACAGACGGACATGGCAGCTCTGACATGGACCTGGTAAATTTGCCATCCCAGTTATGTCCGTGCGACCCAGCCGAAGGGCCAGGCCCAGCTTCCAGGAGGGTTTTCCTCGGCCCAGCCCCGGCCCTGGCAGCAGCAGCGGTTAGAAGCTCTGGGCTGGGCAAGGCCAGAGGGGCAGGAGGGCGTCAGGGGCCTCCCCAGCGTGGGTCCGCTCGTGCCGCTTGTGGTGGGAGCTGCGGCTGAAGCTCTTGCTGCAGATGCCACAGATGTAGGGTTTCTCGCCGGTGTGGACGCGGCGGTGCTGGGTGAGGGTGGACTTGTCGGTGAAGCTCTTGCCGCAGTCAGCACAGGCGTAGGGCTTCTCGCCGGTGTGAATGCGCTGGTGGCGGGTGAGGTTGGAGCTGACGCTGAAGCGCTTCCCGCAGTGGGGGCAGGCGTAGGGCTTCTCCCCGGTGTGGATGCGCATGTGCTTCACCAGGTCCGAGCTCTGGCCAAAGCTCTGCCAGCACTCGGTGCAGGTGTTGGGGACCTCAGCAGCCGGCAGCTTCTTCCCACCCTTGGCCTCCTTGGGCTTGGGGGGGGGTGGCTCAGGGCCGCGGCGAGCGCATCGCCCACGGCCCTTGGTAGTGGGGTTGCGGAGGTGCCGCTTGCGGTGGGAGCTGCGGCTGAAGCTCTTGCCGCAGTCAGCGCAGGCATAGGGCTTCTCCCCGGTGTGGGTGCGCTGGTGCTGGGTGAGGGTGGACTTGTCAGTGAAGCTCTTGCCACAGGCGGGGCAGCGGTAGGGCTTCTCGCCGGTGTGGATGCGCCGGTGGCGGACAAAGTTGGAGCTGACACGGAAGCTCTTGCCGCAGTAGCCGCAGGCATAGGGCGCCTCGCCGGTGTGGATGCGCCGGTGGGTGATGAGCGTCGAACTCTGTCGGAAGCTCTTGCCACAGTCACCGCAGACAAAGGGTTTGGCACCGGTGTGGATGCGCTGGTGGTTCACCAGGTCCGAGCCGTGCAGGAAGCTCTTCCCGCACTCGGAGCACAAATTCGGCCGCTCGCCCTTGGCGGGCGGCAGGGAGGGGGTCGCCGCTGCTTCCTCCTCCTCCTCCTCCTCCTCCTCCTCCTGCTCGGGGGGGCTGCGCTTCGGCTTCTCCGACTTGCGCTTGTTCTTCGGGTGCTGCTTCTTCTCTGGGCTCTTGCCCGCAGTGCCCCTGGGCTTACGGGGGGACATGCTGGGGTCGCGCCACAGCGAAGGGGGAGACCAGCCCCGACCCCTCGGTGGGGCCCTGGGGACTCTCGGGATACAGCGGGAGGGGGGAACAGAGCCTCGCCTGTGAGTGCGGACGGACGGACAGGCAAGACAGACGGATGGGTGGCGGTGGGGGGGACCCACCCCACGAGGGGCCCCGCACTCACAGGCAGGCTGGGGGACAGCCGGGGAGACGCCGCCCGGGGCCGGCCCCACGCAGGGCCGAGGGCGCGGGGGGCCGGGAGCCGCGGTGGGGGGGGGGGGGGGGGGGGGGCGGGGGGCGGTGCCCGGGACGGGGAGGCTGCGGCGGCCGGAGGGCCGGGGGGCGCCGGGGCTGCCCCGCTCCGCGTTGCGGGGGAGTCGGGCAGTGGGGGGGGTCGGGCTGGGGGGGGGGGTCAGGCAGCGGGGACGGGTCGGGCTGGGGAGGGGATCGGGCAGCGGGGACGGTCGGGCTGGGGGGCGGCCGGGCTGAGGGGGGGGTCGGGCAGCCCGCGCGACTCCGCCCGGCTCCGGCCGACAATGGAGGCGGCAGCGCCTGACCCAGGAAGCTCAAACCCCGACATCCTCCCCCGCCCCGGCCCCGACAGCCCCCCCCCCGACACCCGACATCCCCCCGACTCCCGACATCCCCCCCCGCCCTGATACCCCCCCCGAAACCCGACATCCCCCCGACACGCCCTAGGCAGCTAGTCACGGGGGTCTCAGCCCCACGCCCCCCTCCGCGGGGCACCCCAGGGCAGGAGCCCCCAAGGGCAGCAACCCCCACCCGCACTCCGGGGCTCCCCGGAGCTGGGCAGGGGGGGAACTTGGGAGGCTCCCCCCGGCCTTTATCTCTCTCCCGACTGTGCACCCCAATTCCCACGTGGGGCAGCTGCAGTGTGCCCCCCCCCGCACTCCAATCTGCAAAGGGGCCGGAGCCAGCCCCCACCCTGGGGGAGGCCGGGAGCGGGACTGGGGGCTCCTGCCCGAGCAGGCTCAGCCGGGAGGACCCTCCTCTTGCAGGGGTGTGGAGAGTCCACACTGCTCTGAGCCCACCCCCCCCCACCCCCCCCCGCGAAAGCGTCATTTAGGGTGCTCTGCTTGGAAACGGGGAGCGACCGTGCCAGAGCAACTGGTGCAGCGGGACATCGGCGACAGGGGCTGGGTTTTGCATCGGGCTTTATTCCCCCAGGGCTGCAGGGCGGCAAAACCCACAGGGACGGACAGGATGGGGGTGCTCCACCGCCAGGACTCCCCGGCTGCTGCGGCAGCTCAGGTGGCACCAACAGCAAGGCTGGGGAACCACAGCTGGTCGGGGTGCAGAGCCCCCCCATACCAGTGGGGAAACCCCCACAGGACAAACAAAGGTAGAAAATGGTAATTAAGAGCTTCCTAACGAAGCGCAGGTGTCCCTGGGGGAGAGGGTCTCCTGGGCGCAGCACCCCCAGGGCTGTCACTGGGGCCCTCCAGCAGCCGTCCCCCAGCCCCGCCACAGCCCCCGCCGTCCTCAGAAGGGCCGGGGCACGAAGGCCAGGAGGGGCCCGTCCCCGCGGTGGATCTTCTCGTGGCGCTTGTGGTGGGAGCTGTGGCTGAAGCCCTTCCCACAGATGCCACAGACATAGGGCTTCTCCCCGGTGTGGGTGCGGCGGTGCTGGGTGAGGGTGGACTTGTCGGTGAAGCTCTTGCCGCAGTCAGCACAGGTGTAGGGCTTCTCGCCAGTGTGGATGCGCCGGTGGCGGAAGAGGTTGGAGCTGACGCTGAAGCGCTTCCCGCAGTGGCCGCACTGGAAGGGCTTCTCCCCGGTGTGGATGCGCATGTGCTTCACCAGGTCGGCGTTCTGGCCGAAGCTCTGCCAGCACTCGCCGCAGGTGTTGAGTGCTGACGCCTTCCGCCGCGCCTTGGCCGGACCGGCGCTGCCGCCGGTCGCCCCATCCTGCGGCTGGGTGCCGCATCGCGGCGGGCGCTTGCCGGCTGGGAGGTGCCGCAGGTGCTTCTTGCGGTGGGAGCTGCGGCTGAAGCTCTTGCCACAGTCGCCGCAGCGGTAGGGCTTCTCGCCGGTGTGGACGCGGCGGTGTTGGGTGAGGTTGGACTTGTCGCTGAAGCTCTTGCCGCAGTCGGGGCAGGCGAAGGGCTTCTCGCCGGTGTGGATGCGCCGGTGGCGGCTGAGGCTGGAGCTGACACCAAAGCTCTTGCCGCAGTCGGGGCAGCGGTGGGGCCGCGCGGCCGCGTGGCTGCGGCGGTGGCTGGCGAGGCCGGAGCTCTGGGCGAAGCTCTGCCCGCACTCCACGCAGATGTTGGGGCTCTCCTCCGCCTGCCCCCCCGGCTGCGCCACGAAGTCCTTGCGCTTGCGGATGCCCAGGGAGGCCCGGGGGGGGGCCGTCACCACCACCTCCCCCTCGGGGGGCTGCCCCCCGTCCCGCTTGGCCTTGCGGGGGGACATGGCCAGGGCTGGGGCCATCACCCCAGGCACCACATCCTGCTGAGCCCCCCCGGGGAGGGTGAGACCCCCAGTACCTGCGCTGGAGGGGGTGGGACCCCGGTACCTGCGCTGGGAGCGGTGTGAGACCCCCTGTACCTGCGGAGGGGGGAGGGTGAGACCCCTGGTTCCTGTGGCAAAGGGGGGTCGGACCCCTGGTACCTGCGCGGGGCGGGGGGGGAGATTCCCGGTACCCGCGGGGGGGAGGTGAGACCCCCGGTTCCTGCGCTGGGGCAGAGCCTGGGCGGGAGGGGGGTGATGCTGCTGCCCGCCCCAGGGCTGGGGGCTGCGGCGCTGCCGCGCTCCGGGGTCCGGTCCTGCTTCGGGGTCCCGCTCCGCTCCGCTCCCGCCGCTGCCGCCGCGGCCCCGCGGACAATGGAGGCGGCGGCGGCGGCGCTGACCCAGGAAGCCCAACCCCCGCCGCCCCCCCGCATCCCGCCCCCCCCCGGCCCCACGCGCGACCCCCGCCCGCGCTGCCCCCCCCCCCTCCGTGCACCCTGACGCTCCCCCCGCCCCACGTCCACGCGCGACCCCCGCGGGACACGAGCGCAGAGAACCCCCCGCTCCATCGCGGGGGGCCTCGGCCGGTGGGGCTGGGGAGAAGAGGCGGGACCCCAAAGTCCCAGCGCAGCCCGGTGCCCCCGGAAGCCCCGGGGGGGCCTTAAATGGGGCGGGGGGTCCCAGGTGGGGCGTGGCGGGGTGGGGAGGTCTCGGGTGGGGCCGTCAGCGCACTTCGGGGTCCCACAGCCCAACCCCGGGGCCGGATCCGGCCGCGCCGACGCAAAAATCTCTATAAAATTGAGGTGATGGAGAAGAAAATATGTCTGTTAAAGGGCTGGGGGGACACACCCCCAACCCCCCCGGGTCGGGACGTGGCGATCGGGATTGGGGCGTTTCGGGCCATTTTCACAAGGTCTTTCTGCACTTGTAGCAAAGGACCTAAAAAAGCATTTTCTGGCCCAAAACATCCCATCCCCGTCGCTTCAGCCCGGAGAAGGTCAAACCCCACAGCCACACCCCACGGGGAGCCACACGTCCCCCGTGTCCCCCACGGCGATGCCCCATGTCCCCCCCACCCCACGGGGACAGTCGTGTCCCCCATGTCCCCGTGCCCCACGGCGATGCCCTGTGCCCCCCCACCCCACGGCGATGCCCCGCGCTCCCCCTGTGCCCCATAGGGCCTGGGGCCCCTCGGCTGGGGGGGGCCCGTCTGGCCCAGCACAAAGCGGCGCCTGTGCCACCCCCGCGGGGTCACCGGGGCCCCGATGTCCCCGTCCCCCGTCGGGACAAGGGGCCTTTGTGGGGCAGGGGGGAGGGGACCGCCCGGCCGCCTGGGTCCTGGGGGCGGGGGTGGGTGCTCCCGGACGCCTGGGTCCCCGCTGCTGAAACATGCTGGCCGCCCTGCTGTGGGGGGCTGCCCTGGGGGCCGCGCTGGCGGGGGGGGCCCTGGAGAGGTGAGGGGCTCCGGGGGGGGGCTGGGGGGAGTCCCAGGAGACCCCCCTGGGGCATCCTGGGAGTTCCCGTGGGGGGAGTCCCCCGTGGGATGCCCCACTGACGCACCCGGCAGCAGCGGGGGCTGCGCCCGCCGCCTCCAGTGGGTGCCCCAGCCCCACCGCGAGACCTTCGCCCAGGCCCAGCACCAGCCCTACCTGACCCTCTGCGGGGGCCGCGTCTGCAGCACCTACCGGTACCCCCGGGGGGCTGGGCACGGGGGTCCCCTGAGGGGGGCTGGGCATTGGAGTCCCTGGCAGGGGGCTGGGCATGGGGGTCGGTCCCTGGGGGGGGGCTGGGCGCTGGGGTCCCTGGTGGGGGGGCTGGGCATGGGGGTCAGTCCCTGGCAGGGGGCTGGGCACGGGGGTCCCCTGGGGGGGGGGCTGGGCATTGGGGTCCCTGGCGGGGAGCTGGGCACGGGGATAAGTCCCTGGAGGGGGGGGCTGGGCACCTGGGTCCCTGGTGGGGGGAGTGGGAGCCCCTTGGGCGGGGTCCCTGTGGGGTGGGGGTCTGGGGACCTGGGTCCTCGGGGGGGGGGTGTCCCAGGAGGCCTGGCTCCCCATGGCGGGGAGGGGCCGGATGCCTGGGGCCCCATGGGGGGAGGGGGCCTGTGTCCCAGGGGGTGGGAGCCCCTAGGGGGGGTCTCTGGGGGTGGGGGGGTCCCTGGCGCCTGGGTCCCCTGGGAGGCAGCAGAGACACTTGGGTCCCTGTGGGGTGGGGGTCCGGCTGCCTGGGGCTCCCGGGGGGTGGGGCCCGGACGCCTGGGTCCCACGCGGGCGCCCGCAGCACCACGTACCGGGTGGCCGAGCGGCGGGTGGAGCGGCGCGTGCTGCGGCCCGGCCTCGTCTGCCAGCGGGGTGAGCTGGGGGTCCGGGGGGGGCTCAGAGATGGGGCCGGACTCTGGGTCCCCTGGGGGGCGGGGACCCCCAGACGCCTGGGTTCCATGGGGCCACCTGCCCCCCCAGCGCCCCCCCCGGAGCCCCCCTCAGCCCAACTGCAAGTGCTGCAGGAGCGGATGGAGGCGCTGGAGCAGGTGGGGCCAGGGGGAGCGGGGGGGCTTGGGGGCCCCCGTGCCCCATAAGTGGGTGCTGGAGGGGCTCCCACCCCCCAGCGCATGGGGCAGGTGTGGGGGGCCTCGGGGCCCCCCTGACCCCCCGTGTGTGGGGCAGGCACTGGGGGGGCCGCTGCGGTACCTGGACCGGGTGGAGGCTCTGGGGGAGCAGCTGATGGACCTGGAGGAGCGACTGGGAGCCTGTGAGTGCCCCCCAAGACCCAAGGGGACCCCCTGGGTCAGCCCGCACCTCAGGGACCCCCCACAGCCCCCCCACAGGACCCCCATGACCCTCCAGGAGCACCTGGCACCCCTACGGCACCCCATGACCCCCAGGGGCACCCAGAACCCCCCAGGGACACCCCAAGACCCCCATAGGAGTCCCTGGGGGGGCCATGGGGGCCCTATGACCCTTCACAAGCCCCCAAGACCCCCCAGAGCCCCCCCCAAGACCCCTATAGGACCCCCCAGGGACACCATGGCCACACAGGGACCCCTCCCCCAAACCCTGTGTCCCCCCAGGTGACTGTGGGGGTGGAAGGAACGGCTTTGGGTACAAGACCCACCGCTGACATCATTCCCATACCCCCGATGACATCATCGCTCAGCCACCGTGACATCACGAGGCGCCACGACTGGGGGCAGTTTATTAAAAGCGGGGGGGCCCCGAGCCAGGGGCAGGAGGGAAATTTGGCAAAATCTGCCCCCCCCCCCAATAAATACGCGGCGTCGCCCCCTAAAAAGGGGGCGGGGCTTGTTCTGGCAGACAATCAGCACCCACCTCTCCGCGCTGTCCCACGGCCTGGGACCCCCCAGTCCCCAAATGGCACCAGCCATTGGGCGGGTCAGCCCTGTGCCCCCCCAGGAGCCGTGGGTCAGTCCCTGGGACCCCCACGTGGGGGGCTAGAGTGGGTCGGTCCGAGGGTATCCCCCCCATGTGGGGTTCTGGAGTGGGTCAGTCCATGGGCCCCCCCCCACGTGGGGGTCTGGAGTGGGTCAGTCCGTGGGGCCCCCCCCACGTGGGGGTCTGGAGTGGGTCGGTCCGTGGGGGTCCCGCCGTGGGTCATACCATGGTCCCGCTATGGGTCACTCCGTGAGCCTTCTGTGGGTCTTGCCGTGGGTCAGACCAGGTCCCTGCTGTGCGTCCAGCCGTGGCTCTGACCGAGCTCTTCCAACAGCTCTCGCCGTGGGTCAGTGCATGCATTGCCATGGATCCCGCTGTGGGTCGCTCCGTGCCCCACTTGGGGGTCAGTCCACGCCCCGCTCTTCCTCTAAGACCTGCCGTGGGTCACTCTGTGCTCCCGCTGCGGGTCAGGCCACGCTCTTCCTATAGGTCCCGCCGAGGGTTGCTCTGCGCCCCGGCGTGGGTCAGCCCGTGCCCCACTTGTGCGTCCATGTCCCGCCGTGGGTCACTCCATGTTCTACGTGCGGCTCAGCCCGTACCCCATTTGTGGGTCAGTCCACGTTCCACGTGAGGGGTCAGCCCCTGTCCCGCCACCGTGGGGCTGGGCAGCGCCGTGGGGCAGCGGGTGGCCATGGGGCGGGGCGGTGGGGCACATCACTGGGGGGCGGGGGGCGGCGCCGTGGGGCGCAGCTCGGCCGAGAGCGCCTCGAAGGCCTCCAGCATGGCGGCACGGACCCGCTCGGTGAGCGCCGGGACGTCAGCCGGGCCCAGCCCCCGGGTGGGCAGCGGGGGCAGCACCTGGATCACGCACTGCCCTGGGGGCGGGGGGTCGGGGGGCGCCCCACAGCCCACCTGGCCCCGCTGTATATGCCCCAGACCCCCAGAGGCCCCACGCACCCTCCTCTATGTACCCTACACAGCCCCCCCCATGTGCCCACAGCCCCCTGTTAGCACCCCCAAACCTCCTCCCATGTACCCCACATGCCCCCCAGACCCACATGTATACCCCTAGAGCCCCCACGTGCCCCACAGCCCCACCTCCAGGTACGCCCTAGACTCCCCACGTGCCCCACTGCCCCCCTCCCAGCAGCCCCAGACCCACATACCCCCCCAGCCCCCTATCCACAGACCCCCCCGATCCCCCCAGCCCCCCTCCATGGACCCCCCGACTCCCCACGTGCCCCCCAGACCCCTGGGCGCTCCCCAGACCCAGGTCCCCAGCCCCTCACCGGCCGTGAACCTCCGCTCCCGCTTGCTGTAGAAGTGCTGGTAGGAGGAGATGACGATGGGGACGACGGGGACCTGGGGGGCAGGCGGGGGGTGAGGGGTGCTGCCCCATGGCTACCTCACGGCTGCGCCATGGCCACCGCACGGCAGCCCCCGTACCTGGGCCTGGACGGCGAGGTGGAAGGCGCCCCGCTTGAAGGGCAGCATGGAGCCGCTGTGGTTGCGCGTCCCCTCGGGGAAGACCCACACCCGGACCTGGGGGGAGATAGGGCTCAGCCAGGACTGCCCCACATCACTATGGGGTCAGCTGGGGTTGCCCCCCAGCAGCCCCAGGCAGGATGCACAGCCTGACACAAGGCCCTCCCCAGGCCCCCCAGCCCCCCGGCAGCCCCCCAGCAGCCCCCAGTGCCCCACTCACGTCCTGGCTGAGCATGGTGTGGGCGGCCTCAGCCATGACGCTGATGGCGTCGTGCGTCCGCTTGCGGTCGATGAAGATGATGCCGCCGAGCCAGCAGGCCACCCCCACGGCCCCCATGTAGAGCAGCTCCCGCTTGGCGATGGGCACGCAGCGGTCTGGCAGCACCTCCATCATCCCTGGGGGCTGGCGTTAGCCGGGGGGCAGCTATGGGGCCGGAGGGTGGCTATGGGGCTGGGGGGGCGGCTATGGGCACACACTGGTCCAGCAGCACCTCCATCACCCCTGGGCGCCACATCAGCCGTGGGGCAGCCGTGGGGCTGGGGTTTGGCAGCAGGGGTTGAAGGGTGGCCATGGGGCAGGGGGCTGCTAGGGGGCCAGGGGCAGCTAGGGGTCAGGCTATGGGGCAGCGCTGTGGGGCAGCGCCGTGGGGCGGGCATACCCAGGAGATGGAGTGAGCTCTGGTGGCTGCTGACAATGAGGCAGGGGCACAGGGGACACAGGACAGGGCTGTGGGGTGGCTGTGGGGCGGCTGTGGGGCAGCGCCGTGGGGCAGGCGTACCCAGCAGGTCGAGGGAGCTCTGGTGGTTGCTGACGACGACGTAGGGCTGCTGGGGGGGGAAGTGCTGGGCACCCCGAACCGCCATCCGGATCCCGTAGAGGTGCTTCACGTGCTGCATCAGCCCCCGGATGATCCTGGCCAGGGACACGCAGTGACACCGCTGCCCCACGGCCGCCCCACGGCCAGCCCCCCGCCCCACGTGCCCCAAAGGCGGCCCCACATCCCCGCATCCCCCCAAATTTCACGTCCTGGAGCCCCACCAGGTGAAGGGGGTGGCCCAGCCCCGTGTCCCCCGCCCCTACTTCATGTTCTCGACGTCGCGGCCCCGCAGGGCGCAGAGCGGGATGGCCACCAGCGCCAGCAGCAGGATCCAGCCGTTGTAGAAGCCCATCTTGCAGAAGAAGCGGAAGGAGCCGCTGCGCTCGTACAGCACCGGCAGCAGCAGCAGCGCCAGCGCCAGCGCCGCCGTCCCCACCGTCACCTCCATGGCGCCTGCGGGCAGCGGGCATCAGGGCGGGTACCGGACCCCCGGGACCCCCAAACCCCACGGGGATGCCTAAACCCTGCCGGGATCCTTCCCCCCTCCCCGGGGGCCCCGCGGGACACCAACGCCCGTCACCAAACGCCCCAAACCCCCTTTGTCTGACCGCCCCCCCCCCGGATCCCCCACGCCCCTCAGGGACCCATACCCCCCATCTTTAGCCCCAGATCCTCCGTGTCGCCCCCCGCGGGCACCTGCCGCCCCCCGGGACCCCCCCGGGAGCCCGTGGGGCGCCGCCGGGGCGGGTCCCTCCCACGCCGGGCCGGGCGGGGCCGCCCGTGGGGCCCGAGGGCGGCGGCGGGGCCGGGCGGGGCCACGGGGCGGCGCGTGGAGCGCGTGCGGGGCGCGTGGGGCGCGAGGCGGCGCCCCCCGCCCGCCCGGCCCAGGCCGCGCCCCGGCCCGCGAGCCCCCGACCCCTCCCCGGGTGCCTCGGCACCCCCGGAGCCCCCCCAGGACCGCTCGGGACCCCCTGGGACCTCCCAGGGCCCCCCGGCCCCGCCGGCCCCCCTTCGTCCCCCGGTACCGGCGGTGCCGGGCGGGGCGGCGGCTGCGGCGGCGGCGCGGGCCCTTCCCGGCGGCGGCGGCAGCGGAAGCGGCGTCGCTGACGGGCGGCGCCTACAGCCAATGAGCGCCGGCCGCGCCGGCCGCACGTCCCGCCCCCCGCCCTGCGCCGTTTCCATGGCAACCAGGCATGGCGGCGGATGGGGAGCGGGGGTGGGCGGGACAGCGCGTCGCCACGGCAACGCCGCCGCCATCTTTCTCCGCCCCTCGAAGGAACGGCATCAAGGCGGGAGCTGGCCCGCGCGCTGATTGGGCAGCGCGGAGGCCCGTTAGTGCGGCGCGGCCAATCAGCGCTGGCCATTGTGCCCCCTGGAGGCACTGCCCTGCAGGAGTACGTGAGCGACGCCGAGCTGGACCAATAGAAAGCGGCCGCCCCGCCCCGTTGCCGGGAGGCGGGGACGGGGGGTTGATTGCTGATCGCATCACCCAATAGCGATGCGCCAAACGAGCACCGCCTTCCGAAGGGGGCGGGGCTCCGTCCTCCGCCGCCAGTAGAAGTGGCGGAAGGCCGGCAGGCGATGACTGGCGGGCGGGGCGACCAGTGAGGTGCGTCTGGGCGGTGCAGTCAGGGACGCGCAGAGGCGAAGATGGCGGCGGGCGCGGGGGCGCCGGACGGGGGCCCCGAGGGGCCAAACCGCGGCGGCGGCGCCTTCGCCTGCAACCTCTGCCTGGAGCCCGCGCGCGACGCCGTGATTGGCCGCTGCGGGCACCTGTACTGGTGAGGGGCGGGGCCGGCGGGGCGGGGGCGGGGCTTAGGGTGGGCCTGGGCCTGTGTGGGGCTGGGGGCGGGGCAAGGGAGCACTGGGGTGGGCTGTGGGGCGGGGCCGCGGGGGGTATGCGGGGCTATAGGGTGAGCTGTGAGGGTGTAATGGCGTCTCGGGGGCACTACGGAGTCTAGGGGGGGGCTATAAGGGGTGTGAGGGTCTATAGGGGCGCTATGGAGGCTCTGGCAGGGGTACAGGGAGGGATGGGGGCTACAGGATGCGCTACGGGGTGAGCTATGGGAGCTGTGGGCGGTATGGGGGGCTATGGGGGCTATAGGATGAGCTATGGGGGGTCTATGGGGCTTTAGTGGGGTATGGGGGCTTTGAGGCAGAGCTATAGGGTGGAGGATGGGGGTGGGCTGTGGGGCTGTCGATGGGCCCGGCCATGGAGCACTGATGCGGGGTCCCCCCTTGCAGCTGGCCCTGCCTGCACCAGGTGAGCAACACCCCCCCGGGGGGCAGGAGGCCCTGTCCACGGGGCAGGGGGGCTTGATACAGGGGGGCCAGGATGCCCAAACTGGGGGGCAGGAGGCCCCTGTCCGTGGGGCAGGGAATGCCTGGCTGTGGGGCCAGGATTGCCCCGACCCATGGGCGTGGGGGTGCCCCAGTGTGGGGCTGGGGTGCCCCTGCCGTGGGGCACCATGGAGCAGCGCTGTGGGTCCTGCAGTGGCTGCTGACGCGGCCCCGCTGCACCGTCTGTGGGGCTGGGATCAGCCGTGACACCGTTGTGCCCCTCTATGGGCGGGACAGCGCCCGCAGGGACCCCCGGTGAGGGGGCTGGGGGGTATGGGGGAGGTATGGGGGGGTTGGGACCCCTGGCGAGGGGGCTGGGGGGGGTATGGGGGGGCTGGGACCCCTGGGGAGGGGGCTGAAGGAGGGTTGGGATCCCCGGCAGGGGGGCTGGGGGGGGGGCTGGGGTGGTATGGGGGGCTGGGACCCCCGATGAGGGGGATGGGAGGTGGGTGTGGGAAGACGGGAGCTCCGGTGAGGGGGCTGGGGGGTTTGGGGGATCCATGAGGGGCACCGGGGGAGGGCTATGGAGGGAGGTTTATGGGGGGCTGTGAGGCACTGTGACCCATGGGGGGGTGGCTATGGGGAGTATGAGAGGGGGACCACGGGGGGGTTATAGGGCACCACAAGGGGGAGGGGGTGTGGGGCAGGGGCTGTGGGGGGCCTGGGGTGTGTGGATTGGGTGCTGTGGGATGGGCAAGAGGGGTGGGTGCTGGGGGGGGCTACGGAGCAGTGCTGGGGGGTGCGGAGGGCCTGTCCCCCCCCTCACCCCTCTCGCCAGGCTGGAGACACCCCCCCGACCCCGGGGACAGCGCCCGGAGCCCGAGAGCCAGGGGGTGAGTGACCATCGAGCCCCATACCAGCCCCTCCCCATCCCCCTGCCCCCACAGCAGCCGCCCCTCCCCCATCCCCCTGCCCCATGGCAGCCCCTCAGCACATCCCAGCCCGCATGCCCCCCGCCCCGAGCTCCCCAAGTGCCCCCACAGCCCCCCAAGTGCCCCAGTGAATCCTCCCCCCCCCCCCCAGTCCCCCACATGCCCCCCCCTCGGTGACACAACCCCAAGTGCCCCCCCCTCGGTACCCGACCTCCCCCGTCCCCCCCGGTGATGCAGCCCCTCCCCATGGCCCTGCCTCCACCCAGGTGCCCCCCGCCGGCCCCGGCAGCGGTTTCCACGTGGCCTTTGGCTTCGGGGCATTTCCCTTCGCCTTCTTCAGCGCCACCCCGCAGCCCCCCCCTGCTGGCACAGGTACGTCCCCGGGGACCTGAGACACACCCACCCCCCCGATGCCCTCAGGAACCCCCAAAACACCCCGGGGCACCCCAGGGAGACAGCAAGCACGCCCGCTGTACCCCTGGGGATCCCCAGTACCCCTTGTGCACCCCAAAGTGTCCCAAGGGAATCCGCTGGTGTCTCCCCGGGACCAAATACCCCCCAGGGACCCCCCACCCCCCCCCCAGGGATCAGGGACCTTTCCTGTCCCAATCTTCGGGTGCTCCCAGGGGGGTGTTTCAGGATCCCCCATCCCGGTGGGGGTGTCCCGGCACTCCCCCCATTGACAGGGGGTTTTGGGGTGCCCCCCCCCCGCAGGGGATGCTGGAGACCCCCCCCCAGGCTCGCTGGACTCCATCTTTCTCTTCATCGCTGCTGCCTTCTTCCTCTGGCTGCTCAGTGTCTGACCCCAGGGGGGCTAAATGGGAACCCCTGGAACCCCTCCGGAACCCCCTCAGGCGCTGCAGGGGCCCTGGGCCCCCCATGAGGTTTTGCCGCCCCCAGCCCCCCCAAACTGTGATTAAAGCTGCTCCCCCCCCCCCACCCCGAGTCTGTTTTGGGGCATTCAGAGGGTTTCAGAGGCCAGAAATGAAGCACAAATGGGGGGGTCCCCCTCCCCGGATGCCTGGGTCCCCTCATCCCTCCGCCACAGACAAGGAACTGGGTTTATTTTTCCCATTTTTTATTGATCCGGGTAGAAAACAGCCCCGGTGGGGGTTGCCAGAGCAAGGACTCTGCCCCTTTAAGGGAGACTAGGGGGCGGGGCTCCCTGGGGTAAGTGCTTGTACAAGGCGGGGCCTCACAAAGGGGGCGGGGCTTTCCCAGACAGGGAAGGCTCCACCCACTGCGAGCAGCCAGGGGGCGGGGCTTGCTTCCCTGGTGGGTGGGCTGTCTCCCAGAGAGGCGGGGCTTCCACCTGGGTGGGCAGAGCTTGACCCCTGGCACGTGGGGCTTGTTCCCAAGAGGCGGGGCTTACTCCGGGGGCGGGGCTCTGCATCCCGAGTGGGCGGAGCTTGATCCCTGGCCAGGGCTGTTCCCACAGGTGCTTTGCCCTGGGGTGGCATCAGGGGGCGTGGCCTGCTGCCGAGGGGCGGGGCTTGCCACCAAGGGGCGGGGCTATCTGCCAGCCCCCAGGTAGAGAGTGCGGGGGCGGCGGGGTCCGCGGGGGGGGGCGGGCGCCCGGCTGCGGTTGGCGGGGGGGGGCCGGCGGCGGACGTGGATGACGCGCGTGTCCATCACCTCGCAGTCCACCTGCATCATGGCCTCCAGGCCCCCCCCACGCCCCGACAGGCTCTCTGGGGGGGCAGGGGATCAGTGGGGCAGGGGGAACCCCCGGGGACAAGGAGATCCCCCCGGGGATGAGGGGACCCCCTTGAGGATGAGGGGTACCCCCCAAGAAAAGAGGGAACCACAGGGAAAGGGGGAACCCCAGTGAGATGGGACCCCTAAATATGATGGGGACTCCCCCCCCCAGGTGGCTGTGAGATCCCCAAGGGCAACGGGAACCCCCTGGGACAATGGAGACACCCCCCCCCAGGTCACTGTGAACCCTCCCAAGGCAATAAGGACCCCCCTCGGGCAACAGGACCCCCCCAGGGGAAAGGAGGTGACCCAGACCTCCCCAACACAGGGAGCCCCATGAAGACGGAGACCACCCCCCCCCCCGTCACCTTTGAGGTGACAAGACCCCCCCCAGGACTCCCCCCCCTTGCACATGGGATTCCCTGGGTACACGGTGGAGGAATCCTGAGGACCTTGGGACCTCTAAACATACATGAGCCCCCATTGGGGTGGGAAAACATGCAATGGGCCCCACCCCAAGACATGGGGACCCCCCCGGGACATAGGGGGGCCAGGGGTCCCCACTCACCATTGAGGGCGGCCGCTGGCATCACCAGGGACATCTTCGGCCGCGACGTCTTGTTGTGGCTAATGGCTGGCAGCAGGAGGTGGTCCTGGGGGGGACACAGCATTGGGGACCCCTCCACACCCCTAGCAGACCCCCTGAGCCCCCCCGGCCCCCCTCAGCCCCTCCATACCCGCCGGAAAGAGACGACGTAGAAGGTGTCCTCGCGGCGGTCGATGGCAGCCAGGAAATGGGGTTCAGCCCGGTCGGGGCGGTAGAGCTGGAGCTGCCCCGGGGGGGCCCTGGGGGCACATGGGGGGGTCAGGTGGGGGGGGAACATGGGGGGCACACGCAGGGGTGGGTTTAGGGTGGAAATGGGGGGGGGTTGTGGGTCCTGGGGAAGATGAGGGGATGTGGGAGGTTTGGGGGCTCAGGGGGGTTTGGGGGGGGGGGGGGGGGGGAGTCACACTCTGGGGGTCTCTCACCTCTCGGGGTGTGGGGGGGTGGCTGGGACCAGGCGGGAGGAGGCTGGTGCCTTCCAGGGGGGCGAAGCCTGAAACTGTCCCAGGGGAGGTCAGGGGGGGCTGGGACCCCCAGGTGCCCTCCAGAACATGCCCCGACCCTCCCTGGACCCCCCAACGATGCCCGAGTGCACCAGGACCCCCCCGAAGACCCCCCTGGGATGCTACAGGCCCCTCCCAGCCCCACAGCCCCCCCCCCCCCCAGCTCCCCCACACAGCCATGGGGACTTCCCACAACCCCAGAGACGTCCAGAAATCCCTGAGACCCCCCCAGTGGCCACTGAGGGTTCCCAGAGCCTCCTGGGCCCCCCCCACCCCAGGGACCCCCCCTCACCTGGCTGCGGGGGGGCCGGGGGGGAGACCCTGGTTTCCGACGGTCAATCTGGTGGCGCCGGACCCACCCGCTGAGCTCATCCGCCAGCCTGGGGGGGGTGGGGGGGGTCAGCAGGGCCAGGGGGGCTCACGATGACCCCCTGCACCCCCCTCCCACCACCCCACCCCAGGGCATGCTGGGAAATCACCCACAATGCCCTGCTCCCACCCCCCTGCCCCCCCCATCACCTCCCCCGCCCCTCCCCAGTCCTTGGTGACCCCCCAATTCTCCTATCCCCCCCCAGCTCCTCCTCTCTTCCCTGTGCCCCCCAACTCCCCCAGCCCCCCGTGCCCCCCCCACGCCCCCCCCATACCGCAGGGACTCAGTGCGGTTGAAGCGGCGGCAGTCGGATGCCCGGAACAGCCCGTCCAGCTCCCGCAGCGTCACCGCGCCCAGCGAGGCGTTCCTGGGGGGCCAGGGGGGTCAGGGGGGGCCATTTGGGTATGCAGGGGCTCATTGGGGTCAGGGGGTCCCATTGGGTTTGGGGGGGTAACTGAAGACCACTGGGTTTGGGGGGGGCCCAGTGAGATCCATCAGGGTCTTGGGGAGCCCACAAGGGTCGGGGGGCCACCGGGGTCGATTGGGGGGGAGCAGTAATAGGGTCGGGGGTCCCATTGGTTTTGTGGGGCCCAATGAAGCCCACTGGGGTTGGGGGGGACTCACTGGGGTCCATTGGGGTCTGGGGGGGGCCAGTGGGGGCTGGAGGGGGCACTGAGCTGCATTGGCATGTGCGGGGGGCCCGGAGGGGCCTATTTAGGTGGGGGGGCCCAGTGGGGTCAGAGAGTCCCGTTGGGTTGGGGGGGCCACTGGGGCTCACTGGGGTCAGGGGGCTTGGAGGGGCCCCTGGGGTCCACTGCAGGAGCGCCCGGCGGGGGGGTGCACGTACCTGAAGGGGGTCCTGCCGGGAGGGCCAGAGGGCTCCTGGCGCGGCTCCGGGGGGGGCCCCCATGTCCGGGGCAGGTCTGTGGCAGGGGGCCCCCCCTCGGCCACCCCCAGGAGGTGCCGGCGGCCCCGCAGGGGGGGCTGGCGCCGGGGCTCGGCGGGGGGCGGCTGTGAGAGGCTGCAGGAGGGGGGCATTGAGGAGGGGGCCGCAGCAGGGGGGGCCCCCCACCCCCCAACACCCACCTGAGGGGGCCTAAGTTGAAGGCGAGGAAGAGGAGGACGGCAGCGAGGCAGGCCAGCTTGCGGGGGCCCGGGATGGGGCGCAGATCTGAGCTCTGGGGGCGCAGAGGGGGACGGGGGGGGGTCAGGCCTGGCCCCCTGAGGGCCCCGGTGCCCCCACGCACCCCAACAATGGTCTGTCCCACACAGCCTGCATTGGTGCCCCCCCCAAATCCCTCTGCAATGGTACATCCTATCCCCCCCCCCGCCATGGGGCACCCCCTGGTCCCCCCCCTCTGTAATGGTACATCCCACAGCACCTCCTCTGCACTGGGGCGCCCCCCGTGGCCCTGCGATGGTACAGCCTGTTGCCATGGTGATGAGATTCCCCCCCACCCCCACCCCGGTGGGCTGTACCATTATGGGCGGGGGGGGAGGGGGGGGGGACAACACCACACACAGGTTGTGCCACGGTGGGAAACAAGCTGTACCATTAGGGGGTACAGACTGTACCATGACAGGACTGGGGGGAGGCAGACTGTACCAATGTAGTGTGGGGATGGCGGGCTGTACCATTAGGGACTGGGGGGGCAGGGACTGTACTACTATGAGATGGGGAGCCCAGACTGTACCATCACGGGATGGATGGAATGGGCTGTGCCATTGCGGGCAGGGGGGGCCACACAGAGTGTACCATTACAAGATGGGAGGACACAGGCTGTACCCTTAGCAGATAGGGGGACACACACTGCACCATTACAAGACAGAGGGGGACAAGCCCTGCTGTCAGGGGACAAGGGGGCACAGCCCGCGCCGGGGCCGAGCAGGGGCACTCCTCCCAGCCCCCCCGTCTGCAGGCCCCACCTGGCCCAGGAGGGCGTCGAGGCGGCGGCGCAGGAGCCCGTTCTCGCGGCGCAGGCGGTCGTTGTCGGCCAGGGCCTGGCGCAGCCGCTCCTCCAACCCCTGCACGTACTCCTTGCGCCGGCGCCGCGACTGGCACGCTGACTCCCGGTTCTTGATCATCCGCTGCTGCCGCTTCAGCACCTTCGCCTGCGCCCACAGGTCACTGGGGGGCCGGCGGGGGGGGACCCTGGGGGTCCCAGGGGAGGGGGACGCCCGGGGGGGGACAGGGGGCACCGAACAGGGGGGACATCCCTGGGAGAGAAGGGACACTGGGGGGACATCCTGGGAGGGGACACCCCGGGAGGGAGAGGGGACACCCAGGAGTGGGTGGGATCCCAAGGGGCTGGGGTCATGTGGGGGTCAGGGGTCACGCAGGGGTCAGGGGTCATGCAGGGGGTACTCACATCGACCTCCTGGGGGCCAGGAGGGGCAGCAGCTGGGGCCGGGACGATGGTCTTGGCCTCGGGCTTGGGGGGGCCGGGGGGGGTGCGAGGGGGCCCCCGGCCGGGCGAGGGTAGGCACAGGAGCCCTGGCAGGAGCAGCTCCGCCGGCGACAGCAGCACCGCGGGGGCTGGCACTATGGACCCCCAAAGCCCCCCACTCATCCAGGGCCCCCCAAAACCCCTCCCCATCACCCCAGGCCCTTCCCAGCACCCCCAAACCCCTCCGCACTGCCCCATTCCCCCAACCCTGCTTTCCCTTTCCCCAGACCCCCCAGAACCCCCAATCCTGCAATCCCACAGCCCCAGCACCCCTTAGACCCCCCAAAACCCCTCCCCATGGTGCCCATCCCCCCCCCCAGCACCTCCAATGCCCCTCCCCATGGCCTCAGGCCACCTCAATCCCCTCCCCATTGCCCCAAATGCCCCCAGCACCCCCAACCTCCCACAGCTCCAGCCCCCCCACCCCTACCAGTGATGGCTGTGGGCAGGGGGGGGGCAGCTCCAGGCAGCGGCTGCAGCAGGATTGTCTGGGGGGGACTCGGGGTGGCCCCCCCAGGCCCAGTGGCCCCCCCAGGGGGCTTGGGCTGGATGGGGGGGGTTCGGCGG